>WTTZ01000069.1:0-138488 GCA_011750695.1 Penicillium sp. OUCMDZ-019 | reverse complement strand
GCTACGCGGCGAGCTCTGATTGGTCCAAAAGCTTACTAATCTTTCTCGGGCCGTAGGTTCAACCTCACAATCTAACACCTGCCGAGGTTCCGCTTATCTTTCTTTAGCTTCAATTTGCTAACAGCCTCTAAAGACTAACACACACACATGAAAATAAAGCTCTCTAGCTATAACGGAGAGGTAAACTGATCTAAAACTGGGATTGGTTATTATATTTCCAATAAATCCTATCTCCTAGTGCTAATTTTGCATTAATTATAACCTGTTAGGTCAATTGTATGCCATAAATTGCATACCTTTCTAATATATATATATACGTGGCTAACATATCTACCTAGGTATATCTAGCTACCTAGGTATTCATCCCAAATTCTCAGTATTACTACGACTACTCCTAGGAATACACTTACCACGCTTCAAATCGAGCACTACAATGCTCCCCGAAATCCCGGCTACTATTATCAGTCATTACGAATATATCTACCAAACTTCAAAACGCACTATAGCGATTACTAGGTAGGTACCTAGGTAAGCCCTGTAAATTTTTACTGAACCCACAAGTGCTTATTAACGTATAATTATAGTCTTCAAATCAAAAACCCCCAAGCGTGGTTAGTTAGCGAATACCTAGGTAGACAGGTGAGCACCCGAATATTTGCTACTGCAATAAGCGCTTATTAACATACATTGACCTGGCTTTAAATCAAGCGCTGCAGTATTGGCTAGGAAGTTCCTTCATCCTCCCCCTTTTCTGACACTTCGGCTTCGAGCTTATCCAGATGGCCCTGGGCGGCCTGACTGGCATATTCAACAGAGTCAAGGATCGCAGGGTCGTCGTATATAGGAGCCTCAAGAAGGGTTTCTGGGGCAGGAAAGACCTTGCTAAGGACAACGTAGATGAACGCACCGCTTAAAAAGCTATAAAGGTAGTTGCAGTCATATATATGTTGAAGGCCAGCGCTTATCTTGACATTTGTGTTGACCGAATTTGCCAGCCCTGGAAGGACTGGGGTAACGGCCACGAGGAACGCGAGAGCAGCGCGCCAATTGACGCCGTAGTCGTATTCGTATCGACCATGGCGGCGATAAAGCCCTGGTACGTCAAAGTTGCGTTGTTTAACGATCCAGTAGTCGGAAGCCAAAATAGAGGCGATTGGAGCAAGGAAAATAGCCAGTGCTGAGATAAATGTAATGAGAGATTCCGCCGAGTACACGATCTTCCAGGGGACCATAATCCAGCCAGAGATTAAAGAAACCAATATGGACCCTCGGCGAATGTTCATGTATTTTGGAAACAGGTTTGTGAGATCGTTAGATGCGGAAATAATACTTGCTGAAAGGTTAGTACCAATCTGGCCCACGACCCAGCAGAGTCCAACGAAGAATGCGCCACATCTGCCGGAGGGACCGTCCCAATAGGAGACCAACTCCAGAGGATCCCAAATGTAGGTCCCATAGACGACCTTAGCGCAACTTGTGCTGATCGTACCAAATACCGACAGAAGAAGGTTTATGGCTGGTAGCATCAAGGCCTGCCAGTAGACGCCTCTTTTGTTCCTCATATATCTGGTGAAATCTGGGATGTTGGTTGCCATCGTGGCCCTATTGAAAAAGTTCAGAAACCCTGGTATTAAACTCGACGATGGGGCTTGAGCCTTACCAACCACCGCACTGAGCTGAAAATTGGCTCATTATCAACCAGCTTCGTGCCGATCCAGAAACCGAATATTCTTGATTCCATATGTCGCCAACACCATGCGCCTTGTAAGTCATGGCAATGACCGTGGCTGTGCTCGCAGTCAAGACAACAACGACCTTGAATAGGAAAAACCACTTCAGTTTGTGAGGTGGCGTGACCACCACTGAGGTCTGAACGCACCAGAACACAACGTGTGCGATCATGAGTTGCGTAGTTATACCGGAGTTTTCGGGAAAGTGATTGGGAATATTTAAGAATGAAGGCCAAATAGAACGAATCACCTAAAATAATGTGTCAGAACATAACAAGATTTCAATATCGTTATAACGAAATCTTACCTGATACATTGCCTGGCTTCCAGTCCAAGTTTGAATAGCTAGGAAGATGAGTATTAGGTTGTGCGATAACCCTAAGGTGCACCTGTCGGATGTTACTTACCGTTCCAAAAAAGAGCAGTGATGAGTCGAACAACGACAGCAAACCGAGAGAAATAGTAACCAAAAGAAGATCGGGTCACGACGGGGAAAGGTATATGGTAATGAGCGCCAATTGCACCGTTGAGAACTAACGGTATTGTGTCCACCATAGCTCCGAGGACGGCTATATAACGATTAAAAAGTGATTCCAAAGAACTCTTCGATCGTTAGTATCTTACTCAAATAAAACGCCTCTCTCCATGTTAGGCCGAGTTGAATAATAGAACTTGGTCCTTCCCAACCCTGGGCATTCAGAGCATCACTGAACCAAAAGCCCATAACAGTGAAAGTGGACCACGTCCGTCGCTCAAGGGGCGTAACGTCGGCATCGATATTTGTCCACGAGCCCTCGTCTGCGAAACTAGTTGTCTGTCGAGGAAGGACCCATCCTGACAATTTCGACTTGCCTCGGGATTTTTCTTTAACATGCTCCTTGGCGGATGTTACACGTCGACGGAAGACTTCAGTCATCGTGTCATGCGTTGTTTCCAAGTGAGGTGGTGTATACAATGGCGATGCGCAAAATGAAAGCTGGGGGCACCCATGGACTTATATGCGATACTTATCTCCATGTGAAATTCTCCGTGCCCAACAGTCGCAGATAGTCTAAGGCTCGAAGCAAGCACTCCACTTCGTAGCTATAACTGATAAGCAAAAAGGTTATCCGCTACATAGTGCCCCCGACGCCCGTCGGTTGGTTGCCCGTTGCGGCAATTGCTCGCTAGCCCTAATTTAGTAGCCCTAAGGCCGTGCCTATTGGCAACTACCAAGACTTGACATAGCAGACGTCACAAAATAGATATTGGTACGTTACAAGTAGAGATACGTATCTGTGTGTACGTGTTGGTCTTGTTTATTTATATACAATAATGTAGAGTAACTAGCCTATCAGTGGCCAGAACTCAGAGTTCAAACGATGGATAAAAGTCCACCAGTTTTAACTGTTCCTCCACTGAATTTGGCTCATCGACAGTCCTCTGCATCCTCATTCCCAGCGCTGGGATGTGAATCTCGAACGCATGGGAGTTCCCATCAAGCACTATGCGGATGTCACCTAGCCCGTGCTGCCCGTAGTTGATGTCGTCTATATCCGTCAAGGGGGAGTCCCCAAATATCTTATCCTCCTTATCCGATTCACTTTTATTAACACACACCACTCTCCACATTTCAAGGCTATTCTCCTCTGGATTATTTGCAGGTATTAGTTTTGCAGTCCACGATCTTGTGTAGGTCGGCATTCCTTCGACGTCACCATAGAAGGACAAAAACTCTTTACCGTGGTACATCCATTCTGCAATGTAGAGCCCTGGACCGTCTTGATCAACATCAAGGCGTATATACGACGCGCTTTCGGCGTTATCAAACCGGTATAGCCCAGCATACCGAGCGACAGCCAGCTTCCTCGCAATTGCTTCAATGGGAGGGATCATAGCCTTAACGACGGCCTCTCTTATGACCTCCATTGTGTTGACTGTCCCTGCCACCATGACCGACAGCCCGAGACCAAATTCAGGTAATAGCATTACCCAAGAGTTATATCCGTGCAGAGCTCCGGCCTTGGATATGATTTCAAGAGGTCGTCCATCATGTGTAAGACGGGTGGTCCGCAGAAGCTCCCAGCCCAGACCGTAGGCTGAGGATGTGCCGGAGTCGGTCCATGACTGAGGTTTTAGCCATGCTCCTATGGTGCTTCTAGGAAGCAACTGGGCGTTGAGGATAGAGCGCAAATACTTGGAGATATCGTTAGGTGTACTGTAGAATCCTGCAGTTCTGGAATCATATTGAGCATACAGGACCACAGAGTACATATGTCAGGAGTTACTTACGAATCATCAGCTCCGAGGATGGTGTCCCAGTGATTCGGAATCGGTGGAATAATGCCCTTGCTCTTAGGTGGTGTTTGTGTCGTAGTGCTTTTCATCCCTAATGGATCTAGGACCGACTTTGCCACTGCTTTCTCGAATGATAAGCCAGTGGCTCGCTCCAAGACAATTCCTAACAGGGAGAATGCAGCGTTGGAGTACGTGGGACGATGATTAACAGCAAAGACGCGTGGAGCAAGACGAGCTCTGTTAATGATATCTTAGGTAGAGTTAGATATGTACCAATAATAAATTTCTGGCTTTGACAGCATTTACCTGATTCTGTGCAAGATTTGTTCTCCGGCATTCTGGTGGTGGATAGTATGGGAAGGATTGGGTTTTCATATTCTACGAAATCGTCACCCAAGTTGTACCCCATCGCAGATAACTCCCGCCACACAAAGCAAGAACCACCAGCTGAATGCCACAAGTTAGTTGTTTACCATCTAGTCAAGGTTCACATGAGCATGACTTACTATCGCGAGACATTCCACTTAAGAAAGATGCAAGAGACCTTAATGTTACCTGATCCCATTGAACAAGCAGGGGTTCTTCCACTCTCTCTATTAACTCCGGTATATAAACAGTCACAGCATCGTCAAGGCTAATAGCGTTTTCTCGAAGCAAAGCATAAATTGTGATGGTTTTTGAGATACTGGCTATACGAAAGGTAGTATCTCCATCAACCTCGTTGTGTTTCAAGTTGTCATCTTTAAGAAGCGCCTTTGAAGTATGGAAAGAACTCCAAAGGGTTTCTTCTGCAGATGTAAGCTGCACTGCCCATGATGCCGTTCTCTTATCGGACAATTTGATACCACCGTTGCTACTGCTAAGCAAGGAGTTCATGACATCGTCCAATGTATTTTGCAGTTCGTCAATGCCATCGTCAGTAGCGTATAGTTCTAATGGGAAAGCTGCCGGCCCAGGGGCATAACGACCATGGACGAATAAAAATAAAAGCGAAATAACAAAAAGTTGAATATGCATTGCTGTTCTCGCACTGTTTGTTGTTGTATACCACATAATATTGAAGTCATGGAGAAGCCTGGTAATTTACGTCCGATTATTCTCTCTACCAGGTGTAGCTGCACAGTAAACACACTTGATAAGCAAAGCCCGCATATGATTCACAAGTGACATCTCTCCTTTGGACTAGGAACAAGTTCTTAGTGGGGGAAAGCAGAAGATAACGGGCGTCGGCGGGCGATAAGCAAATGGTGGGCATCAATCGGCGCTAGTGGGCGATAAGAATGAGACAGCGTGCCCGGTCTATACACATGCTGAGCTATAGATCGCTGCTATAATTCAATAAAAAAAAGTATAGAATGTAGAATTTGAATACTGATTATTGGCATCATAATCAAGTTGAGCTTTCTGTCCGTAACGTCGTCTGTCTCTATCGAAATTCCAATGGCCCAACATGTCGCGTTTCAAAAAATGTACTTCTTTCGTGCCAGTCCAGCAATGCGTAGCTCATTGCGAGGATACCAAAAGTCGAGACTATTGTCTACCACTGTGAGAAGATGTGTAACTACAAGTACGAGAATGACCGCGAACCAGCTGGCGGCAGTGCAAATCAACCCTAAAAGGCTATGGAACACTCTTCACGAGACCTGTCAGTGGGGACAGGGAGAGAGATGGGGAAAGTAAGTGGCTCAAAAGAGCAAAGGTTTGCCGCCTTTCCACATGCTAATTGAAATCAGAGGAGAAACGGACGTCGGAATGTCCCGCCTTGCATTGTCATACGCAGATAAACAAGCTCGTGACTGGTTTGTCGAGACAACCAAAAGCTTGGGGTGCCAGGTCACGGTTGATGCCATGGGTATATAAGTATCTCACCTTTTGATGTTTCGAGACTTCTAACTTGGGGTAGGGAACACTTTTGCTGTAAGGCCGGGGAGAAGGCCAGGTCCTCCGACATATGCTGGTATGAAAATTGATGCCCCGTTGACATAGCTGAGATGCTAATATTCGTATTTAGGAAGTCATCTTGATACTCAGGTTAGTGATAAACCTTCATCCTTCAAAACTAAACTTACTAACGCTGAGCAAAGCCAACGGGTGGACGATATGACGGTAAGATGTCTACTTCCGATAGGTCAATTTTGAAAAGTCAAGCTGACTAAATAGGCATTCTCGGAATACATGCCGGTATTGAGGCCCTCAAGACTATGAACGATTATAACATCGAGACAGAATTCAGCACAGGGTACAGTTTCCAGGACCAGTTGCCACCGTGGTGGTTCCGCTCATGAAACAATGTACATATACTGACACTTTTGGTACAGAGTGATCAACTGGACGAATGAAGAGGGCGCTCGTTTTCCACAACTAATGGTCGCATCAGGAGTATGGGCAGGGCTCATTCCTCTCGAAAGAGCACACAATTTGGGTGAAGTCGGCGGCGGCAAAGCCACTCAAAAGAGTGAACTAGAAAGAATCGGATACCTTGGTTCTGTCGAAGCATGTTATGAGGCAAACCCGATAGGAGCCCATTTTGAGCTTCACATCGAGCAAGGACAGATCCTTGAGAGTTCAAACACCAGCGTTGGTGTCGTGGAGGGTGTTCAAGCGTATAGATGGTTCACCGTCACCGTCACGGGAAGAGATTGTCATACCGGGACAACAGACTTCCGAAACCGCTCCGATGCTATGCTAACAGCCGCGAAACTCATCCTTCATAGCCACAACAAGGCTACTGAATTCGATTGCCTAGCATCAACGGGGATCGTGACCGTGAAGCCAGGATCAACAAACACAGTGCCGGGAGTGGTTCAGTTTTCACTGGACATGAGATCTAAAGATGACGAAAAGCTCAGGGCCCTGGAGGACGCGTTGAGAGACGGCTTTGCCAAAATCGCAGCTGGTGAAGATATTGGCGGTGTTAATACACTTGGTACAAGAGGCAAAGGATGCAGCGTGGAGTGGGCGATGGATGCCGATGCACCCTCGGTCAAGTTTCATGCAGACTGTATAAAATGTGTGGAGGAAAGTGCAAATAGCTTGATTGGTACGACGGCCCATAACAAAATGCTAAGGATGACATCTGGTGCTGGTCACGACAGGTGCGGAAAAACAAACATTTACTCTTTTATTGATGCATACAAAGCTGACACTCCGCCAGTGCTAATACGTCGATACGTGCTCCGACATCAATGTAAGTTGCCTGATATACTATTAGTGCCGGTTCTTTACTAACCATGGCGGGTAGGATATTCGTGCCATGTAAAGATGGTCTGAGCCATAATCCAGCAGAGTACTGTAGTCCAGAGGACTGCGCTAACGGAGCTCAAGTCTTGCTAGGAACACTGCTGCGTTATGATCAACTGAGAGTAGGAAAAGAGTTATTATAATATCGGGGTATTCTAAAAGGGCATATCTTCAAATAGACGCAAAAAACGAATATTGCAAAATGTACTTTTACTTCGAAGAGGTTGACCACTGTTCATCCGTAGACAGGTTGTCAATGCCTGTCCAGTAGATAGCGTCAAGTCTTAACATGCCCATATTCATCTGTTCGCAGCTTCTACTCTGGAATCGAAGGATTTCTCGCCATTTATCCGCCAATGACCTTGCTGTAGTGGCGTATTCACGGGTGGGAGCTTTTACCATGAGTAGCATCACGAAATTTGATATAGTCGAAAAGCAAATTCGCGACCCTGTAATAACAATGGTAAGCTTTTTAGATAAAAGATATTGACATAAAGATGGAAGGGACAAGTAGAAACGTACAGGAGTGCCAAAACCCCGAGAAGTCACGGGAGGACATGTCACCGGTGAACTCGATGGCCACTCTTGCAGAATGCAGTGCATCGACAAATTGTCTCTGAATTGCCGTTGAAAGCTCCCCAGTAGGTGGTGGAATATGATTCGTAGCCTGGGTACTGTTTGGAGAATACCTGGGCTGGGGTACTTCTCGCAGTATAGCACGGTGAAGAAGAATTTCTAATGTTATATGAGCCAGATTCAGGGAGACATTAGAGTCCAAATTTGGGGCCGATGGGCCCTGTACCCGAAGACTGCTCGGAAGTGACGAATTCCAGGCTTCGAGCCGCCCCTGCAGAGTTTTGACAGTTTTAGAACAGAGATAGAAGTCTGAGGCCATGACTTGGGTCGCTTGTAGAGTGCTGAAATTAAGAACGGAGAATTAGACATGCACGCTTGCAGAAGACAAAAATAGTTCTGTACTTACAAGAGAGACTCATAAACGTCGTCGACAATCTGGGCTAGTGCCGCGAGGTATCTAGAATGCAATCCGCTATCGAAATTTTGACCTACGACAATTTCTTGTGGAGGCGATCCACTGTAGGAGATTGCGTCCTCCGGAGGAGCATCCAAGAAAAAGTCTTCGTCTTTTAAGCTGCTGACATCCCATTGGTCTCGCCTGATGATCGTAGGCTGACCAACCAGCAAACTCCTTAACTTCTCTTCGGAATAAATAGCCCACCACAGTCTTCTCCTAAGACGCTTTTCCCATGCGGGTATATCCCAGTTTGCACAATCAACATGTAAGCCCAACGAAGTCGCAAGACCTACCGTCCACGACAGGAAGGACCAGGTAAACGGAGTATCTGCTGCAGCACTATCTTGTGGTGCACGCTGTTTCTGGAGGTATAATAAACATCCCTGTAGGACAGACAAGCGCGGCGTGTGAATGTCACGAAGTATCTCCTCATACGCTATTCGCCATAGCTGATTTGCGGGTGGCCGATTGTAGGCTTTCATAACACAGAGGTGGTCGTCGTAATGCCAGAAGGCAAGGGCGGAGGCATATATCGCAGCTAGTAAATGGGTAGGAAGTTTTGATATGATCGTGGTAGAGGGTAAGGACGGCGACAGCGGGGATCCGATATTCAGTTGAGATCGAGAAATGACGGGAAGAGCTGGAAAAACATATTTGTAGAACCTGATCTTGTTAAATTCCGTCTTGTAGAGTAGCTAGAGTGACATATGCCTTACAATCCAAAAAGCCTTCTTCCATCTTCTGGTAGAATGAGACGGTCGAGCTCCTCTCTAACAGTCTCTGGGGCCACATCTTTCCGAACAGCTGTATCTTCTTTACCACAGTCACCCAACTCGTCTGCAGCCATCATAAAATATGCCGGTACTGGGCCTTCCGCCAAGTTGCTTCGAGAGAATTGAGACCCCTGCTGTCTATCGCCCACGCTCGGCGATTTCCTGGACAGTAGGGATTTTGTCTTATCACGATTAATGGCATTGCCTAGTCGACGATAGACAAGTTTGAACATCTTAAATTCGCCTCTCTCATCGTACGGCAAGTGTCTGAGAAGGTAAGGATCTGTATCCCCGGATAATCCAAAATACACTCCATGAACGCCATCTTTGCGATCGATGGAATTCACATTAGATATACTTTCACTCTCTGGGGAGCTTGTAGTACGTATATCGACCACACTATTATCGCGCATATCGGGTTGTTCGTCACGGGGGGGTATTTCCTGCAAAAACGTGCTCGATTCTTGCACATTAAGAGCACCGCTAAATGAGGGCGTATTAAATTGCAACATCTCAAAGTCGAATATATGGTTGGTATCAAGCTGACCATCGAGTATTGTTTGTCCGGCGAAGTAAGCGCGATCTGGAGATCTATGTAGAGCTTGATCCTCTGCAATGGCAGACCGACTCCTGCGAAGATCCATCAGGGATTGCAACGACAGGCCACTATCTATGTCAAGACTGATTACATCGGCATTGCCGCGGCCAGTCGAGTTCTCGCCGCCCAAGTTGAGGGCCGCTGGCGCGTCGAGGGTGACAGACTGCCGGTGCTTCTTCACCGGGCCCATTATGAAGGTGCAATTCATGTCATACTTCGCACAAAGAGAGCACGGAAGACTATCTTCAATGTGGCAATGCACTTTTCGAGAGCGACAAAGATCGCAGGGTCTATTCCGCTTCGATCGGTAAGGTCGTTTAAGAGGGCGATGCTCTGCCATTTCTAAAATCTCGAAAAAAAGTATCCGTTTCAGTCGTTTGCTTGTCACAGAGTAACTAGCTCGACCTGGTCCTTATTCCGGGCTCGAAAATAGCGTCAACGTGGTTGAGCACAAGTAACAAAAATCATGAAGATCGCAATTGAGTGTTCTATTGCCCCTCTGCGCATAGAGTTGGAGCCGTGCGGCATATGCCGTCGCGTGCGCTGTGAGGAGCGTCTCTTATCTCGGTCAATTTTCCGCGACTGAGATAAGTATTCTTGGCCGCCAAAGGATCGGCTCCAAAATTGGGACCATTTGTGGAATTTTCCCCCTCTTATATTAAATTGCGTAACTAGATTTAGTCTCGAAATAAAATTAACGCATTTAAATGAGGCCTGACATTTTCTGTCATGTGGGAAACTTCCAGCGCGGTCGAGAAAATTCAAGACGCATCAGACTTCAAGTGAGTCCGATGTTTTGCGGGGCGATGTTAGTTAAGATAGCATAGGTGGAGGTCATTCCTCCTTATCTGGCAAGGCTAAAAACCGTCCAGGTGTTATTCTCATTGAAAACTGGATTTTTTTCTGTGCATCTAAGCTGCAAAATTCCCGAGGAGTGTTCACTAAATAAATGTTTCCTCGCCGTGAATCTTAGAAATTGACCAGCCAGCGTGAATCCATGTACACGCGGGGCTCTACACGGACCGTTATCACTACGATGAAAATAGAGTTCCATCTCTTAGAACATCATCAAAGTTGAAACCAGACTCGAGAAATGGCATTCCCCAATCAAAAGACTGTCCAGACGGAGCCGTATATGAGCTGGTTGAAAAGTCAAAACCACGCCCTTGGTAGTTGTTAGTATACACCCAATTTATCTCTATTGTTGAAATAACCCTTTCTGGCTTACCTGGATTAAGAGCTATCCCACCACACGCGCTTTGACTACATGTCAAATCCTTATCCACTCGCATTGGCAAGTCCGTCACATCGTTCTTCTTGAGAACGACTCCAAGTGCTCCAGATGCTATTCGCGCCTCGGAAGAGGACTGGCTAAGTTGGCCCCAGATGCCGTATGCTCCTTTCAGTGCGCTGATCACATACATGTTCTTCGTCGCATTCGGGAATTTTGCTGAGGGTCTCAAGACCATGCGGTGAGATATGACATAAAACCATCGTTGCCGTAAGAAATTCATGTTTAATGAAAGATGACAACTTCCAATGCAATTGATGCAAATTTCCGCTTGGATTTGTCTCCTCGTCAAGAACTCGCTGGATTTCCAGTACGCCCAGAACACCTTCGAGACACGATTTCCTCGAGTAGGCATAAGTGTCTTCCCCATCAGATACTCTACCCAGATACTTCCGATGCAGCATTATCTGACCGTTGTGAAACATCAGTCTCAGGAATAGTCGGTGCATTATGATCTGTGGCGGGTCTGTCACCGCGGAACCTATCAATTTGATACGAAAAGGAGCGGGCAATGCCCTTTCAGCATCGTGTAGGAAGTTGTCGATTCTCATCACCTCTGCATATGAGTATGAATGCACATCTGATGTGAGGTCTACGACTTTTCTCAATGCAATGAACATTCGACGGCGTGCTATCATCTGGGAGCTGTTCGTGATCTCGGTCTCAGGTCGGGGTGTGGCAAAGTCCTGATTATTCTCACCAAAGTCGAAGTCGTTTAGGTTTCGCGGCTCTGAAGTGTCCCATTGAGATTCCTTAATGATCCGAGGCATGCACATCTGAGTAGATATCAGTATGTCACCCTGCAACAGGGTTACTTAGGCTCTGCGTCGGGTTTCTCCGACAAGTGGTGAGATTTCAGGAAAGTGTGATGGGTCTATTTGCATGGCTAAGTTTATCAATATCCCCATCAGAACACATATATCCTTGCTTGCATCGCTCCGAATGGAATATTCGATCACCAAATAATTATACAGTGGCTCAATGTTATAGCGCCCGGGTTTTGTCTACTCACCCAGTGTCAAGCATTGTACCACCTTCTCGCGATAGAAGTCGACAACAGAATCTTCGCTCTTAAAATAAGAATCAGGGCATCCTGTGCTACAGGCTAGATTTGCTAAGCAGATCATGGCAAATACGAGTCCTAGCCACATGATCGAGGCCTGTTGTGGAGCATCCCAGAACTTTTCATACTGGCACACAAGTCAGTAATACGACCAGCAACGACTTATACCACGAAACTTACCTCTTGCAAGAAGCCCACTATGAAGACACGCTAGGTAGAAAACACAACTGTCAACATGCGAGGGACCCACAAAGATTCAATAATGTCGCAACTTACTAGGTGCCAAGTCAAGGCGATTGAAGTACTGGGACACAAAACGATCGACGATTGCTCTCACAGGAAGTGCTTCTAAAATCTCTTCTTTGGAAACCTGCTTGTACCCATACAACGATAATACATGCGGCACTCGAGGAGGGTTGACACGGTCGTCTTCCTGTCGTCCCAGGTCCCTTTTCAAATCGGCGATGCTATTCCAAATCGCAGCTCAATGAGTGCCACTGACATACTGCGGCTCGGAGAAGTTGAGTATCAAACTCCCGCAATTAGGCGAATCCTCCAAGGTAGTCTGCGACTCCGTCGCACCTTCTAGATCGCCACCCTGAGAACCAAAGCCTGTCACCAGCCTCTGAGAAGGAGTGTTCTGCATGACCGATACCAGCATCTGCTCTAGATGTTCGACACGATCTCTGATGCTCCGTCCAGAGCGGCGCGAATCCAATTGCTGTTTGCGTATGCCTTCGGGCGAGAAAGAGCCAGGCTGAGAATACGTGCAAGACAAACCAACTCCGCGAGAGATGCAGGAGGAACAGGGGCGTTCGCGGTTGCAACGGAGCCTTTTATTTTAGTCAAGGTAGGTGGGATGGTAGACAAAAAACGAACTCACTTTCGCCTTCGACACAGGTGGCATGACAGTTTGGGTTTGCTTCGACGATTCACCGGTTGGGGAAACGCTGAATCGTTACATTCATTAGCTCGCTGGAATGGCATTTCTTCTGGATCTTGGGGTATTATTATGCAGATTGATTCCAATCGCAGACAGTGTGAATATGTTGCATTCGACCTCAAAAGGCTTGAGAGGCTAACTCCTAGCTGCATGGGCCTACAGATCGCATTGGTCCAAAATTTACTCAAAGCGGTTCAAAAAGTTCAAATTAGTTCAAAAATTATTTTTTAAACCATTACAAGCGGCTAGTCTAACCTAATTTGTCACTAGTTTTAGACCACTCTAAGCCTAAATCCCTATATAAATCTTTTCTTAGTATAATATAGTTATTTGCTCATTCTATAATACCTAGTCTTTATATAGTAAATCTTTAGAATCTAGAGGGTAAATATAACTCAGATTTAACTACCCAATAAGGTTTTAAAGTATTTAAAGCGCGGTTACTATAGAATTACTATACAAAATGTTTGGCTCAAATAAATATTTATAAACCTATATAAGCTACTTATATTGACTTAAAATTTTGAACCAGCCCAAGTGAATGGGCTACTTTAGAGCAACATGAGCGAATTTTGGAGCAATGCCATCTGTAACCCGTAGCTGCATAAACAAGCGCGACCAACCGGACGTCACCTTAGGGTTAGGGCTATTCTAACATAACCCTAAATGGGCGGACACATCTATTGTTTTCATTCCCTGCTGCATTTGGCAATTCATTTTACTCATGAGACAGGCAAGGTCTTCTCCAACCAGTCAAATACATCTGCATTCAGCACTGAAGCAGCCCCAACCTAGCAATGCAAGTCCGCTCCCTCTACAGTCGTGAACAGCCGGTGATGGGCCTTGCTCCCCAGTCGTTCAACCAGCTTCTTTGGCTATCCCTAGAAGAAAATTTCTTCTTCTGCATCTCCAACGTACACCGGACACTGAATCCTGTGAACGGAGGTTTCGAGATTGAACTCTTTGAGTTTGTCAAAAAGTTCGGATGGCTGGGCGGCGTTGAACGCCCAAAGACCTAGCCATATTGTGTCAGAGAACAAGCCGATTGGATAACGCGACCGACTTACCATGCTGGTATATCCAACGTGATGGGGTGGAAGTTGATGGATCATACATCCATTTACTGAATTTTTCGTTGAATGCTGTGTGCTCGCCTGTATTATACAGCTCCAAGAAATTCTCGGGTGCTTTGAATGCGCTGCGAACATCGAATACGCCATCAATAGCCATTGTCGCTGCAAGCCGGGGTTCCCAGGCAGCCGCTCGGACTGCCAGATATCCTCCAAGGCTGTAACCACACAATACAATCCTCCTTGTGTCTACTTCTGCAAGTAATGCTGCATAGTCAACAACGGGCGTCACTACACGTTCCCAATCGTGGATGAAGCCAAGATTCTGGGTACGGCGTACTGTGCATTGCCCTGGCCCCTCAAATAAGATCACATTGTATCCACGTTCCAGAGCTGCGATTCCAGTAACGTGCAGCATCTCCTCCATAGACCCATCGAACCCATTCCCAATCAAAATAGTTGGTTTTGGAATCTCTGGGCCTGGTGCCTTGAAGTAAATTACTGGCACAGAGAAAGTGTCAGCCTTCAACACATGGCGTTTGCCTTTTCCGAAATGCTTCAGAGCAGCATCGAAACATGCTGCCTGCTTATCCCACAGTGAGTTGATGTTTGGATCAGCCGGATTGCCGTGAAGGAAGAAGTCTGCCGCACGATAATAATTGGCGGCCGCAAAAAGACGATCCGTGTATGATACATTTCTCGAAAATTCACCTGGCCGAGGCTCTTCACCAGCAGATGCTTCTGTCCGTCGGGCCAACTCAATGAATGCCATATGCCAACTGTCAAAATCACCTGGTTTGATCTTGGGGATTACGTTCAGAACTTCACGCGTATCACTTCCGCGGTACCTAGCATGCGCTAGTATGCGGTTGAGTTCGAAGTCAAAATTGTGGTCGTCGATAAGTGACATTGTGTTTGAGAAAATGTCGATAATGTCGATTGATTGATCTAGAAGAATTCGCCAATTTACTTGCGTATATGGTCTCTGCTCTGGAACTCGGGGCTCTTTATACTTCGCTTCCCCAGTCATCACATCTTCATACCCTTCATCGGACGTCCGCTCTTGATGTACAAAGCCATTATAGTAACAACGCTACGCGCACCGCCATTGACTGGGACAAGGTCTTTGATTTTCTAATACAACCCTAGTTGATCCGTTGGTTCCTCCATTATCCGTGCCGCCTTTTCCGTTGGATAATACTACGTACTTGAATGTAAGGTGAGAATGGGTACCTCATACTACCCCGGAGACTCCGCGGCGCCTGAAGTGATCAACATCGCCATCGCATTTTCAAGGTAGACCTCGCCGGCTAATAACCATCACTATAACTTTTCGAGTTTCAGAACGCCAACAGGATTCAGATTTAGATATATGACTGTTGTCGATAGACATATAATAGTTCAAATTTATTTTTTCTAGTATTGATAGTTGGAACCGCTTTTGTAATGTACATTGGTTTTCTTGCCGGGAACTGCTTCCTTGCCCGAACATCGCAATTTCGATGATTATGAAGAGATCTCCATGATCAAAAAGCTTTTTTTTTTTTTTTAAATAAATGTTTGTTTCCAATTTAATAGAAAAAATGGTCAGCATCAACGTTGGCGAGATGCCCCCGAAAACATGGTCTTACACGCTCTTCGTAATAGCTAAGGCGATTATCCCGCACAACTTTGTGGATATATTGACTCAATACTATACGCGGCCAACGCTCTTGTTTCAGCTGTAATTGAGTGAAATAGAGAGTAAGAATAGCGAGCAGCTCGACGTGGGGAATCAATACAGTGACGATGCTGATGCTTGACTATCGAAGGAAAAGAAGACGGCCGGAGCACGGCCCGTAGGTCCTTTTCTTAAGATAACAAGAAGGCTTCCATCAAAGCCCTTAAAAACACGGCTGAGATCCGACGGGAAACAGCTTCTTTCGGCCAACCTTTAAGACGCTCGCGACGAACTGTCCATGTGGATTCGTGATCTGTCAAATCCGTGGACCCATTTGTCTTTGCTTCTACTGCGGGACCTAGAATTGATCCATGGTAACTTCAAAGAATGTCTAACGCAAAGCATTCTCCAAGCCCGTATGGCAAAGAAATTGACAAAGAGCGGGACGTCACCAGCGGCTTTACATGGACTGCAGAGCAAGAAGCCTCTCTGCGGTGGAAAATAGACCTTCGCATCTTCCCTATTCTCATTATCTTGTTCATCCTCAATTTCATCGACCGCAACAACTTCGCCAATGCCCGCCTCAAAGGTCTGGAGGTTGATCTCCACCTCTCCGATGCTGAATATCAGACCTGCATTTCAATTCTCTTGATTGGCTATGTTCTGTGCCAGGTACCGTCCAACATGGTTCTCAACATACTGCGCCGGCCAAGCTGGTATCTAACGACGTGCACTGCTATATGGGGGGTCATTTCGGCTTCAACAGGTGCGGTTCAGGATGCCTCTGGAGCCATTGTTTGTCGTTTTTTCTTAGGCTGCGTTGAGGCGTCATTGTTTCCGGGGAGCGTCTATTTTCTCTCGCGGTGGTATACTCGGCGGGAGATGCAGGTGCGTGTTACGGTATTGAATCTGGGCAACCTTTTGGCCCAGGCCTTTGGGGGCTTAATTGCTGCCGGGGTTCTTGATGGCATGGAGGGTGCAGGCGGGCTCAGAGCTTGGAGATGGCTATTCATCCTCGAGGGTGTTCTCACTATTGTCATTGCCGCCCTAGCGGCATTCGTCCTGCCCGACTATCCATCCACAACCTCGTGGCTGTCAAGCGAGGAAAAGTTAATTGCACAACACAGAATAGATATGGATCTAGGGGGTGCAGGAGATGATGCCCAAAATTCAACCATGGCGGATGCCTTGCAAGGGTTGAAAGAAGCAATCATCGATCCGAAGGTCTGGTTACTAGGTTGGTCATACTTTTGTACTATCATGGGCCTTTGCGTAAGTCCTTCTTTTTCGTACGTTTGACATTGCTGTTCTGCCCCAAGCTAATGGATGTTATAGTTTAGTTATTTCTTCCCGACAATTACAGAGTCCTTGGGTTACGGGACGACGACGACCCTTCTTCTAACAGCTCCTCCGTGGATTTGGGCTGCATTAGTTTCGCTTCCTATTGCATGGAGTTCTGACCGATATGGAGAGCGGTTTTTCCACTATGTAGGCCCGGCTGTAGCTTGCCTTGTTGGATATATCATTGCGATGACTACGACGTCTACAGCACCACGATATGTATCCATGTTTTTGATGACGAGTAAGTGCGATTATACATTTTAACTCTTTCACACTCCTTGTACACTTTGTCTAATTCATTATTCTTTTATAGCTGGATACGCGTGCGGCTTTATCATGCTAGGCTGGATCCAAAGTACGATTCCGAACCCACCGGCCAAACGCGCCGCGGCCGTTGGTATTATTAATGCAATGGGCAACATTGGCAGCATTCCAGGAGCATATATTTACCCTTCCAGCTATGGGCCGTACTACGTTAAGTCTTTCGGTGCCGAAGTTGCTATTCTAAGTTTTGCTGTTATCATCGTCTTCACCCTCCGGACCTATCTGAAGTCTCTAAACAAGAGGCTTGTTGAAGAAGAACAGCGAGAGACAACACAAGAGACCACTGTCTCGGAGACTCAGCCTATGAAATCTTTCCGGTATCTGTACTAGGAGCGAATTACTCTGTCCAGAGTAAAATCCATACCCAAAAATAGCTTCTCCTACGCCCAAACATAAGTATATTCAGTTAATTACACAATATCCTTCTGTGCTTACAATTTGATATTAGATACTTAATTTAATCTTCACCTTTCAATATGATATTTCATCGCTGACATCCATCTACCTACTATTATATGATTGAAAACAAAGTGCATAAGGATTCCTGGAAAGAAGAGTTCCTAGGACATATAATCTAGAATTCCCCGTATAATTCCAATTGATTCATCTTATAAGTATGTAGCTACATCATTTGAAAAGTTTCCAATCTCCTAGTTTCATCAACTCCCTATGATATCATAATATCTTTTACTTTCACATCAATAATAATGTATAATAATGTACAAATTCTAACTAAAGTTATCTGGGTGAATTGAATGTCTTCGGGCTTTCCAGAAGTCCTATTTCATAATTTTTGGGGATTTACCCAGTATTTGCTTTCAAAATACAACTTTTTGTACAATTTATTCAAGCCGGGCATGAATCCGACTCCACAACAGACTCCGCAACAGTAGGGGAGGTTTCATTGCAAGTCGTCAGTACCGCTGCTTCTGGTCCGGTAGTAATGATCTGGCAACCAGGGAGTGCTGAAAGAACCCCTCCATACGTCAAAGGACCTCCCTGGGGGTTGTCAATCTCTGGATATGTCCATCCGGTGGCCTCCGTAGTAGTTGGTTGCAACAGACAGTCGGCAATCTCATCGTCAGTGTAGATACCTCCATGATTCCCAAAACAGGTTGGGTCAGATAGTGGTGGATTGCCAGTATTCCCAGGTGTGCAGGTTGGCATGGTGGCATTTAAAACACCAGATTCCCAACCATTGATAAAATCAACATGAAAGCCATAGCCAGTCGCGTCTCCCATGGTCAATACAAATGGGCTGTCGTCAGCTGTGTAGAGACCATCAAACGTGTCAATGTTGAGCCAGTATTCAACGAATATTTGTGGGAAGCGAGCAACCCTGTGTGTCTCGGGACAGCCATCGATGCCATCGGCAGTCGGGTATGCCATGTGAGCAGAAGGATTTGAAGCGTTGAAGTCATCGCCGTTCCAGCACGACGGCAACGTAATGGATGCGGCAAATCCATCTGGACAGGCTGTAAATCCTTTTGGGAAGCCAACATCGGAAAAGTCAGGAAACTCGGATGTTCCATTGCCATGACAATACCATTCCAAGCCACTGCCATAGGCACCCATGAGGGTATCGTTCTCAGCACGTACTGTCGCATCACCGCCGATCATGCGAAATTCTTGAGGGAATTCTTGGATGCTCGTGTCATATGTGTTCGAGGAAGTACCATATTTGTCTAATAAGTTCTTGCTTTAGCTAATGCCAACACCACAGAGGAAATAGAGGACGTACAGTAAATCTTGTGATACGGTTGCTCAGGAACACGGATGAAAGACCCGTTGTTGGGGTCCTGAAAATAAAGGATTGGCATCCACTGAAAGTGCTACGGTCAGTTCCAAACTCCACACAAATATTTGCCAGGAATCACGCACGTAGTTGGATTTATCCGCAATTGGTTGCACCGTAGAGCAATTGGAAGTCTGGGTCTGAGCATAGTCCATTGTAGCTGCGAAGCCATTGCCTCCGACAACACTATGAACATGCTGTGATGGCGTCTTTCCAGCACTGAGAAGAGGGTCGAGTCGTTCAATAGTCACCGGCATACCAGTGCCCAGAACAAAATAGTAGCCCTGTTGGGCAGCTGCTGGCACAGCTAAAAGACTGAGGATTCGGGCAACACGGGACATCATCTTGATAGTTGATCTTGCTGGCGTACCTGCACCAAGAACAAGATTTCCAGGTGAAATGAGCGACAAGAGTTGGTTACCTAGTATTCTGTTCTATTTGACTACGAAGGGACAACTATATATTATATACCTGGGTAGAGAATGCAATCTGCCGAACGGTTAGTCACAGGAGGTAATCTTGAATTTAGAACATGACAGGTACTTGTGGCTTGATCTCGGCTGCATATGAAACATGGACACTTCGTATAATGAACCAGTAAGGGCCGCTAGTAAATGCCAGCAAATTGAGTTACTACATTTGATTTACATATCGACTTTGATGTTTAGTTGAATTATGCTGACTTTATGCACATCTCGTATACGAAGAAGAGATATTACTTTTAAGGCTAGTAAGTTCATGAATCGCTATCATCTATGGAGGCTTGAAAGTTGAAACACAACCGAAATTAGCAGTGTTCCGTTTTGTTATTACAGTTCTGTGCCGACCCAAGGCTATTCGTCGAAATAAGGAATAGTGGCGGTTTTAGAAAAGCCACAAGATCGTGGACCTAACTAGGCATGGCTCTTTTTAGTCTAAGGAAACAAAGTTGGGATATTTATGACATGGCGTGTTTCAAATAAACCTCCTGCACTCCGATCCCATTAGAGCCTCTACCAGTCTAATTGTGCCCAGTTGTAAATATGCCAGGAACTGTGATCGCCGGAATCTCTAACGCTAAATCATTCAGTACCACTGCGTCGGCGACCAGGAGTTTCAGACTCATAGCCATAATGTCTAGATCTGGGACGCAGAAAATCGAAACTTGCTAGATAGTTGGCTACTTCATGCGCAAAGATCACCAACTCCTATTCCCAAATATTACCTTGGCACCCCCCTCGTAGGTGATTAGCGACGATTTCCCCGTAGTCTCTTGGTGAGGCTGATGTGAATGGGTGAAATCAAAATTAATGTATACTATTTATGAACTCTCCGATTTACAGTCCCTTTCCAGTTTTCGTTTTTCTAGTTGGTTTTGTATTCTTGATTTAATTTTATATTATTACAATATCTAGCGAAGCTTGCATAATATAGTACCTAGGTAACTGCATAGAATAAATAAACTATTATCTATTCGTCTTTACTAGGTCTATGCTTTTTCAAATCATATTACTTAGGTATGAAATATTTGTTATAACTTTGGAAGGCATAAAGATTCGTTATAATCAGACGGTGGTAAAATAATATTATTGGTCAACTTAATATAATGAATTGTGCGTAGCTCAAACGTTGGAATATCCCTGATATGGAGTAAAATTCTTGTTTTAGTGAAATCTTCAAGGACTTCTATTGGTTTATAACATTGAGGTCTTAGAAAAAACGCCGTTATAACGGGGTTTATTGTAAGCAGGTGAACAGAAATGACATTATCGGATTCCTTGGGGGCCGGCTGCTCAATGTCTCTAGACGGACCCCGGAATCCGAAATGTCACAGCACGCGATACTACGTCTACCCCTTACAAGTTACGTGGCGGGGTGTGATTGACTGCAGATCTTTCTGCTACTCTTCGCTTTGGCACTGCCGAAGCCCCCGGGAATGCGCGTCAAAAACAAACAACATACATAGTAACATACAGTCCGTGAACCGATGAAAGTATGGAGAAAGTTACAGACGAGAGGCTTATTTTGGTGATTGGAGCCGGTAAATCACTAGACTAGCTTCATACAGGACGGCCAACTGATAAGCAAACAGGAGCGGCCGGTTTGCTTTTGGCCCAAGTTCTGAAGAAGGTACAGTCATCCCATTGTTTATAGAAACGCCTAGCCTAAAATAGAGAACTGATTATTGCAAAAAAAAGCATGGTGTGCCGTGCACGGTCTTTGAACAGGATGCATACGCCGGTTCGCGATCTCGAGACTGGAATTACGGAATATATTGGGCACAGTCACACCTGGCCGAGTGCCTGCCCCAAGAGCTGATCAGTCAGCTAAAATCCGTCCAGGTTGACTCGCACACACCGTCAGAGAGGGATTTCCTGCCTATATTCAACTTCGAGACCGGAGAGCCTCTTATTCACGTGCCCGCGCCGTACAGCTATCGTTTACAGAGGAGAAAGTTTCTCAATCTGATCTCGACTGGTGTAGATATTCAGGTTAGAGATCCTTCCATACTCAGCAACTACCAGTGGACTAGACGTAACATTTGCACATAGTATGGAAAATGCCTAGCGACGGTTAACTCTAATGGCAAGACGGTGATGGCCACGTTTGAAGACGGCAGCCAGGAAACCGGAAATCTACTTATCGGGACAGAGGGCGCTCATTCTCGCGTCCGTGATTATCTAGTTGGTAAAGAAAAGGCTGCTTTGATCCCCACCAGTATTGTGGCCACAGCTACGGTCACCAGTCTTCCAGAGCAGGCGGTCAAAACCATCAGAAATGTTCATCCAAGATACTGTTGCGGGTTCCATCCCGATGGCACCTTCACCTGGTTTGGTAGTAAGTCATAGTATAGCCACCCTCCTTAACTGCAGCATCCAGGACATCGAGATATTGACAACCCTAGTTCATAACGAGGCTCCCGAAGCGAAAGACAGCACATTCATGATTCTCTCAACATGGATATCCAAGTCTGACATTGGCCTGTCAGGCTCCGCCATCGTCGAAGACTTGAAGAAAAGAACTAACACATTCGGGGAGCCGTTCCGGACAGTCGTGCAGGCCATCCCCAGTGAAGCACCATTCTGGCACAACAGGCTTACCTCGTGGCCAACTCAACCGTGGGACAACCGTAATGGCACAGTTACGTTGGCTGGAGATGCTGCTCACCCTATGACATTCCGTAAGTTCCCTTTTATATGTTCACATGGATTGATCGACTACTAACCACCTTCGGTGTCAGATCGTGGTCAAGGGCTGAACCAAACTATTACGGATGCTGCTTTCTTCGGCCGCCAACTGGCAGCTCTTGATACGAAATCCCCCGAGTCACTGTCTGCAGTAGTCGCCGCTTACGAAAAGGAACTGTGGGAAAGGGGGAACGAAGCAGTGCTTGGATCCACCGTGAACAGTCTCTCTGTACACAACTGGGAGGAACTTAAGAGCTCTCCACTCTTCACAGCTGGCGTAAAGCCGGGATCATCAACGCCGAACAACTCAAAGTTGTAGTATTTTTCTAGTTTGGGCTTTACGAGTATACGTATTGACATCAGGAATATCGATATTTCCTCAATGCTTGTAATGCCACTGCAGCTTTATGATTTGGAATGGCAACCTTTAGATCTGGATCAATCGTTGTTACAGTAGTATCCGCGTACGCACTTTGCAAGCATGCCTGATATCTATTATCGAATGACCATAGTTTGTCCATCTTGCTACTGTGAAACCTTCGGCACGAAATTCAAACTCTTTGGTCGTCTGGATCTGTTGCTCAGTGGCTGCTCGATGGACATCCATGTATGTCTTGCAAAGTCCACGTATGAGTATCCACCCGCCTGAGTTTATATAGGGATGGGTTCTAATCCATACCTAGGTAATTTTTAACTTTTGAATAGCATCAAAAGCTTTATAATGCTTTTTTACCCACGGGGAAATTATGTTGTAAAGAGGTTTAACAGTTTTTTCCCATTAATCAAGAGTGGTTATGGGATGTACATTGAGTATAAATATCATCTATGGCGGTCGACACAATCACCTCCGACAAAAATAGGAAAGCGTGAAGCTATCCGGACGGTTTTTTATTTGTGGCACCGACCCACTCCAAGAACCTAGCAACCTCGCACCATCCAATTCCACGGTACATATCAGAATAAATTGACGCGATCTAAACACACAAGCTGCGAGGCAGTCTAGGGCGATATTTGTTCTGCTTTCTTTCCAGCACGTCCCATTTTGCCTGGTGATGGATCCCGTGCGAGTCTGGCTCCCGAACGAGCTGTGGATGATGATCGCGTATTACCTCCCTCGCATGCCCGACCAACCTCTATGGCAGCCATGGGTCCAGTATCGCCCGGTCAACCGCATCTTCAAGGAAGCGATTGAAGACTACTACATAGAACACTACTTGCAATCGTGCACACTGGTCATGGACTACGAAGGACATGCAGATCATGACGACAGTTATCTTTTCGATGGTTTCGTCGATGAGCCTCAAAACCGGATGGCGCTCCTGAACAGCAGGAGCTTCTTGGAATTTGATCGCAGCGATTTTGAAAATCAAAGGGACCGCGCAAGGTCACTTTTTAGCGAACGAGGATATCATCCGTTCATGATAATGCACTTCGCTAATGGAAGAACGGACATGCTCCCGATGGACCTCCACTTCCGGTCAACTGTTTCAGAACGAATTTGTTTCTTTGACTGGCGAACCTACTTCTGCACTTTATTCGACGAGCTTCGCAGGATTGATGTGGAGAGGGAGTTTGGGGTAAGATGCGTCCCTTCTATCTCTTAATCCTCTTCATTTAGAATCTAATCCTTACACTGTCATTACGGTAGATAAGCAACCAGATTGAACTTGCACAAAAACTCGATAGCCGTTATCCTTCTTACATTGATGGGAGCATCTCTGCACAGGCAATGGCTGAATTGGCTCTGGCTGCTGGCACATCGCTCGTCGGTCTAGATGGTCGACTACTATTCATCCGCAGAGATAGACGATATCGGCTGGGTGTCCGGTCTGGTCAAATACAGGAGGTGCTTCCTGGAGCATCCCGAATTCTTCAAGACCGGTTTAAAAGGCTAGACGAGGATCGCGTGGCCCACAAGCTCCTAGTAGAGCAATGGAGGTGTGTTCAGGATGGTTATTCCCTTGAGTGGTAACCTATCGAACGCGAATCGACTCTGAAGACCAAGTGATCTTGAATTTCGGTACAATGTACTGATCAAGGGGAGACGACCGCTAAGAGATTTCCCTCAGAGTCGATTCTCGCCGCGGAAATACGGCTGAAAAGAGTACTAAAGGTCTCACATGACTAGGAAGCAAATTTGTAGATTAAGGAATAGGAAATATATCGATACCCGGTCAAGAAAATGCGAAGAACTGTTATATCTAATGGGAATTATCACTACCTTGACGCCATAGATCTTCGAGATACTTAGATAGCCTCGCGCTCGTCGTATAACCTGCGTAACTGTAACTCAACTCGGACCCGCCCCCGTTTTACGTGCTTTCAAATGGGAATACAAATAAAATGTCGAAATGATCAAAACACATCCATTGACGGCAGAAGAGGATTGTGAAGAGGCAACGAAAGAAACATCAGCACAAGGCACCCTGAATATCTTGGAATGTCTCGGGAATTGCCTCATCCTCAGCTGCCCTCTTTGCGCACTGGTCGGCAACTGTATTCAGCTCCCTTGGGATCCTCCAAAACAAGACCTTGAGTCCTCGGTCATTAGCACGCTCGATCTCCCCTAGCAGGGCCTCCCACAAATCCTTATTCTTTACCGGTCCATTTTGAGTCCTCCAGTTATTTCTCAGCCAACCGTTCACCCACGTCGTGGCACCCTCGGCAACATATTCGGAGTCTGTTGCAATGACAATGCTGTGGAATCCTTCTCCTTGCCAGGCCCGAAAGCGGAGAGCTGCGATGACGGCTCGAAGTTCGGCGCGGTTGCTAGTTTGTGGAGATGGATCACCGAATGGGCCTTCGTTTTCAAGGCGGAAATAGGTGCAGCCTTGGGTTTTCGGGGGCAGTTCCATCCCATACCATCGTCTTCTAAGATTGTATAAAAATTTAGGATGAAACTGTTGAAACAGAAGCAAAAACAAAGGGAACAAACGTGTTATTGCGACGATTGTCTCGCGTGTTCTCCGCAGCAGGCCTGAAATAAAACGCGCATCCGGCTTGTGGGTTTGTACGGCCATTATTCACACAGGCGCCATCTGCGTAGACTAGGAGCTGAGTATCGTCATGTCGGTTGATAAAGCGACGCACAGTGGGTGAGGCTTTAAAGCCGAGAGTCGGAGGAAAAAGGTCCAGTGGAGTTGGCGAAACCCCAGAACCAGAGGATAAGGATTGCGGTGCGAACTTCTGGGCAATCACTCGACCTGTTCCCCGTTGCAAACTTCTATCCTGGTGAGCCCAAAGACCGACTACCATGCCTGGTGGCCGATCATGATCCGATGGTGGCTTCAAGGCGATCCTCCCTAGAGCATGCGGATCTTCTGCAGGATCATAAGGTTCCTCTACAACACTGTAGTCTGTGCGGCAGACGGGGCAGACCACGAGCTTGTGATATGAGCACACAAGACTGCCATCAGGAAGCTCAAATGGAGGAGACTGGCTGAAGGCCATGGCCGTTGCGGTGGGTGCCTGCCTTCAGATGGAGATGCGATGGAGGAGGTGAGGTGAGCAGACGAGGAGAGTAAGAGATGTGGTTGCCGCAAGTCAATTGCATTCCGAGATTGGAAGGTGCAGGTGCGTGCTTGGGTGGTTGCTTCCTTACAATCAAAGATATCTAGATTTGGATGTTCGGCGCTGTTCCGATTGGTTCTTGTTGAACCTGGAGCGCACGCTAGGCCATTAGTGTCCTAGAGCTCTTTCGTAGGCCAACCAGAGAGCGATCTCCAAGCTAATGCAGGTCCATTTCAGCCAATCATATGCAGTCTCGCCGAAACAACGTCTTATTCTTTCTTCTCGTCGCCCCGTTGTATGCGCGTTTCGCGTTGCTATTTTCTAAAATCAAGTAGTGCGTTGTATCAGAGCTTAAAGGAATACGAATAAAACACTGCTCGTATCTAATCGTAGATCAATGACACGTAGCTAAGCGGGAGCTTTGACTTCGCGGCTTCTCTTTGTGGGTGATCATTTATGTATGTATCTGTTTGCCCAAACTTTGGGAACGTCCCGCATCTACGTGAGTACGTCATGTCCATCCGCTGTTTATAAACCCCGCGATTTCTCCTCTCAGTCTTCATCCTCATCATCCACACACCCGCAAACACAACAAGAACAACCAACATCTATCAACATGCCTGACGGTTACTCCTACAAGAGCTCCGGCACCAACAGCCAGGTAAATGAAATTCCAAGACTGCCATGGCAAGACACTGCTTTCTGACTTTGACTACGCTCCCAGGGCAACCACTACTGTGCTCGCGACTATGGAAGCGGCGCAGCCAACTCCAATTCGTACCACTATTCCAACTCGTGAGTATTACTTTTTAGTGCCTCTACTACTCTTCCACGGTGAGACATATCAGAAACTGACTGAGAGCGCGAATAGGAACGGCTCTTATTACTACAGCAACTCCAATGGTAGCACCTACTACAACAGCGGCAACGGTCAATCGACCTACACACCACCCAGTGGAAACGGTGGAAACGGTGGAAAGTAAAGTCGAGAGATGGCCTGGTCATTGGGATAGTTGTTGAGTGCATGCATTCATAGCAAGGTTGCCGACGAGCTGTCTTTACTTTCTTCTTTTCATCCTCCTGTGATCCGACGATGTTGCTTGAGAAATCCAAGATTATCTTAATTCGAGGGACCACTCCGTATTAAATCTGAGTACATGATTTGCCGAGTATTTATCTAAGGCGTCATGGGTAGTCAGCTGATTGTGGAAGGTGGAAGAAAAGGTCCTTCCTTCTGTCCACCTTCCACTGCTTGTCTTGAACCCCCGCCAAAATCTTCCCGACACTTCGCTTTGTCTCGATACTTCAAATCGTGACATATTTCATCTCGTGTCCGGTTATTACGGATTCTGGCGCATCACTCTCTACATCGTTCAACTAGGCCATTCGCTTCTTGACTTACGGCACTATTCCACCATGTCCTTTCGAGGCAATCCCGTTCAACGTCCCAACGGTCGTTCCGGGCGTGAATCGTACAACCATTTTGAGCACGATAACGGCTATTATCATGATGACTATGGCCATGGTCGCTTCCTCCCAGCCAAGTTTACTCCTCCCAATGCAAATGTTATGCCACGGTCACTTTTTACCGGGTTCGTGGATCCACCACAATTTGTTCGTCGAACGGACTCAAGTCAGTTTCTTATCTACACGGATGGTGCATGTTTGGCCAACGGTGGATGGAACCCACAAGGCGGTTGTTCATTTGTTTTCGGACCTTCCTTGCTCAACCATCGAGTCTGCGGCTAGGAACGGTTTCCTCTCGAAACTATGGGACCTACTAGTGAAGAGCATCCACAAACAAACAATCGAGCAGAGCTCCGCGCCATTATCGCAGCTTTGAGATACCGGTACTGGCCTGGGGAAGGGTGCAGAAGCCTAGTCATCGCAACCGATTCTGCGTACGTTGTTGATGGCATAACAAACTGGATGCAGATGTGGCTACAGAACGGCTGGCGGAACAGTGCAGGGGCACCAATCAAGAACCAGGACCTTTGGGGGTGGCTACTTGGAGAGGTAGAATACTGCTACGACAATGGTACGGAGGTTCAGTTCTGGCGTATCCCAAGGGAATGGAACGCAGAAGCGGACAGACACGCCAAAGAAGCCGCCACGGAGGCTAGACTCGACAATTTCACCGACATATAGGTGATCTTGTTACGATGAAACTCGGATGTTGTACTTAGCGGGAGGGACAGACAACGCCGTTGAGGAAATTATTCCAACGGCCTGATTTATGTTTCCATGTACGCGTTTATATTAGGAGGCATTGGCTTCATCTCTGAGATTCTATTCGATTATGATTATCATATCACAGTCAGAAGACCATTAATCAAGAGCCTACAAGGCATTTTCATATTCTACAATTCTCTTCAAAACATCTCCCTTTTCCCCATCAAACGCACTCGCTTGCACAGACCCCAGCGGCCGCCTACTCCGGCCACCACCATAACCATAGTACTTATCAAGCGCACCTTTCAAGCCAGAAACACCCAACCTCACCAAAATCCAGTCAACCTCACTAAGATAAGTTTGCAGCTCCTGAGCCTCTGCAAGTTTGCCCTGATCGTAAAGCTCTAGCAGCTTAACGTGAACCTTAGGCACGAAATTGGCAGCGGCAGCGATGACACCGTTCGATCCTGCAACCAATCCATGCAGGAAAAAGTCGGATTTCCCAGCAAAGGCCGCAAACGGGCCTGTGACTTTCTTGTCGTGGGCTACACGGTGTAGCTTTCCGAGATTTCCGCATGTGAGTTTGCATCCCACGATCTTTCCTGGGTTTGCAGCTGCGAGGTCCGCAATCATGTCTGAATCAATGTCGATGCCAGACGTAACGCCTGGGAAATTGTAGATCAGAACTGGTAATGGCGACTCAGCTGCGACATCACTGAAAAATTTCTTGATGGTCGGCTGCTGCATTGCTCCAACTATATCGACGTCAATACAGACTCATTGAAGAGGGACCGGAAAACTGAACTCACCCCAATAACTCGGGCTCAAAACAAGAGCATAGTGTGCACCGGCTTCCTTGGCTTCCCGACAGAGCTGAAGCGTCTCTCGAGTGCTCTGAGCGCCGCAGCCAGCGATAATAACACCGCCAGGTTTTCCGTGCTGATTCAGCGTTTCCAGCGCTGTGGAGATGACCTGCTGCCGCTCTGAATGCAGCAAATGTGGTGCTTCTCCGTTGGAACCTTGAATTACCAAGCCGGCAACGCCAGCTTTGGCCAAACGTGTGACGTGAGCTTTGAGTGCTTCGAGATCTAGAGTCTCGTCCTCGTGGAAAAAGGCGACTACGGGAGCGTAGACGCCGCGTGGAGGAGCTGGTGGTGCCATAATTTATGTCTTAAAGGGCAACGAGTTTGATACGGCAGCGGACAAGTGTTGAAAGTGAGGACATTCAAGGAATTGACTGGGCTTTGGGGGTTTTATGATTTCCCACCTGTCGGGGTAAACAGGGTTAGGGTTATCCGGCATCTTTTCGTCTTGCCGACTGCGTCGGGAGCGCATCCGATTGTGCTTGATTTGAGCTCCACCATAGCTGATTTATTATCTCTTATCTGCCCCTCGCTGATTGCGTGACTAAGTACGTGGAATTGCTTGCTCATCTATACTTGTGAGTGCAGGTTCTATACTTGGAAAAAACTGTTCGACAAAATCCAAGTCCG
This sequence comes from Penicillium sp. OUCMDZ-019, assembly GCA_011750695.1. Taxonomy (NCBI): domain Eukaryota; kingdom Fungi; phylum Ascomycota; class Eurotiomycetes; order Eurotiales; family Aspergillaceae; genus Penicillium; species Penicillium sp. OUCMDZ-019. The sequence goes on along the minus strand of WTTZ01000069.1, from coordinate 109,008 downwards.
ATTACACACACCATGGGTTCCGCGACAGTCTCAGCCTTTGCGAGGGCTGAATTTATTCCTCCCGATGCCATTTTCGAAGTGACAAAGCGATATCTAGCCGACGCGGATCCAAAAAAGGTTAACCTCGGCCAAGGGACATATCGCGATGAAAACGGCAATCCCTGGATTCTCCCTTCTGTTCGAAAGGCCAAGGTAGAGCTGGGAGAGGGCCTGCATGAATACCTGCCAATTGCGGGGTTGCAGCAGTTTCGTGACGAGGCTGTGAAAGTGGCATTTGAAGGGAGCAAGGCTTTGAGTGAGAAGAGGGCAAGTCTTTGCATCCGAATTCTCTAAGAGAATAATTGGGGTTAACTTGTTCTCTTTCTAGATCGCAACTTGCCAGTCATTATCGGGGACAGGAGCATTGCTACTCGCAGGGTTAGCCCTGAACCAGGCCAACTCGGGCATCACCACCGTCTATATCACAGAACCGACGTGGTCCAATCACGATTTACTCTTCAGTCGGTTGGGATTCGAGGTAAAGAAATTGCCATATTCCAAAGATGGCTCCTTCGACTTCGAGAGCTATATCAGCGCATTAGAAGGGGCCGATTCAAAATCTGCGGTGGTCTTGCATGCCTGTGCCCATAACCCAACGGGATGCGACCCGACACGCGAGCAATGGAAGAAGATTGCATCTATCATCAAAACGAACGGTATTTTCCCGATCTTCGACTCAGCCTACCTCGGCTTCAATTCCGGGTCCGTGGACGAGGACGCATGGTCAATTCGACATGTCACCGAGGAGTTAGGGCTTGAGGCATGCGTGTGTCTCTCCTTTGCCAAAAACATGGGCCTTTACGGAGAGCGAGTCGGTCTAACAGCTTTTGTGACCTCGTCAGCTAAGGATGCCATCACGATGTCTTCCATTCTGGCCAATGTGCAGCGAGCTACTATATCAAACCCGCCGGCCTACGGTGCGAAGATAGCTGCCACTGTTCTCGGCACCCCCGCGCTGAAGGAACAGTGGGCAAAGGATTTGGTGACAATGTCTAGCCGCATAAAGTCCATGAGACAGAAGCTTTACGAGGAACTGGTCCGGCTACAGACGCCGGGCGACTGGACCCATATCATTAACCAGACCGGCATGTTTGGTTATACGGGAATAAGTGAAGCGCAGGTTGTGTATCTTGAAGGTAATTTAGCCTACGAAAGGATGATCTAAGGATTTTACTAACGCAGTGAACAGAAAAACACCACGTTTACATGGCTAGCACGTCGCGCATCTCGATAGCTGGGCTGAATGAGAACAATGTAGCTTACTTTGCCAGTGCTCTGGATGACGCTGTTCGGACTGCGTAGCGGGTCAACAAGAAGAAAATGCCAAATTAGCTTATACCTTAGTTAGCAATAATCAATTTCCTTGTTATGTAAAACAATGGTCTTTAGTAATAATAAATCTAACTAGCATGTATGATATACCAAGCCTAACTATCGTAATTCCTATAATAGCGATTGGCTACATAGTCCTCCGGCGAGCTGCTCCATCCCGGCACGTAAACCGCGGGGAACTTCTTATCGACAATCGGCCTGGTGGAGGTGGGCCTCTTCGGCTTCGACGCCAGAGATGCCGGCGCATCTTTCATCTCCGCCTCGGTGCAATCAAAGGACTGCCACATAGAAATGCATCATTTGGATTCAGCATTATCGTTTCTATCATTGTTATAAATATTATTATCAGTATTAGTCGTCGTATTCTCCGAGGTCGTTGATCGCGGGTCACTTCGCTTGTATATATATCCTCCCGCGGGCCTACCCAAGTACACTCATTTGATAATCATTCTTGAATTTCTTCCCCCAAGCCTTGTATCATCAGCAGCAACCTTGGAATCATGGGGTCTATAGGGTTGCCTACAGGTGGAATTCGAATTTCTATCGACCGAGGGGGTACATTTACAGATGTAAGTGTACGCCAGCATAGAAGCTGAGATCTGTGCTGACAATATGCTTAGTGTGTTGCATCTGTACCCGGCCAAGATGACATTCTTGTCAAATTGCTGTCGGTCGACCCAAGTAACTACCCAGATGCTCCAGTGGAAGCCATCAGACGTGTGCTGGAGAAGGCGACAGGAATGCCCTATCCCAAGGGCCAAAAGATTCCTTTAAACGGCGTCGTCGGTAAGCACGGCTACTTGCACACACAGTGATGCTGCAACTCTAACAGGAGCTAGAATCCATCAAAATGGGAACAACTGTTGCCACCAACGCGCTTCTAGAGCGAAAAGGAGAGCCTACTGCATTTGTCGTAACTCGGGGAATGAAGGTATTCCTGCCACTGAAACTCTTGTTGATTCTCTGATACTAATTATGCGACAGGATTTACTTCACATCGGCAATCAGTCGAGGCCGAAGCTCTTTGATCTTAGTATCAACAAGCCAGATGTACTATATAATGAGGTGGTTGAAGTTGATGAGCGTGTAACCCTTGAAGCTTGGACCGAGAGGAAGACGCCGCTTGCCATCGACATTGAATCCGACCCCACCTTAATCAAAGGCAGCACAGGCGAGGTCGTGAGGATGCTAAAGACTTTAGGTATTTTGCAATATTTCGAAGCTTCTTTCTATTTCTGTGCTGACAAAGTAAGACATCGAATCAACAAGGAAATCCCTCCAGGAAGTATATGACAAGGGCTTCCGCTCAATCGCCATCTGCCTAATGCACAGCTACACATTCCGAGACCACGAGCTAGCCGTGGGCAAAATCGCGGAGGAGATCGGATTCACACACATTTCTCTGAGTTCCGAGCTTTCGCCGACGATAAAGATTGTCCCACGAGGCAATTCTTCCACAGCAGATGCTTATCTAACTCCAGAAATCAAGAGATATATCGAAGGATTCGAACGCGGCTTTGAAGATCTGAGTACAAGCGGGTGTCGATGTGAATTTATGCAAAGTGACGGCGGTCTTGTTGAATTTTCAGGTCTTTCAGGTCTTCGCGCCATTTTGTCCGGTCCTGCCGGAGGTTGTGTTGGTTATGCGCGTACTGCATATATGGAAGATGACAAGAAACCCGTCATCGGATTCGATATGGGAGGTACAAGCACAGATGTCTCTAGGTTTGCTTACTCCTTGGTTCAATTCTGAGATTTAGAGGACTGATTGGCAAAACCAGGTATGCCGGTCATTTGGAGCAGGTGTTTGAAACCACAACCGCTGGGGTCACAGTCCAAAGTCCCCAATTGGATATTAACACTGTTGCCGCCGGAGGTGGCAGCATTCTCACCTGGGAAGCTGGCATGTTAAAGGTTGGTCCGGAGAGTGCTTCAGCACATCCTGGCCCAGCATGTTACCGCAAAGGAGGCCCTCTTACAGTCACCGACGCCAATCTTGTCCTGGGCCGTCTTCGACCAGAATACTTCCCCAAAATATTTGGTCCAAATGAGGACCTTCCTTTAGATATTGACATCAGCCGGAAGCTCTTTGAAGAGATGACTGCAAAGATCAACAACGAGGTACCCATGAAGTTGACATTGGAAGAAGTTGCTGCTGGGTACGTCGCTCTTAACTCCCTATCTCCTGATACCATTCTTAACGCCCTTGACAGATTCCTTGACGTCGCTAATGAAGCAATGTGTCGTCCAATTCGAACCCTCACTGAGGCGAAAGGTTACGATGCTAGCTTACATAATCTAGCCTCATTCGGTGGTGCTGGAGGCCAACATGCCTGCGAAATTGCCAGGAAACTGGGCATTTCACGTGTTCTCATACACAAATATTCATCACTTCTCTCTGCGTATGGCATGGCTCTTGCCGATGTCGTGCATGAAGAACGTAGTCCATGCGCATTGGCCTACAACACAGAAAACTTTACCGGTTTCTCCGAAGAGCTTGATAGGTTGCAAGAAAAGTCTGTCGAGGCATTGCTCCGGCAGCGCATTGACAAGTCAAAGATTACCTCGGAGAGATACCTCAACATGAGGTTTCACGGAAGCGATACAGCGATGATGATTCAAGACACGGATGGAATGAATGGTTTTCTGCCTGCATTCGAACGCGCCCACCAAGAGCAATTTGGCTTCTTGCCTGTCGGCAGAGAAGTGATCATCGACGATCTTCGCGTCCGATCTATCGGCTCTAGTGGTGTTGAAGTGGAGAAGCCATGGAAGGACGAACTCGCTACTGTCAACCTAACACCTGTCTCCATTACTTCCAAGACTAAAGAACTCTACTTTAAAGAGCTGGGCTGGGCTCAAGCTCCGATGTATGACCTTGGAGTTTTAACCCCCGGGTCTACGATCAGCGGCCCTGCTCTTATCATGGACAGTCAGCAAACCATTGTCGTTGCACCTAGATCCACGGCAACGGTTCTTTCTAACAATGCCATCATTGACGTCGAAGTCGGCAAGAAAGAGACTCTTTCTGTTACTCAGGTTGACCCCATTCAGCTCTCAATCTTTGGACACAGATTTATGGGCGTAGCCGAACAAATGGGCCGGGCCTTACAGAAGACAAGTGTTAGCACGAATATCAAGGAGCGGCTGGATTTCTCCTGTACAGTATTTTCTCCTGACGGCGGGCTTGTGGCAAATGCTCCTCATGTGCCAGCTATGGTAAGTCCTGTAACGCCCAAGAAGCTCAGTTATACAAGTACTAATTTTCCTTCCTTTGTGTTTAGATTGGTAGTATGGCTTTCGCTGTCAAGTGGCAGATTGATCACTGGAAGGATGATCTCCGCCCGGGTGATATCATTCTATCTAATTCGCCTGGTAGGTAGTTTCCTCATCAAATATTGTGCCCAAGCTAATATACCCTTAGTCTGCGGCGGAACTCACTTGCCCGACCTGACAGTTATTACCCCGATTTTTGACGCACAGGGAGAGAAGATTATTTTCTGGACTGCGTCTCGGGGTCACCATGCTGATGTAAGCTTTATTAAAAACACTGACTCTCTTTAGCTACCAGTGTCTAATTCATCAATTTCATAGATTGGAGGTATCCTCCCCGGCTCCATGCCTCCAAACTCCAAGGAACTATGGGAAGAGGGTGCTGTGATCAAATCCTTCAAAGTCGTAGAGAACGGCATATTCAAAGAGGAGGAACTCACAGAGTTGCTTATGGCCCCGGGTAAGATCGAAGGGTGCCAAGGAACCCGATGCCTTCGAGACAACATTTCAGATATCAAGGCACAAGCCGCGGCAAATCATCGCGGTAGCCAGCTTATCCATGCACTCATTGAGGACTATGGGCTTGAAGCGGTGCAATTTTACAGTAAGTCTCTCACCGAAGTAAAGAAATAAATATCTGACTAATTCGTCAAAAGTGCAAGAGATTATCGGTGCTGCCGAACTCGCAGTCAGGCAGATGCTGAAAAAGATAGCACGAATGAATGGCGGAAAGGTGCTTGAAGCCGTCGACTACATGGACGATGGTACTCCAATTCAGCTCAAAGTCAGTATTGACGAAGAGACCGGCGGTGCCACTTTTGACTTTGAAGGAACTGGTCCTGAAGCTTATGGTAAGAGGCTCTTGCATCTAAGAAAATCAGCTTATCTCTGATCAGTTAAACAGGTAATTGGAACGCACCGATTGCAATCTGCAATTCGTCTATTATCTTTGCATTGCGCTGCATGGTCAACATGGAAATCCCACTAAACCAAGGCGCAATTATGCCAATCAATGTTCTCGTTCCAGAGAACTCGTTGCTTCGACCAACGGAAGAGGCGGCCGTCTGCGCTGGCAACGTCTTGACCTCACAGCGTATTGTGGATGTCATTTTCAAGGCCTTCAAGGCTGTTGCAGCCAGCCAAGGTTGCATGAACAATTTGACTTTTGGCACGGACGACCCCGAGCAGGCCTTTGGATACTACGAGACTATCTGCGGTGGTGCTGGCGGTGGGCCAACCTGGAACGGCACCAGCGGCGTTCACACTAACATGACAAACACACGTATCACGGATCCTGAGGTTCTAGAACGACGCTATCCTGTTATATTGAGACAATTTTGCCTCCGAGGAGGAAGCGGTGGTTTTGGTGCTCACCCCGGTGGCGATGGTATCATCCGTGATATCGAGTTTAGGATACCAACCCAAGTCTCGATCCTAAGTGAACGGCGGGCCTTTGCACCTTATGGCCTAGAAGGTGGTGAAGATGGAAAGAGAGGTGAGAATATATGGATCAAAGCAAACGGCCGATCCATCAATCTAGGCGGCAAAAACACCGCCATGATGGACGTGGGTGATCGCATCGTCGTGAAGTCCCCTGGCGGTGGAGGCTGGGGCAAGCCGTCGCTTGAGAATGGAGTGAGTGTGGAATCCGGTCTGGCAAAGAGTATACAGAAGTCCTTCCAAGCCGTAGCAGGCGGCACTGTGGCAATGATTCAAGCCATGGGTGATTCTGCGTAGTTGATAGAGGCTACCTAAACTGAACCCAGATCTCGCATCATTTGTTAGCTTAGCATGGCTCTGGTTCAATGGCTAATTCTGGGGCATGGAAATATAATCTAATTAGAATGAAATCTCATATTTACCAATGCAAAAAGTAGTTTCACCAACGAATAGGCGGGCATTGTCATACTTTCCCGAAGGGGGAAGTAAGCGGGCAGCGGTCGACCTAGGGCTACGTCAGGGTTAGTTGTGCATAGGGTTAGCGTTAGGCTACCGGGGCGTAAATATTATTTTCCGCGCATATCTTTCTTCACTGCAAATACTCCGCCTTTGGATTACAACCCAACCCGAGTAAAGGCAGCTATGCTGTTCTTGTTTTGTCCGTGCCGAATACAAAGCAACTAATATGACATGTAATATGATATGATGGGTATGTTAACTCTTTCGCCTGTCTTATACTACTCGTCAATTTTGCTGATGTCGATATGTGCCAGTTTTTCGGACTTGTCCCTCGTCTGTCGCATGGTGCCGCATGCTTCCGACTTGCACGACCACGTTTTACGTCCCTTGACGCGAAATTATACGAAGCCTGCTATAGAAGCAAGCTACACTAATATGGATTTTTCACACGAATTGGCGGACCAGACATCGCCATGGCCATTGCCGATAAATGGCAATGAACCTCTGCTGTACAATGTGCCGCCGAGTGAGCACAGCGAGGATTTCAATGTTTTCTCGTTAGTCGAATGCGGCATATTCTCGGACTACCCGACCTAACATCACACGCAGGCTAGCTGGAATCGATCCAGGACCTTTGAGGATACTACCTCATACTAATACAACTGTCCCGGCACTTGATGAAACCACGAATTCCACACTGCCGATCTCTTTCGATGCGCCAAATATCGATTCCCAGGCAATTGATCAAAGTAGCCAGCTACTCGCCTTTCGTGGAGTTGACAACAAGACACTAGATGTTTACAATTTCTCGGGTCAGTCGAGGAGTATCACCATTGCCGCTCATTTGTCAGGAAACTTTAGTGTTTCAAATGATGCACAAGGTGAATTCAAAAATCTAGTCTGCTATCGCAGAAATCTTTTTCACATTGATGGGAGCATATTAGTCCCTAGCGATCTCGGCCTCGTATCGACCAACACCGACCAGTCTCAAATCGATAAAGTTTATGCGGAGTTGGTAGCATTCTCCAACTATAGTAGAGAACAAGTCAAAATCGTCGCGCTACCTCGGACGTCACGGACGGCTCCGAATCTCACCACGCAGAGTCCGCTGCCAAAACAGCTTGACTTCAGACATTCTGCCGGATCATCGAATCTTCACACATCTAGATTGGATTGGACGAGGCTGCAATTTCGCACCGCAACAACCAAAGCCGGAGGGACGAAACACCGAAAGTCACAGAATTTCTTCCAAATAAGTATCCAGGTTAAAGCCAGTACGACAAACGGAAACATTATTACTCTCTGCGAAGCAGCCACACTCCCGATAGTAGTCAGGGGAAGATCACCCAAGAACTTTCGAACTCCCCAGGAGATCTTGTCGACTAGTCGAGTATCAACAACTCGGAATGAACTCATTCGCAGACCTGAGGCAACTACTTCGCATTTAGCCAACCCAGAGCCCTCCTTGGTCTTACCAGATCCAACAGAAGTATTCGACGATATTATGGATACTGATCGGCGAACCCAAGGAATACATGCCGATCAAAGATTCGCTGAACATCACGCAAATTTTGTCAATACTCCAATCCCAGAAGTGCAACCGCCACAGATATTCAACAATGTGATTGATGCAGAAGATTCTCCCGCAATCGTTCATAGTGAAACTACCCAAGGCCATGATGGCAGTTTTCCTTCTGCCTCGACCACTTCTAGTTCCGTGAACTCCGAACGTATTGCGCAGAATAATTCATTCTACCGATATATACCACTAGCTGCAGATGATCGAACCCCAGCTGTGCAAGCTGTCTATGTATGTATACAGATTGTGTGCTTCTAAATCACAACTAATTTGATCCCCTCCAGCAACCACATTACGTCCACCACAAAATTATCACACCCACGGAAACCTTGAGTCTTAATAAGCGATATTTTGGTGAACCACTCAACGCCAAATCTTTATAAATCGAAGGCCGCTCGGGCATAATATCTTGTTGCTGTTGGCTAAGACGTCAATGGATTATTTTAAACAGCAACCCCTTTTGAAATTCAGGGTCTATGATAACTTGGCTGGAACCACTCTTTCTCTTTCTGGAATCCAGTATTAGCCAGAAAATCCACTTGGCAGTAATGGAGCCCTTCCACAATCATTACTTGACAGTTTTCACGTCGAGCAATGGATCCTGCCGAAGATAACAGCAATTTCACCAAGAGGGCTGATGAATGTGGATGTAGATTGGCAGATATCATAACCGCACCAGCCCAACAACCATTTTGTTCGCTGTGGCATAGGGACATATTTGGCGAAAGGGGGTTTTTGAAATAGATAGCAACAGCAGCAACAATGGCAAGTGAGTTTTGTTCACGGGCCACCAAGGCAACACTTCCTGGGTCTTCCGACATGGCCATCGTATAGATGCTCCCCAGTAAAACCGTAGGCACATATAGACTAGATGTTGCATCTTGTGTGATGTATTGCAATTCCAAAAAGTCTCTCAAATCATTTGATGACCTGTGAATTGGACTGGCCACGATCTCAAATGTAAAGCCTGTGGGACCAGTCTCTAGTGAGGAAGACCAAGTTGATAAATCTACCCTCGTGCTAAAGATTCTTGACTGCACAGGAAGTTTACTCCAGCCACTAAATAAAAGCACTTAGTATATCGTAGCATTCCTTTTTGGGAGTAAAGGGAGTTTTCTTACCAGTGGTTCATCCATATGTCCGCACGCTGGGGATTATTTCGTTCGAGAGTTGGGAAGAAGGAAGGGAAGGAGCAACACCATTGAATTTGCGAAGGTCTTTTATTTTCCGAGAGCCAATTAATTGCATAAGTGCAAACCGACCCTCCAATACCCATTCTACGGCGATGAGGATTGACCATGCATGCCGCTATGTAGACTCGCGAAGATGCTTTGACATAGTAGGTTGCACAGAACCCGTGAATTGTGCCGTTGCTGCTGTTCTTAACAACAAAATGGTTTCCCTCAATTCCATCAAAGCTAGTTTTGAAGCATGCTGACCAGGGATGTTGGTAACCTTGAATCTCAGGTATCTCTTTGAGCAGTCTTTGCAGCGCATGTCCATCCTTTTCACGGTCGTAGTTTTCAACGAGCCATGTCTGACCTAGTAACTGGCTTCTCGGTTGAATAATGTTATCCGAAGGCTTCTTACCTCGCATCGAAGCAAGTGCCGGAACACCTGTAGGTAGACACTTGCCTGTCAATATGTCGACTAACAGGTTTAGTGCCGGCCTAGTGAAGTCGTATAGACAAATAAATGTTTCGATATCTGGGTCCTCTAAGAAATCATATGGAGAGCTGACGGCAATCACAATGAGCGGTTTCGGTCGACCTTGGGGGTCTCTCTGGGATTTGCAAATCATGTTTAAATATTTGGTAATTCCATATTGATAAGAATTCCGTGTCACATCTGCTGTTACTATAATCACAGCTGCCGCTTGTGATATTAGTGCCTCGTGACTAGGTCGTAAGCCATTACTCGAATATGAAGTATGAGTAACTGGCCCTCTCCGTGCATTCCCCAATGACTGACCAAACTCTTGGAAGATATCTTCTCCAAGTGCGAGATGTCCCAGCTTAGATTTTGTTGTCCAATTAGATTCATGATGTCGTTTTGTTAGGGTCGAGGGAAATAAATCCAACAGCGGTGTGAGAAGTAAGATGTCATCCATGGCCGCCATACGTGTAAGAATGGAACTGTAGGCATTTGTATCTCGGATAAGAGAAATAGATTGTTTGTATGCCTGAAGAGAAATATCTCTGTGAGAGTGGCTTAATTCATGAAGTCTGGGAATTCCACCAGGATATAGTGCTTCGTCCCAGCTTGTTAGCCTGTCTTTCAGTGAATTTATCCTTTCGACGGCAGTGTTGACAAGTTGAATTGGAATATGTCCACTTTGTACACCAAGTTTCAGGCCTGAAAAAGCCTCCAGCTGCGTCTGGTATGTTTGACAGACCATTACAAAGTCACAACCAGCTAAAATAGCCATAATGGCTCCTTGGGAGACTCCGATATTCTCGCGGAGTGCTTCCATTGCCAAGCATTCGGATATAACAACCCCATCGAAGCCTAGCTCGTGACGTAGAATGTCAGTTACAACCTTTTGGGACAGGCAAGCATGAGAAACAGTCTCTTCTCCGAGTCCCGTCATGGCGCAGCCTCCCACTAGGATGGCATCGACGTTGTGTTGAATGGCTTCGAGGAAAGGCACAAACTGATTCCGGCGTAGTTGGGCTTTAGTGTAAGGTATATTAGGGATGTTTTCCGGGGAGTCGTCTGGAAAACTGCTATCGCCATAACCAGGAAAATGTTTTCCTCCCGTTGCGATGCCTCCTTTCTTGAATCCTTTAATCATATGCGCCCCGTAGGATCCAACTAGAACGGGATCATCCCCAAAAGTCCGTACTCCCATGGGCTGTACCCTTTTCGTGGGGAGAACATCTAAAACAGGTCCTAAAATCCAGTTAAATCCAAGACATCGCAGTTCCTGAGCGATCGCCTGGGCTATTTTTTCCACTAGGTCTTGCTGATGGGTTGCAGCAAGACCCATTGCGGACGGGAATTGGGTGATTTCGTCGGCATTGAGCGAGTTGATGCTACCACCTTCCTGATCAATAGCAATGAGCAGGGGTCTCTCATAGCCTGACTTGAGGGCCGTGGTCTGCAAATCGAATATCAACTTTTTCAAAATGTTAAAATCGGACTCGTCATTCATAATGGAAGTCGATTAAGCTCACCTGCTGCGCTTGCTCTGCCGCTGCATTTGGCTCCGAGATTAGCACATATTTAAACATAACGGAATATCTATGTGCACTTACACTCTAAGTTTTTCGAAGTGAGAATGATCGCTCCTACGGAATGTGCTTCAATGAGTTTTCGGGTGTCCGCAGTTATGGATGTCCCATCTATTCCCATAAGGCAAAGACTGCCAACCAGCCTAGGAAATGTCAGCAGCCCTAAGCTATAACTAACTAGTTAATATATTTGTAACAAGTCCGCTGGTGACTCACCTCGAAAGTTCCTTGTCGTCCATGCTTCTTTCCACCAACGACAACTCAAGAAAAGGTCGTTGGAAGTTGCAACAACTTCCTCGGTGGAGACTAACCGCATCTAGCATGTGGCATGCCGCTACCACCTTTTCTTAGTTCTTACGAGGTCCACTCGATCTCGTGCATAAATATTGAGATTGACAACATTTATTCATACCATTGAATACAGTTTGAATTTCCGACTTTCTTAGTCGTTTTTATTTTTATCATCATTGTCGTAGGTTGAAAGAGTATGCCCTTGTAACCCTATTCATGAACGCCGATATTATTGGGGTTAGGGTTGGGGCATGTTACATCTATGATGCACCATGTAGTTGAAGTGGCTCGATTGTGACATATAAAACCGATCCAGTAATTTTTTTTACTTAACTGTTGATAGCTATGTTTCGTATTCTTTTGTGTGCTATTAGAGTGAAAAATAGAAAACAAAACCTTGCTGGATATGCCGACGCTCAAGAGGTTTGTTAACGGCCGCGTATTCCGGGATACAGGGCTAATCGATGATGAATTATGGGTTGACTGTGATTCTGGAAAGATAACAAATGCTCTTTCCAATAACCTCGCTTTAGAGGACGTGGAGACAATAGATCTTGGAAGAAAAATCATATGTCCGGGGTTTATCGATGTTCAGATCAACGGCGCATTTGGCTTCGATTTTTCAGGGCTTGACCCAAACATGCCCATATCGCAATTCGAAAAAGGTCTCCATGACACAAATCAACGCCTGATTGAGACCGGAACCACTAGCTACCTGCCAACAATGACAAGTCAATTTGAGGCGACCTATCATCGGGTTCGTTGGATTCTGCAATCAAAAGCAGACCACAAGTTAAGGCTAACTCGTTGTTTGCGATGCCAGATACTACCTTCACTACGTGCAACCGGGTCATCAAGAGAGCCAAATATTGGTGCAGAATCATTAGGTGCTCACACAGAGGGCCCCTTCTTTGCTCACACACAAAAAGGCTGCCACAGCCCCGAAGCAATTCTAAGCATTGGTAATACTAGCCCGCCCGAGCTACTTAGAAAGGTCTATGGCGAGAGAAACTTGGCTTCTTATGTGAAGATGGTCACTTTAGCCCCAGAGCGTGTTGGTGCACTTGACTCGATCCGAGAGCTTGCTGACAGTGGCATTATTGCGAGCATTGGCCATACTGCGGCAACCTACGAAGAGGCCGTGCTAGGCGTCAGAGCAGGTTCAAGAATGGTCACGCATCTCTTCAACGCTATGAATCAACTACACCACCGAGAACCAGGAATCTTTGGCTTGATAGCGTCACCAAGTGATCGGACCTTATGTGACAGAGAGGACCTGGCTGACGATGGAAGACCGTACTTTGGCTTAATTGCTGATGGCATTCATCTCCATCCTGCAAGCGTCAGGTTGGCATGGAAGGCCCACCCAAAGGGCCTTATATTGATCACGGATGCAGTAATGCTCATGGGTTGTGAAGATGGTGTATATGATTGGACAAATGGTCAAAGAATTGTGAAAAAGGGGGGCTTATTAAAACTGGAAGGCCTTGACACAATCGCTGGCAGGTACGTACCTCCTATTATATAAGCTCAAACACCATAGCCTCGTGACTAATGCAATTGTTTAGTGCAACATCAATCCTAGAGTGCTTAAATAATCTCATACGTTGGACTGGAGCGTCAGTACATCAAGCCATCCAAACAGTCACCACCAACCCTGCTGCTGTTCTGAACCTTGAGCAGACAAAAGGCACATTGGCTGCGAATGCCGACGCTGACCTTGTCATACTGAGACATAACGCCGTAGACAAAGGTTGCACAAAGTTGGAGATAGACGAGGTATGGAAATTTGGACGTCAAGTTTTCAAATCTTGAATCTGAGGGGTTTTGCGAATACCTCGACACCTCCAACCGTACTTCGGCCACTACCTAGGTACTATTCCTCATAATCATTCACGTTATAATTATAAACACTGCCAAGTGAGTTAGTGAGTTAGTGTATTTCGAAGATTTTGCACAAGACAGTTTGCTTAACAGGGTCTCCGGATACAAATGTGAAGATATCAAATGAATATCTTTACGTCATTCTTTACCTCTCATGAGCCTAATACGAGTGTTACCTATCAAAGTCATAACAGCGTAGTCATCTTTCAGCTAACCTCGACTGATATTGTTAGTAATTGAGGGCCCTGCTAGAATAATGGGGATAAGAAAATAGTCCAACCTGTTTCTAAGCAATTTCTTCCCATATTAGCAGCATCAATGTTGCATGTTACATGGAAGTGTAACCAGAGACTATACTTGAATAGTACTTGATATGTAATTCTGACAGCAACCTCATGTGTCTGTATTAAGGCGCTTTTGGTTTTGCCTATAAAGTGGACTGCACAAAGGTGCTTGTCCAGCATTTTCATGCTTCATTGTGCTGGGTATAATAATTTTTTTTCCATTAAGTTTATTACGAATCAATGTTGGAAGATATGCTGGATGACAGCACAGCCGCTCATGGCTCTCTACAACCAGAAGATGAAAACTTTAGTGGCGACCCCATTCTTCAACGAATTCACCGGGACTTCCTCGGTCACGCCACGAATATCGAAAACTTAGTGAGCATGTCTCAAAAACTCGCCGAATCATTTAAAAACGCCTGTTCTGGGGATGATTCGACGATGCTGCCATCATTTATTGGTGAAGTCCCCGAATTCCGAGAGGACAGGGCCTTCCTAGCCCTCGATATTGGCGGCTCAACAATGCGTGCTGCTTTGGTACATATTTACGGAAATCAACATGGCGAACATCCACCTCCATCTGTTATAGGCCATCAAAGTTGGTCTATTGACGGAGGCGTGAAAGCCCTGGGTGGCATGGCGTTTCTTCGATGGATTGCAGCAAGAGTACAATCAATATTAGCAAACATTGATGCTAAAAAATTCTGGGAGTCTGGTACCCCGATTCCTATGGGTCTCACCTGGTCGTTTCCGTTTCAGTTAGTTTACTTTTCCTATAGCCAACCACATAAACTTACCTATCCACTGTCAGGCAAACTTCCGTTGATGATGGTTACATATTGAAAACAGGCAAAGGGTTCCAATGCGTGGATGATCTAGTTGGACAAAAACTTAATCTCCTGTTCCAAGATGCTTTGAAGACAGAGGTGTGTGGCACAACGACAAAGTCAAATCAAAAGACGCAATGAAATAAAAGCTAATTATGACAAGGGACTGGATGTGTTCCTATGTGCCATAGTCAATGACACTATTTCTAGTTTTTTGTCAGATGAGCATGTGGCGAAGAATACTCAAATATCAATGATTGTAGGGACTGGTGTCAATGCTGCTATTCGTCTGCCTGTTGGGGTACTTAATGAGAAGCATTTAAAGGGCCATCCTGGAAGAAGAGAAGACCCAACAAACTGCGTCGTCGTCAACGCCGAGCTAAGTTTATTTGGTGAGAATATAGTCAAAGACTCAAGATGGGATAAACTATTACAATCCCAAATACATTCGCCTTGTCACCAACCATTAGAATACGTTTGCAGTGGACTATACCTCGGAGAGATCGTGAGGCTAATCATGATTGACGCAATCCACCAAAATACACTATTCAATGGTCAGATGCCATTGGGGCTTCAGGAACCGTTTTCTCTGAGTCTTCCTCTGGCAGCTCTCTTCGAGGACAATACGTCACTCGGCATTTATAAAGCTAGATTGGCTTTCTCAACCCAGTTTCCCCTCTCAGATGAGAGAACCCCTTCCCTGTTGGATTTCAAATACATCAGGCAAATAGTCAGAGCAACTTCGCGCCGGGCAGCAGCCTATGTTGCAGTTTCGATACATGCTTTGCACTGTTTCGTAAATTCCTTTACTCCCGATCAAGGTTTACTTTCCCAATCACAACAAATATCTATCGGCATAACCGGTTCCGTTATTACAAAATATCCGGATTTCGCAAGGAATTGCTATGCATGTCTAGTTGAGATATTGACAGCCACTAAGTCATCTCAAGGCGTCTCTGTTGTCTTCAATGAATCCGAATGCCCTACGATTATCGGAGCAGCGCTTGCTGCATACATCTTTGGCAACAAATGAAATAACCTGTCCCTAACTACGAGGTTGCGATGCAATAAATGTCTCATCAGATATTCAGCGACATTAAGTGAAAGGCTTTGGTATTATTTCACGCCGAGAACATTCAAGTCGCGTTGTATACAAAGATCCTTAAATATGGAACGCCTTATACATGGTTGAAGCAACTACATACACATCAATAGAAAGCTCACATGAAGAATCTCTAGATCAATACTCGCACTGGCTTGGATTTTATCCTCTATTATATAACATACATTATCACTTCAATTTACGTCTTTTATCGCTGGTTTGATGCCCAATCGCCCAATTATTGCCTCCGGCGTCGATGATAATTCACCCGGACCCGTCACCGACAACTCATACGCCCATTGATTGGACATGGAATTTTGCGCTGGTGCCCTAACACAGGTGGGAATAAATGCTCCTCCTCAATTTGGCCTTGACTTTGAGCGTAGGTCATCGCATTCATTTCTCCAGACTTAGACGGAGGAATAGCTGCATATGCCCCTTCTCTGGGAAACAGCATCTAGAAATCGCCTTAGTATACACGACCGTGAAAACATAGTCCTAGCTTGTTACTGCCGTAAAGTGTACCAAACCACGCCTTTAGGGCGGAAGCCTCGCTATGGCTGCAATCGAAATAAATAATGCCAGTTTTACTTCACAGTGACCGGGTATTTAGTTTAAATCGATCCTTTGTTGGACAGTACTCCTTATCGTCTTTTCTAATGGGGTTCACAGTACTCTGTGACGTGAGTAGAACGTGGCTGGCATATTTGTCCAATTATCGAGTATATGAATATTAGAGATCTCGTGTAGAAAAGTAAAGATCTACCTAGGTATGAATCCCATGGGAGTAACAGCTTGGCTTGGCATTTCCTAGTAGTGTCATTTGGATACTTCTTCAAAGAATATTTTTTTTTGCTTTTCCCAAAACCGGGAGCAATCGACGCCGATTTAAAAGCCCCGGGGAGTGCACAAGGAGTTTCTCTACCCCCAGAGTAAAGAATTGCCAATCAAACTCCGAGTCGTTCTTCATTAAGTCATCAACTTCATATACTAGGTCTTTAGGTAATCGCCTAGACCAGTAAGAGTCGGACAGAACCCATCCAAATGCTCTTATCATTGGGGGGATGTCTTTGTAATTCAATAGATCCAGTATCAACCACTGAATCTCACAAGGCAGAATATTAGAGACGGCCGTGTGTTTTATGTCCAGAAATATTGGACGAGATTTGACTGCCTTGGCAACGAACTTTTCTTTGTATCGGCGCTGGATACTTTCTTCAATCAATGCGCGGAGAGGAAGGTTTTTGACTGGGTCATAGTAGGCGAAAGATTTCTTTCGCCACAGAAGATCTTCTCGTAGAAATTCATAGCGCGTAGCCATAGCCCCATTCTTATCCGGCCACCTCTCCTGAAAAATATTCAGCAGAATTTTGAGATTTTGCTCTGCTTCGGGGCCAAATATTCTCTCGATCAAGTCCCAACAACGGGCGTGGATCAGGTGTCCACGTGGGTATCCATTCATCGATATGGCTACATCAACCTGCATAAACTTGCATGATCGACCTCCCAGGCAAGGATATCCTAGAACTGCGAGATTTCTGTCCTTGGGAACTATTACTCTTATGCCGCAGCTATTCTGAGCAATTCCTGAAAGCTGATAGACAGGACGATCGTCATTCAACGTAACTATAACTGTTTTCCTTTAATAGGTACTCTTCAACGCCGTACGTTTAATCATCTTTTCAGATCTTGGGGTATCAAGCGGCGGCCTATTTTTGGGGCACTTCAACTTACTCGCACGAACAAAGGTTCCCCACACCTTTTGATTTCTGAAAACGATCTTGTCAAAATCCTCAACGCTACACCTGATTCTCCATGAGAGTGTCCTGGGTACACTCCTCCCATTAGCCAAAATGACATCTCGTTCTCCACTCAGCGGTACCCCGCAAATATAGCATTGTAAAGGGTCGCGATAATTATCATCCATCGTATAGTTTTCTTTCGGTGTACTCTTATCTGTCTTTCTTTTTCCTTGGAATTTTTGATGGTCCAATAGAGGACTCCCCTGATATCACGGCAGGGAGAATTGAAAAAAGAAATCAATTGGATCCCTACCATTGTCATCATGCATAATCATCAATTAAGTATTCCAAGGTTTCTGCCTATTAGCTGAAATGTCACTCTGACGCGTAGAAGCTACCCGTCCCAGACGGGAATGGATTTTGGTGGCATGCCGAGCTCTGTGCTTTTGATATATTGCACACGGCCGCGATAAAATCTTAAATCTCATGCCATGCATTTCAGTCCTCAATCGAATATAATCTATGGTCATGTTACTATGTCGACTCGGCCGTAAAAAACCAACAAATGGATGCATTGAATGCATGAAAAGACGCCTAAAGGCAACTCCACTTGGCACCTAATACACATGCACATTTACGGAGCTACGTCGTGTTTCTGCACTTCGTACATATTGCATACTGCTGTCAAAATGCGACGAAGTACCTATATGCTGGCTCAAAAGGGTTTACGGAGTTTATTCGGGAATGCGGGGAAACTAAAAGCACGACTCAAAATGACATAAATAATGAGCCACAACCGGTCAGCGTGATTTGACTACATACTTAGTTGTTTAGTAGAATCCGAAAAATATCCGGTTTGCGGACATTTTTCATTCAGATTCGTGACCCATGAAATCTTTCAAATGGAAACCAAACCCCGAAGTCTCGTTCACATTTATTTGATGCAGCAGTCGCACCCATTTTACTAGATTGAGTTGATGGAAGAGGGTGCGTCACATTGAGTGATTTTATTATATTGGGCAGTAATTTAATTGCGAGCGTCTACCTAGATAGATCATGCGGGGGATTTTAGATGCTCGGGAGTACATTGTCAAATTCTTAGACGGAATGCCTCTTCCGACGTCGGGGACTTAAGCCTTCATTTATTAATATAAATCTACCTAGGTAGTGTTTATACGTGGGTAGATCGATTAACGAGATCAATTTAATCAAAATATATGGGGTTGACATCGTACCTATCATATCACAGTATGTGACTACATGTGTGTTACATTCCTAGTTCTCGTCCATAGTGCGGAGTATATATACCTATATTCAATGGAAGGTCGTACCTTGGCGCGAGACCGAGGTTGGTAGAATTCCCTCTGCGCTAGTCGGCTTTGGGGAAAGCTGAAAAACCTTGATCGGCGCTTTAGATCAGCCAATCAAATGTTATATTGTGTAGGTAACTTGACTACGTTGGGTCGTTGGCATTTCGGCGTTACGCTGGTTGATTTTGTTAGTTTAGGGCTATTTCCCGGGGGATAGTGGCCCCGGCTCCGACACTAAGCCCAAGGAGGAAAGGACAAGGGTAGCGGCAATTCCCCCCGCACGCCATAATAGGCTTAGGGTGGCCCCAACTGCGGAGTGCGGAGGAAACAAACCGGCAAAAACTAATATTCCCCCAAGAGAAACCCGACAGCTCCAATCCATGCCATCCCGGTATCCCGAATGTTGGACAAAAAGCTTAGTGCTCTCTCGGCTGCATGCCCAGACGCTCGCTGCAGAAGAGAGGAGACATCGCTGGGTGGCTACGTAAACAAAGTCCACTCAGTTGCAGCCAGCTTGGTCAACGTGTGTCCGGTCTTCTCAACAATTCCGGTCTTCTTGTTCTCCGCGCCAACTCGCCAGTTCCTTGGGACTGTTGGTAGGTGTGCCCTCTTTCTAACACGGAGGATACCGCCTGGGAACGAAAACAGTTCCTGTAAATGCTCAACCTTATGTTTGACCGCGGATGAGTCTTTTGCCGCCCTATGGGAAAGTTATCAGAGCTATGGGAAAAATACAGTATAAAAGGAACTACGCGAGCATGAAAATCCGGAGACAAGTACTTTTTTGTCTTAATTCTTTCCGCAAAGTCTCAACGCGCCAAGTCTGATGATGCAGCTGTCGCTTGTGACCGGGCTCCTTGCCATCGCAGCGGCAGCTCCTGCCATGTGCGCCCAGTTTGACCCTTACTATGCTAATTTGACCTGGGAGGCTCCTCGATCTCTCTCTCTCTTTGGAACAACTTGACCGTCGAGACCGAGACTGGTACCTTTGTTGGTATGCTCAACGATACCTACCCCAATGTCCGCCAGTTCTTGCGTGTGCCATTCGCCGAGGTGTGTTCCTTATTTCTGCATATGATTTTACCGTCCACGAGTTAACATAGCATGACCAAGCCTCCCGTTGGTGAGCTCCGCTGGATGCCTCCGATATACCCTAAGAAGTCTAAGAAGAGGATTGACTCGACATACTATGGTCCTTGTAAGTCTCACCGCGGGCCTGAAGCTTACTGGCTCAATGTAGCCGCGCTATATCGTAGTCATCTAACAGTCAATAGCTTGCCCCCAGTTCGTCCCTGGGTCCACCAGACTTTGAAATGAATACCAACCTCCGAACTTAATCAACAACATTGGAGAACCTAACAACGCTGGTGCCGTTGCCTGGGGATCGGCTGAGGACTGCCTTTCTCTCGCTGTCTGGACCCCGGCATATGCAGACAAGAATTCTAAGCTGCTCATGGATCTGTTTGTGACTGGTGGTGGTGGTGTGATTGGCGGAACTAACCTTGCATCGCAACTACCAGCCAATTGGGTTTCTCGCTCACAAGAGCACATTGTGGTCACCATGAACTACCGTGCTAACATCTTTGGAAGTAAGTGATGGTGGTCGAGGTATTCAAAATAACTTTGTTGGCTAACAACCGTTCCTTAGACCCAATGTCCCGTGCCGTGAAGACCAACTCGCTTACTCTACTGGACGTGCGTGCTGCCGTTGAGTTGGTCTATAAGAACATTGAGAACTTCGGTGGTGACCAAGAGAACATCATGGTAAGTACACATAAGAAAATTGATCCAGAGAGGTCATGATGCTAAAGATACTTATGTTCATCTATTCACAGCTTCAACTTTAAAACTGAAGGATTTCTCGCCATTTATCCGCTAATGACCTTGCTGTGGTTGCATATTCGCGTTCCCATCAATGATTAGCCCTGATGTAGTTGAGAATCACCTGGACCTGCTGGCACTGCCGATCGATCCAAAATTTGTGGCCACGATCTGCATGTCGGATAGTTCCCGGGCCGGCACCAATTGGAACTGGAATGTCCTGTAGAGTACTGGTGGCCCGATCGAATTCCACAAACTTGACTTGCCTTCCCACAGCCACGATTCCGTACATGCGATGATTACGGCCCCTTATGTTCATCGCGTTGAAGTATTTTAGTAGCTCTGCAGTAGCAGTGTTCCAAACAGCCGGATGTGTCTCGGCGTTCCTCCGTTTACATTGCGTAATCAAGAAATGGCGCTTGCGATGACTGCCATTTGGCTGTGCTACATAATGGATGGCATGGAGATCTGCAAATCCATTTTGATTTTTTTCCTCTGGGCGTATTATGTAGTCTTGTGCTGGAGGAAGTTGCCAGTTAAGGATGGCATTCCATATGCCACTGACCGTTCCTTCCGTATCCTCCATTCTCATTGAATCGATGGATACACGGATCCCTGATATGTCGTAGTACTAGTGGTGGTTAGTTGAAAGTCCCAGGTAAATCTCATCAGGAACCCATACGGTGAGATTTGGGGACTGCTGAATCGCGACCTTCCGTGGTGTAGTCATGTTAGATATGTAGCGCTTCCAATCTTCTCAAAATCGAACTATTAGAATCAGCGAGTGATTTGTAAATCTTCGCGGGGCGTTTCAAGAAAAAATACTCTAAAGGTCTGCGTTTGTTTCTTATATACTCATCGTTAAAAGTGAATCTGTTTATTTTTCTTATAATCAAAGATGGCGTGAGCTATTAAAGGCTCTATATCATTGTGCGGTAAGATCAATAGGAATTCACTATAGACAAACGGGCCAGGGCAACCCTCAATATAATACGAGTAAAGGATAATGGGATTCTTTATTCTTTATCCAACTCCACTATTGACCCGATGAAAACTCCTTATTGTCATTTCAGTACGCATATATCTGCGCAATAAATTATAGACAATGCCTTTATTCTTAAATTGTTGGAGCATCCGAGAAAAAATCCTCATCTTTAAGACTACTGAGATCTGATTGATCTTACCTAATTATTATAAATTAACCAACTAGTAAACTTCCAATTTTTTCTTTAGAATAAATAGCTTACTATAGCCTTATACTAACAATGCAATGACTAATTTAAACACTATAGTTACATATGAATATACATATGATGTACCACGGCCACACATGAGGGTTTTACAGATCTAGCAAGGGCATGGAGAGGCATGCTACAATCCTTCATGTGATTTATCCAAGCATGTAGATGTCTGTCGCCGAGTCTCGCATATCCGCCGTGGAAAGCAGAAGAAGCCCGGCAGGTGTCAAGGTTTCTGGCGAATTCTTGTGATTGCTAATGAGACTAATTAAAATAGAGAAATCAAATGAGGTGAATATCTGACCTATGCACACTTGAATGGCACGCAAACTCTCTTCCGAGGCAGGACCAAGAACTTAGAAGTTCGAATGCCTTTGGCGGTTTCCTAGTTTAGTAATGATAAGCTAATATTTTTATCTCCCTGGATGTACCCCGGAGCTATTTGCCGTACGGTCTGCAACAAACGGAGAGAGCGTTAGAGCATTGACTCAAATACGGGACTACGAGACGTATATTTCGAGAGGGGGACCCTAGTTAGACCCAGTCCCCGCGTAATATATCATCATTCTCTACCTTATGAGTTTCCTTGATATTAATGGCGAATCTTGATTCGCCTGCTCTCTACTTGTGGACTCGCCCCGAGTGCACGTAATTAATTGAACCCTGAATTTAGAAAATACCCGCAAGTCCTGACAAATCGACTCTCTTGAGTAATTACAGAAAGTATCAAGACTAATTAATAATACTCTCTCATTTGCAATAATATCTTGTCTAGCTCCACTGGTTAAGAGCGGTCTCGATGGCTTCGATACACTCGAGGTAGGTCGAATCATCGTCAGCATCGAAGAACATTGTCTCGAATGGGTCTGGAGTCTGGTCCTGGAAAACATTAGCATTAAGTTTCACTGCCTGAGGAGTCTGTATCTAAGTAAAGTACTCACATTGAAGTATGCCATTCCAAAGTAATTGATATAAGCAGCCAGTCCATCGCTGCCACACAAAGCAGAAGTGTCGTTCCAGTTGTACGTCGAATCGCCCGCATTATTGCATCCCTCTCCACCGAACGTGTTGTTGGATGCAACTTCCATGGTGTACGAAACCCAGTAATCATAGTCATCGCTTGGGAAGGTGCCTCCGTCATAGCCGCCGAAACCTCCATCGAAGATGCAGTCGTCGTGAATAGTGACATCGCGGGTACCGTTGACCAGAGCACTGTGGTCCTGGGGGTAGCGAAGCGCAACCTTAAGGCCTGTTGTTTGAAGAGTGCTGACAACCTGGGCCTTGATTGCCAGATCTTCAGCAGTGTCAGCTGTACCTTGAGCTTGGCAGTATTGTCCACTCTGGATCAGTGATTTAGCTTCTAGTTTCTCTTGGACACAAAATGAAGGAAGTCGGTCTTACATGCCACTCTCCCCACTCTCCCAGAAATCCGGCCTGGAGGACAGGGATGTCGATGTAATTGGTAGCGTTGGAAAAGACCTCTGCAAACAGCTCAACGTCAGGCAATAGGATGTCCTCGTTTGGTTCAGTAGTGACTGTAAAATTGGCAAAGCCGTAGCGGACCCGAGGGATGACAGAGATTCCATGGCTACCATAGTTCTCAGCTAGGGTGTAGAAGTCGCTGATGATGTCGGCGTGGTCTCCGCCATAGGGCAGAATTTGGATGTACAGAAAGAGCGTAGTAGAGCGTTCTGGCTCCGAGTATACAAGTTTTGCGGAATTGTCTACTCCTTCGTCGATTTCCGTGTAGGTGGTGTATCCGAGTGCGGAAACCTGCTGGATGGCCGCTCCAAGAGCGATCAATCCGGTAGTAACCTTCATAATGAATGAAATTTCCACTTAATGTTTGTTATGATGAAAAAAGGAACTTGGAATTAAAAATTGCATTCAGTATTGATGATGCATGTAAGCTGACTTATATACACTACCAACTGCTCTCAAGCTTATGAAGCTCTGTCATTGGTCCGTGACGCCGGCCCCTATGTTGCGTTGCATGGTTTGACACTTTTGAAGCCAGCGTTGGCACGGAGTGAGCACTAAACATACGTCGTTAGCCTGTTTCGGAAATAAAGTAAGCCCCTTTTCCGCTAATTGACATGTTTTGCGCGCACAGTCGAACCTGTGATCCTTGGTATGAAACGCTGTCACGGTGGTATGTTCCTCACCAACCTTGGCCCTTTAGGCCTTAGCACAGGAGCGGGGCTAATTATAGCTGTCAAGGTTCCTCTATGTGGGTAGCAAGTTACTCTAGCAACCCACAATTGGCTGGGTTCTCTTCATCGTCATGCATTATTAATTGCATCCTGCAAGTTTCGCCAATGCGCATGTTTTATTCGCCGCATGCATTCAATAAGCCAGCCAACCGTGGGCTTGTGGCGTCCCCTACCGCACGCGAAATGTTGGTATCGTTGGTAGCTATCATTAAATTTTGCTAGCAAATGTTAGTATGATCCCCAAATAATCTAGATCAGAATATCGAATTTATGGGTGATAATGAGAATCATAAGGACTGGTATATAAGAGTCTACGGAGTGAGGCCTGGGGCCTACTACCTAGGTGGTACCCAGGTAATATTTATTTTTCTACGAATCTTCCATTGGCCCAGGACGCGAACATGGAGCAGAAGGATCTGTTGGACGAACGCCACAGATAGCGTTCTAGGCTTCTACTAATTATCGACTTAATCAACTTAATCTGCCTTAGAAGCGATAAGCTTTGTATAATGATCGTTAATTTAGAACTGAGTGGGTTTTATATTGCTCCACTGTACGGTGTCGACTTAAGGTTAATACAGCCAATAAACAATAACCTTGGAACCAACACCAACCTTCGGATAGCCAGTAGAATCGTGCAGTCCAACTTGCGACAAGGGAAATAAATGTTGAGGCGCTCGAGAATGCTACCATGCAACGCTATGCTGATGATACAGTGTTGATAAGAAAATGCGGCCATGTGGGTGGCATTCATTGGCGAAGGGGCTTTTATTCTAAAAGTAAATGCGGAGAATGGCCTCGTTCTATAAGAAAAATACAATTAACTCAGGAATAGACTGAAGAGAATAAACGGAGCTAGCTTTTATATATGAGTGAAACATTTTGAATCATATATAACTTGAAGAGATCAAAACAGTGCCGCAAGAAACCACAATGGTTCGCGAACACCCGTGCGTCATCAGGAAATGAAAACAAAAAAAAGGTAATCAATTAAACCCCTTTTAACTTGTAGCTCCAAATTAGACTTTGTTGAAATATAGTTGGGTATTCCATTATTTCTTCGAGAGAGATATTGGCACCGGACTTTCGATACAAACTGGAAAGTTGCGCCGCACCCACCGGATCGGCCCATATATTATAAAACGGTGTATGGAGCAGAGAGCGAGAATCATCATTTTCCGTGATTGTAAGAGCTCCAAAAACTTGTTCCCAGCATTTTTGGATGAACTGGATAGCCTTTGCTCTGGATTGGTTGTTCATAACGCCGGACGAGTCTCTCCTGTGGTGATGAACTAGTGGTATTGTGACCGGCAAAGGAGAACGAAGCTGAAGAATGTCATCCAAAGCCGCATCAGATGATTTCGTCATACTTGCTAAAAGGAAATCGATTGCATTCTGGAATTCGTCTAGTATGGCTTCGACCATTTGAGGAGATATCTTGGATGGGCTGTAGTGCAGCTTAATTTCGCACGTATCATGACCATTATTTGGGGTTACCACCAGCCAAACATCAGCAGCATCTGTAGCTGGAATATATGCATCGATCGTGCAGTCTGCATTTCCAATTTGAATCTCGTCCATTGACTCGTCGAGATTCTGGTACTGCAATACCGAGCTAAAGCGTTCAACACTGGGCCAGTTAGTGCAATGCTCGAAAATGTGACGGAATCCCATGGCTGCATGTGGTAGTGAGGTAACATATTGTTGCTGGACAGCACGTAGTAGATCACAACCCGTGGTGTGTTGTCCTAGTGTCAACCGGACAGGTATAAAATTGAGACATGGGCCTACTATTTGATCGATGCCGTCGAGCCCATCGACAGTTGTTCGCGTACTGAGCAAATTCCCAAATACGACATCGTCTTTCTGTGAAATGCGACTAAGAACTAGTGCCCATGCAGCCTTCACGATTGTTGCTGGTGTTATTGTACTGCGAGTATTGGTGAGTCGGGGCAATGGAGTCGTGCGAGTAGCTGATTGGGTTTGGGGATAGTTGGAATGCTGCGAATGTGGTTCTCTGGGTGTGAAGAACGGTGTTATTGTAGAGCCTGCCAGCAATTTCGACCAGTATTCCTCAGTCTCTTTTGATTTTGACAGAGCCTTCTCGTTCTCTAAGACATACTCTGAAAACGAATGTGGATCTGAGAGGGCCTCGCCCTTGTATAATGCTTCAAGATCCCTGTGAATAATAGGCATACAAACCCCATCGTACTGCGCATGGGAAATACGCATAATCAAAGTAACTCTACTATCTCCAAAGATTTGAATGATGAATCGAACAAAGGGCTCATCAATTGATGGAGTGCTTTGGATCTTAATCAAGTTTTGGAAACTAGATTCTGCTGTCCCAGACGAATAATCGTATGTATCAAAATATACATCCTCAGAGCGGAACCCCGGCGTCACCTGGAGTAGGGTCCCTTGTAAAACGACAAATCTGGCTCGCAGAATTGCGTGTCGTTTTACCAAATCCTGACATGATTTTGTCAGAGCACGAATATCGACTTCGCCACGGAAGGTGTAGGAAAAGTAGTTTAGCCATCCACGGGATTTGGTTTGCAACTGCGCCAAGCAGTAAGCTTGAAAGTCTGTTGCTTCAACGACAGTCTCGATGTCTTCTTTTTTGATGCATAACGCCGAACTGATCAGAGTCATATCGTATCGTCCTTGTGTATGGAATTCTGGTAGTTGGAGTAATTGGGGCTTCTTTTGGCATTGTGAGGTATCTGAGTTGATAGATTCAACCTTTGAACTTATGCTAGAAAGAGTCTCGAGTTGATAGATATCAGCTGCACTGAGGCTGATTGATTGCGATCGAGCGGCTGCCACCAGACGCATCACCATGATAGAATCTGCTCCCAGATGGAAGAAGTTTGCATCGTCACTTATTGACGATCGAGTGACTTTGAATAGACCAGCCCATATATCTTTTAGTTTTTCATGGGCATCCCTATCAGATCCTCGTTTGATAGTGTCACCAGCGAACACTAGTTGTTGATGTTTCGCAATATGCTCTACGGCAATCTCAAGCATCCGTTTCCGGTTTGTTTTCCCCGAAACGGAGACTGGAATCTCATCTAGGGTGACTAGATACCTAGGGATCATGTACTCAGGAAGCTGAGTGGCAAGCCGGGATTTAATTTGATCGATACTGTATAAGTTTGCAACATCCCCCGAGGCCGACAGATTGTTGGTGCTCGGGACGACGAAGAGAACTAGCGAGTCAGTGGTAATCGTTGGAGTCTGTTCGGAACTTATGACAGCATCAACAATAATTCTCCGCACACCTGGTAAGCTGGCCTGACGTACGGCAAGCTCGACTTCCTCGAGCTCCATTCTCATTCCTCGAATTTTGATTTGTGTATCTTTTCGACCGACATAAACGAGAGTACCATCGTCCTCGTAGCGAACCAAGTCTCCAGTCTTGTACATTTTGAGAAACGGAATACCCCGTAACCAAGACGGTCTCTCTATAAATACCTGTGCAGTCTTTGTCGGATCGCCAAGATAGCCTTCCGCAATTCCAGGCCCATGGATAACAAGTTCACCTACAGCACCGATGGGGGCTAAGCGATTAGAATCCCGAGGATCTACAATCCAGGTACCACAAGAAATGCCTCGTCCAATATTTGCCGCGTCATTGGTTGTGTTGACTATGGTTTCAGTGCTCAAGGAGATAACACAGCACTCGGCCGGACCGTACGCATTTTTTACATCCACCAAGTCGACCCATTGGTGGATGTCGCTCGACGTAGCTTTCTCGCCTACAAGCATAAGCTTTTTGATATATCGTGATACAATAGCTGGATCAAACGTTCTAGCAACAGTAGGTGTCGTCGAGACCCAATTAGCGTCCGATACGCTAATGAAGCCGGCCAGATCGTTTATCCGCTGCTCCTCCGACGGCACGCATACACATCCACCACTTAATAAGGTCATGAGTATATCGTCTATACTAACATCGAACGAATGTGATGAGAATTGGAGCACCCTGCTTTGTTCATCGATTTCAAAAGCCTTACGCTTATGTTCAAATGATGATGCATATGCTTGGTGCGTAGTGATCACTCCTTTAGGTGTCCCCGTGCTCCCAGACGTAAATACGCCGTAAAGAATGTCAGCAGGAGTGCAGATGGTTGACCCTATTGTATCCTTATCTGGATTAGGGCCTGGTAATTGACCAAGGAGGATATGTGAAACCCTTAGGACCCGAAGCTGATCCGACTCTGTGACATTGATGGCACTCGTTGTGGATGCCAGCACAACTTTTGATTGACACTGTTTAAAGATGTTCAACATTCGTTCCAAAGGAACATGAGTAGCGTCCAAGGGAACAAAAGCAGCTCCAGCGTAGATGACTGCAAGGAGTGAAATCGTATACAAAGCTGATTTCTCCATCACAACTGGCACTAGATCTCCCCGTGTGACCCCGCAGGCTAAGAGATAGTGGCTTAGTTTTCGTGCCAATCTGTCAAGATCCTCGTAAAGTAATTCGCGATCCCAGGAGTAAACAGCCGCTCTGGTAAAGGATTCGCGCATCTGTCTTTCTAGCATCTCGGTGACAGTCATATTGATCGGGGCGGGGATGTCGTGGTTCCACGAAGATATTTCACTAAAGTCACTAGGGCTGACAAGGGAAAGGTGTGAAATGGGACTTTCGGGGTTACAACATAGTTGACAAATTATATGCTCAAATAGCGAAATAACTCGCACAGCTTGAGTACGAGAAATAGCATTCCCAATGTATTCCATATGAACTTGAACATGCTCGTCTTCTCCCAGTGTGCATTCGACAGCTAGTGGGTAAGTTAGACCGCCGCTCTCAGAATGTTGGGACAACTTTCTGGGATTATTGAACAAGGTTGACTCTTGTGAGCCTGGCCGTGGTTGGATGACGAGTAAACTGTTGAAGTCGCAGTGCGCAGATATTTGATCATTCAGTTGTTTGATATTGTGAATACCAAAATGCTCGTGTGCAATAGTTTCCGTCATCGATCGCAGAACGTATAGTAGAAGGTCCCTAGTAGTCCATCCCGAGTCCATCTGAAGTCTGACTGGGATTGTTGCCAGAGTCGGTCCTATAATCTTGTCGATGCCTGTGACAGGGACAGTTCTTCCTGTAACAGTTGCCCCAAAGACTACGTCGTTGGACCCGGAATATGCTGCAATAACTAGAGCCCATGCTGCCCTAATTATGCTAGCTGGCGTGAAATCAATGCCAGCTTTTAGGTTTGGCAGTTTTACGGTTTGAGTTATGTTTTCTACCGTGTCATGTTGGAATGAGATTGTGGTTTGCTGCAACGGAAGATCACACGTTTCATCACTGTGAAGGAATTGTGATTCCCAGAAAGATCTGCTGCTATCTTCATCACAGCCCGTTAAATATTGAATAAAGTCCCGGAATCGTGACTGACCCGCCGGCGAGGACCCATATCGATAATTGTCTTCTACTTGCTGGAGGAGCAAGGGAAAGCTCCAGCCGTCATAGAGAGAATGATGGACCACAATCACAAACGCCCATTGTTGAATATTCAGTGTTTTTTTGGTAGGAAAAATCGATACCCGGATGAGTGGTGTACCTAAGCCAAAAACGATGGACCTGTCAAGAATCTCGTTGACACCAGTGCCCGATTCCCATTGAATCTTACCATGGGTCACTACTTGAACCATTCCGTGGGGCTCAAGATATACAATTCGCGTTCGAAGGATGTCGCTCGTTTCGTAAACTGACTGAAATGACTCCTTGAACCTGGCAATGTCCACATTCGCCGGGAGATCGTAGACGGTGTGGGACACATATGAGGATTGGGAACCTTTTCCTGATAAGGATAAAAGACCGGCTTGTAAAGGCGTGCAGGGATATGCGTCTACCACGTTATCTTTCGAAATATCCCACACGTTTTCTAATTCGTCCAACAGATTCTGTGAACTAGAGATCCCCTGCAACAACGCAAACGGCTCATCTTTTTTACTACCCGTCACAGGTTCGTTGACTTGGTGGACAGCAATCTTGGCCATATCACTCAACTGGGGATTTTGGAAAATATCGCTAACACCCAAGTTGATGCCGTGATCACGTAGGGCAGCCGCAAGCTTGATTGCAGTGAAAGAATCTCCACCTAGCTTCAGGAAGCTGTCATAAACGCCAATCTTTTCAAGATCAAGGCCTAATAAATTGGCCCAAATAATTTGGAGCTTTTTCTCCATCTCAGATTCTGGCTGATATTTCTGCTCATCTTCCATCGAGTAGACCAGCAGTTGTTGCAACGTCAATGACTGGAGCATTTGCTGTAGTCTACGTCGATCTGCTTTCCCAGCCAATGTGCGAGGCATGCTTTTCAAGGGAATGTAGCGCGACGGAACCATATAAAAGGGTAGAGTCTTAAGTAACTTTCCATTTAGATCGGACGTTATTTTACGCAGGAGTTCTTTCGTTGCGGCTGTCAGTGTCCCTAATTCAATATTACCCTCGTCGATGTCATCCTCCAAGCAGAGGAAAGCAACTAATTGTTTTCTTTCGTTTTCTCCGGGGAGAGTCGCAGTCTCAACAGCAAGATCAATTAATCGTGGCAGGAGCGCCTTTTTTAGATGATCTTCGACCTCTCCAATCTCGATTCGTTGCCCGTATATCTTAATCTGTGTATCTTTTCGACCTATGTAAAGTATACTGTCGGCATCTCCGTATCTGACCAGATCTCCAGTCTTGTAAAAACGTCGTGGATGATGCCCTTTTTTACCAGGAGCCCATTTGGGAGCTGTGATGAAGGACCTGTTAGTTTTCTTGGAATCACCAAGATAGCCTCTTGCTAAAAGGGGACCTTCGACCAATAGTTCTCCTACTAAACCGAGAGGAGTAAGTTGGTCATGGTTATCAGGATTAACAATCCAAGTCAAAGCCGCAACACCCTTGCCAATATTCGTGGGATCAGAGGAAGATGTCACTGTTTCACTGCAGGTCGCTGTGATGCAAGTTTCGGTCGGGCCGTAGACGTTTCTTAGCTCCAGCGCACTTGCCCAGGTTGATATATGCGTTGGTGTCATTCTTTCGCCCCCAAGGCGGAGAAACTGTAATCCTGGAACAGTCTGAGGGGAAAGTGTATTGGCGAATGATGGCGTTATGTGAGCGGTGTTAGCACCTGATTCATTGATAAATGTAGTGATATTATTGAGGCGGTCGTGCTCTGAAGGAATGCAAACACATCCTCCAAACACCAATGTGGTCAGTATATCTTCTAAGCTTGTATCAAAGCTGAAGGAGGCAAATTGAAGCACCCGACTGGTGGTTGAACGAAGAAGTGCGTCTTTGCGAGGCCCCAAAACACCCGAACAAAACTGGCTATGCTCAATGACAACACCTTTTGGTTTTCCGGTGCTCCCTGACGTGAAGATAACATATATGACGTTATAAGGTCTTACACTGTGGTTTGAAACAGATTCACCTGTGAAAGCATGATCCAATGAGTCAGCGCTTGCAACAGAAGAATCATGGGTAGCATCTGTCATGTCGGCTTCAGTTCCATCCAACGAAGACAATGATCTCTTGATCCAAGAATTCTCCGGTGAAGATTGAAGCACATCCTCAATATCCTCGCTGTATTTAGAAGAACTTTGATCAACGTTTGAAAAAGACCCCGATTTGAAAGCATGGGGGTCATCATCCAGAAGATCTACACTCGAAACACTGAACTGAGGGGAAGCTGTTCGTTTTTCAGCTAGTTTGCCGAAAAACGGGAGAGAAATTTCCAATTTAGAACTCGAAATAATAGGCATTTTGACAGTGAGCGGAGATACCAACACCATTGTCGCATTTGACTGAGAGATGATATCGTTGATTCTGTCAAGCGGGTGAGAGATATCCAGAGGGACAAAGCCACCACCCGCTTTCATCACCGCCATCATCGCCACGACAATCCACGCGGACTTCTCGAATAGCAATGGAACTAATTTCTCAGGTCCAATGCTGTACCTATTTTTCAGTATCTTTGCTAACGATGTTGAGTACGAATCCAGCTCTTTGTAGGTAAACTTCATGTCCCATCCGTAGACTGCCTCAGCATCGGGCTGGATACGAGTTTGTTCTCTTATCACGTCATGAACCAACACGTCTTGGTGTTCGGGGCTCTGAAGATTCCACCTCATAATCTCCTGTTTGTCTTGGGAACTAATCATCTCAATATCACCGACCTTCAAGGTATCACTACCACAGAATTGCTGGAATACGGTCTCAAAGTGGTACGTAAGACGATTGGCCTGTATTTCACTTAGTGCCTGAGCATCGAACTTGACTTCCAGCTGGACTTTTCTCTCGGAAGTTGTGCACGAGACAATCAATGGGTATATGTGGAAATTTCCATTCGCATCTGTCGCTTCGATCGGACGGCCAATGACATCGCCACCTTCCCACGAGCCTGAATCGCCGCTAGGTTGGATGACTAGAAGATTTCGAAAGTCGCATGCTTCATTATAACTTTCTCCCAAAATCTTGATGTTCTGAAGCCCAGTGTGCTCAAATAAAATCATCTCGGTTGCTTGCTGCTGTATGGCTTGCAGGAACTCTGCAACAGACTTCTGGTTGTCTATTCGGACACGCACGGGGACAGTAGTTAACGTAGGGCCGACCATATCCGTTATGCCTTCTACTGCGACATTTCGTCCGGTCAAGGTGGCTCCGAATGTGATGTCATCGGATTCTGAATATCTACTGACGAGGAAGGCCCACGTAGCTCTGAGGATGGTCGCAATTGTAACGTCTTTGGATCGATTGCTTGGTATGTCTATTACAAGTGTTTTCACAAACTCCTGGCCTTTGGAAATTTGCCCAACCACCTTAGCCGGGAAGTCAACCTGTCTAAAGTCCTGGAGTTGAGTGGTCCAGTATTTTTCACAGTCATTTGCTCGCGTTTCCTGAAGATACGCTATGAAACGAGAAAATGGAGCAGCTGGTGACTCTTGGATTGACTCTGCATTATGATAAGCCTGGGCAACCTTCCTCAGTATGGCTGGGACAAACCACCCGTCATAAATTGCGTGGTGGATCGTCCAGACGAGATACGTCTTTCTGCCACTCCTGACGGTGTTACATCTTGAAAGTGCTGAACCGTATCCCATGGGCACTTGTCGGTCTGTAGTCAAAAATGCATCTAGGTCTCGATGCTCAATTTCTTGCCATGGGGCATCATCGATCACTTTGCCTTGGGCCTTTAGAACAACCTGGTATGATCCATGTTCACGCGAAAATATAACTCTTGTTCGTAAGAGAGGGGTTTGAGAAGCTACAGCTTTCCAAGCTGATTTCAGGTGACTCGTCGAGGTGCTGGATGGGATCTCGTAAACGAATTGTGCAATATAACTGTTTTCTTGCCTAATTGATATCGCCATCAAGCCCTCCTGCATGGCTGAACATGGGTAGATATCTTCTATAAGGTCGGCAGAAATGCCGTAGTCACTGTGAACTTCATCTAAGAGGTTCTTAGTTAACTCAATACCACCGAGCAAAGACAATGGCGCGGGATTTCGGCTAAATATCAAAGGCACAGGATCCGCTAGTCTTGAAATTTCATATTTAGGTAGCAGTTGCGCCATATCATGTAGTACAGGACATCGGAAGATATCAGCGACATTGACAACGAATCCCTCCTTTCGCGCAGATGCAGACAGATTTATCGACAAGATAGAGTCACCTCCAAGTCTGAAGAAGTGGCTGAATATGCCGATTCGTTGCACAGGAATTTTGAGAACCTGGGCCCATAGTGCTCGCAATTTATCTTGTTCCAAAGTTTCAGGTTGATGTTTTATTTCTGCTGTGTCGAGTGCATATTCCAAAAACTTTGACTCCGAGAGATTGCTCACTGCCTGTGATAATAATGCACGGTTCTTCTTGCCAGACGGAGAGGTGGGAATTCGGCTGACAGGAACATAAAGTCCTGGCCGCATATATACAGGAAGGATAGACGATAGCTTTGCTTCCACATTAAGAATTTCCGTCCGTAGTTTCTCGGACAAAGGAAGAAATTCCAATTCGTCGTCCATTCGCCATGCTTTCAAGTCTAGTGAGAAGAACGCTGCGATTATAGGTTTCCCGGTAGTAGACGTAGTAGCCGCCAAACAGGACGCTACACTCCCATTCCAGGGTAATTGAGAGATCAAATTGGAGTCAATTTCATCCAGTTCAATACGTTGACCATATAATTTTATCTGACCATCCTGCCGTCCAAGGCATATTAGAGAACCATCCGGTGTATATTGAACCAGATCTCCTGTCTTATAGAACCGGCGTGGCGCCGAGCCGTGAGGATGAGCCCACGAGGGATTGACGATGAAGGATTTATCAGTGAGATCCTGCCTTCCACGATAGCCTCTGGCTAAAATCGGACCTTCCAAGAGCAGTTCACCAATACCACCCACTGGTGTTAGCTGATGATGGTTTTGAGCATTAACAACCCACGTCAAAGCTCCACGGCCAAGGCCAATGTTACTTGGCTGAAGGGTGGACGATTCAACTTGACGAGAAACAACACTTGTGACTGAGCACTCCGTAGGCCCGTAGCAGTTAATGACGATCTTTGACTTTTCCCACTTTGTAACGACGTCCGTAGTAACTTGCTCGCCTCCTAACATCAATACCTTCAAGGAAGGAACATCCTCTGGATCTAGCAATTTGGCCACAGAGGGAGTGAGCTCGACAGCATTGACGTTCATTCTGTTAATAGCACCAGCAAGATCATTCATCCTCTCTTCTTCTGAAGGAATGCAAACACATCCTCCAACAATTAGAGTGCTGATGGTATCCTCAATAGATGCATCGAAGCCGTATGATGAGAATTGAAGTATGCGAGTTTCTGAAGTCCGCATCATTGCCTTGGATCGGCCCGCCACCCCAGAGCAATAAGCACGGTGCTCAGTGACAATGCCTTTCGGAGTTCCTGTGGTTCCTGAAGTGAACGCGATGTACGCCATGCTTCCTGGCTTGTCGACTGGGTGGTAAGGCGCTTGATATTTTGGCTTCAATTGTTGATATGTGGCTGAAGACACTTCTAGAAAGCTCAGTTTAGAGTCTGGCCAGTGTTTTTGCTGAGTTTCAAAGTTAGGAAGCAGAACAATATTCGCGTCGATCTGGCTACACATTTCTGCTCGACGATTCGGTGGGTGGGCTGGATCTAAAAGGACAAACGCAGCACCAGCTTTCAATACCGCGATCTTTGCTACCACCGTCCACAGTGATTTATCAAAACACAGAGGCACGGCCATTTCTTCCCCTACCCCCAGGCTAGCAAGATGCGCTGCAAACACATCTGAAACCTGGTCCAGCTCTTGATAGGTTAGAACACCGTCCCAAGCACATACTGCTTGACTCTTTGGGTGTTTAAGGGCCTGGGCTGAAATTGATGTATGGATACACCGGTCAACAGTCAGAGGATATTTGCTATTCCAATTATCTATTTGAACCACGTCATATTCGGTGATAAATGTAAGGTCTTTGACCGGCGAGTTTGGTGATGCCATTATGGTGTGGAAAATGTGTTCAAATGATCTAGCAAGACGTTCGGCCCAACTGCTCGAGAATTTGGAAGTCCAGTAATCCAGACGAATATTGACACGGTCCGTTGAGACTTCTGCTGTTAGGGTAAGATCGTACTATTGACCAAGTCAGCTCTACTATTTAATAGGAAATGGGATGGTTTGACTTACCTCTGTAGGATCATAGAAATCAATGCGTTTACATTCCACATGCGACTCAGAAGGAACAGTCGAATCCATGTGTTTCAATATAGACACTGTCGTGTTAAAGAGTGGGATGCCACTTAAGCCAAGAGCATGAGTGACATCTCCCATAGAAATGTACTGATGGGGTATGCTCGAGAGGAAATCACTTTTCTCTTTTTCCATCAAGTCGAAAGCACTCATACCATCTTCAAAGGAGAGTTTGCACATCAAAAGGTTGACAAACGCTCCAACCGCATACTCGATTTCCTTGACCGGAGCACTTCGTGTAGAGTTGACGTATCCGAAACATACTTCTTGTTGACCGGTATACAAGCGGAGTAGAAGAGCCCAAGTAATCTGTAGAGCATTGGCTGTTGTCAAGTTCTTCTGGCGCAGGTTTTCGCGTACTTCCCCGCCGATAAATACACCGAATTTGTTAGTTTCTAGCTTAGGGGAACTGAGTTCGTCTGGAGACATGGGTACTTTTAGCTGACAAGTATTGGTGTATTTGAGATGTTTCATCCAGTAAGCCAGGCTTTCTTTCCGTGGCAGATCTTGAATAAACTTGACGTAGTCACCATGAAGAGTTGGAGAGAGTGATCTTGGGAGGGCATTTGTTTTATCAAACGCGTTGATGAAATCAGTGAACATTATATTCATTGATATACCATCTGTTATAGCATGGCTCATTTCGAGTCTGCAAAGGAATCCCTCTGCAATAGAAACAATTCTGAGTCTATGTGGAGGTTTCGAAGAAAGGAAGGGCTCGAACTCGCACCCATCAAGCTCGGACTTGTTGGTATGCTCAGTGAACTCAGGTGTCGGGTCATGAAGAATAACCTGAACGAATGGCCCCGAGGGATTGGGAACTTCAAAAAATACAGTTCGCAATGCACTATGTCGACGAATAACTTCAGTCCAGGCAGATTTAATATCGTTCGCTGTAATGGAGTAGCTAAGACGGCTAGAACTTAGTTCAAATGTGTGAGTCGTTTGATATAGATCTGGAATCTTTGACTGGCTGAGCAAAATGCCTTCCTGAACTGGCGCGCATGGGTATATGTCCTGGATCTCTTTATCCGAAAATCCGGTGGTATTGTTTATATTTTCCACTGTCAATTGATATATCTCTGGGAATTCAGGACCCGAAGATAATGGACTTTTAGGCTCTTGCGGGCCTCTTTGTTTCGTAGGTTTATCAGCATTCTGTAGACTAAAAATTTCAGAGTGAGGTAAGTCCTGAAGACTTAGGCCTTTTATTATATCCCTGACATCTATTTGGACGCCCCTTTCTCGACAGAGGGAAACGAGTTGCATTGCCGAGATAGAGTCACCACCCAGGCCGATAAATGGTTGATTCATTGATACTTGTTCCCAGTCGATCTGGAGGATTTTCGCACAGCACTGTTGTATCACTTTCTGCGGTGTGCCGAACATAGTTTCACACAATTCGGACATTTCGGTTTCTTCAAGAGCTTCTGTCCTTGCCATGCGAGTGACGCTGTCTTCTAGCCCTTCAACCCACTCGAGCAGTTGCTTTCGATTCAGCTTCCCAGATATATTCAACGGAAGCCTAGGCATCAGAAGCCAATTTGTTGGCCACATGAAAGGTGGAAGTTCCTTTTCCGTGTATGAACGTACAGCTCTTACGTGACGGTACATTATCTCGGGATCAATAACAACATTTGATTCTTCTTCCAAAACGCCAAAGATCGACTGCTTTATAGAAAGGACAGCCACTAAGCGATTGGCAAGTGATCCTGACGATGGAATCACCACCACCGAGTCTTTGACGAGTATATGTCGGTTAATGTTGGCTTCAATGTCTGATGGTTCAATTCTTTGTCCATGATACTTGACTTGGGAGTCTTTTCTGCCGACGAAAATCAACGATCCATCTTCCTCGTACCTCACAAGGTCACCGGTCTTGTAGAACCTGGTCGGCAGATGATGGGCTTGTCTATTGAACCAATCCGGATGCCGAAGGAATGTAGCAGCTGTCAGCTCGGGTCGATTCAGATAGCCTCTTGAGACGGTTGGCCCTTCAATGACAAGTTCGCCTACACATCCCAGTGGAGCGAGTCTATTATCGTTGTCGGGCTCGATGATCCAGTGTCTGCATGCCACCGGAGATCCGATATTCAAAGGGTAGTAGTCAACGTCGCTGATCTTCGCGGCTGATGTAATTGCACAACACTCGGAGGGACCATATGCACCGAAAAGCCGAGTTCGCGGAGCCCATTGGAAAATGTTTTGTTCAAGAAGCGATTCACCGCCAACCAGCATAGTTTTCAGTGCAACCCTGTCAGGATCCAAAAGCTTTGCAACCGATGGGGTAAGAAGAGCAAAATTGGCATTCAAATCTCGTATCGACTGCTCCAAGTTATTGACTCGGTCGAATTCAGAGGGAATGCACAGACAAGCACCATGAAAAATAGCATGGAAAATATCGGCAATACTGGCATCGAAGCTGTGACTGGCGAAATGGTAAATTCGTGTATCCGAAGAGACTCCCCACCTACGACCACCTGCTAGATAGCTAGTGCACATTGCGGAGTGCGAAATATCTATTCCCTTTGGGGTTCCTGTGCTTCCAGATGTGTATAAAACGCATGCTCTGTTCTGATACCCGAAGTCAACGGGGACCTTTGCCTCGGGTGTTGTGCGTAGAAGAGCGTCAATGACAGAGTCATCCACACAGAATACTTGGGAAGCCAAATTATCGCAAATCGAAACGTGAGGTTTATCCGTAACAATGATGCCAATTTTACCGTCTGTGACAATGGTATGTAGCCTCTTCGTGGGTAGCTGAGGGTCCAACCCAATGAAAGCGCCGCCAGCTTTGGAGATGGCCAGCATTGAAAGTGGTACGTATTTGGATTTGTTCATCAGAACGGCCACGATGACTTCCGGTCCAACGCCAATTCGTCTCAGCGCATGTGCTAGCTTGGTAGCTTGTTGGTCTAAAGATGAATATGTGAGGTCGCCGTCCCACGAGCATATAGCTGGACGATCAGGAAATTGTGAAACAATTTCTCCAAAGACATCTGGAATACACCGTTTATCTTCAGGAAATGGCTTTCCATTCCGCTCCCAAATTAGATCTTTGTCTTGAGGGCTGAGAATTTCAATGTCGCCAACAGTTTGATTCTCAAATCCTGCTGCAAGTTGTCTAGCAACATGCAGGCATTGATGCAGCATACGCTGAACTTGTCCGCGATTCAATAGGTTCTCATCGAAATGTGCTACAACATGTAGCTTTTCTTGTCCATAAAACTCCACGACCAGTGGGTATGGATAAGCCGCGTGCTGGAATCGAAGTAGGTTTAAGGAACCAGTACCACATTCATATTTCCTCTTTTGTGGCCACTTGAAGGAAATAAGAGTGGAGAATGGGTTGCTGTAAAGACTTCCGAGTGTGATTTGATCAGTTGTAGTTAAACTGTTCACTTTCTGCCGTGCTAGCGAGAGAAGGCTTGTGGGTGGTTGTGTTGTGTCAACGCTCAATTTCACAGGTGATATTTGCAGAGTCGGACCTGGAACTAGGTCAATTGCAGGTATCGAATTTTCCCGTTCAATTATACCAAAGGAGACTTCCTGTGATTGTGCATATCGAGACAGCACCAGAGCCCATGCAGAACAAAGAATACAGCGCATATCATACCGATCATCCCTTGGTCTCGGGATGATTGCTTCATCTTCCAAAGTCGAACTTGGAGTTACTTGCGAAGGATCCCAACCTTTGGGTCCCACAATAGAGTCGACAATTTTGGGGGGGCTTTTATTCCTCGCCAACGATGTGTCTTGATGTGGAATGTTATGCTGGACGAAGCTCCTGAACGTCACAAACGAGGACTGGGCGTCGGCCATGACCTGCGAAGATCCATAGACGGAGCACAATTCATCAAACATCATTTTGACGATGTGGTCGTCGTGAATTGCCTGGTGAGCAGTCCATACAAAGAACCTCTCCGTCATCACTTGGCCCTTTCCTATGATGGCGAAACGTGATAGTGGCGACCCGTAATACATTTCAACATCCTTGGAGCTTTGCAAATACTCATCTATAGAGTCACAAAATTCCCAAGATGGTCTATCGTTTGTCACAACTTGCAACGCTCCCTTGCTGGCTTTGACAATGCGAGTTCGCAGGATCTCGCATGACGCAACGACCCCGTTCCATGCATCTTGGAACTTTTCGAGGTCAATGCCTAATGACAAGCTCAGGATATGTCGAGATATGTATTTGGAGTTGTCTTTTGATGAAAATTCCATCAGAATTTTCTGTAATGGGGTACAAGGGTAGCAGTCCTCAATAGAGTTGGAGGAGATAGCTCCTTGTGCAGCGATTTCATCTTTCATTGCTGCAACAAGAAACAGAGACCGAGAATCCTGGCTTTCTGATATCGAGGGGGCCATGATGTTGTACAACTTTTATCTTCGCTGGCTTGAGCAATTCCAATGGGCGAGGCCAGCCAAAAGAATGTTGGTGTACACGAGCAAGCCAGATCACTCCGACAACGCTCCGATTTACAATCCTTATACGTAGCTACATAGGTCATACCACGCAGCTGTATTTTTCTAAAAAAAATTATGCTCCTTTCCTGTGGGGAGTTAAAGGTTGCGAACATGGTAACTGGGTGTTTCGTAACGTAAAATAACATTACCGTAATATGACATTACTAGGGTAAACTCTTTATTCGTTAAAGCTGTTCAGCTCATTCGTATCTTATCTCATACGGAGTACAGTGTACACACATCCGAGCTGAGCAATCAAAGCGTTGGTTAACACAAACAAGGAATCCATTGCGAGCTAGGGTCACCATCTGGCATTGAGTACTCGATGGATGCTACTTCATAAGCAGAGAACTCGTATGGAAAATCCTTTGCAGGAATTGAGCATGGACCTTAGCCGCATGTGGGAAAAAGCGCGATACCTTGCATGCAAAAACCGCGCAAAAATACAACTAGAATTGCGGCCGTATTCTATCATGCATCCCGAACTTCGGTCTGTATGTATAGTCAAAGATACTATACATGATCCATCCTATGGAGTATAGTTATAAGTTATATACATGCTTGTGATACTACTGTATGCACAACCCCGCTGGCATCCATGGACTATTCTGTCGTGATGCATACAAAGACTTCATATCTCCCGAGCGGTATTGCACAGCACCGTTATCCAATATTTGCTACTCCTAAGGCCACGGGAAGTTGCACGAGAAACTAGTTCCAGACGGTACCCAATTTTATCAAGTCCTTGAATCCTTCTCGTCTAGACAAGATCAGCTCACCCGCCGGCTTAACCGATTCTCTCAATCGAAAAACCTCGTGTCACGTTCCCAACCAGTGGATAATGAACTAAAGGTTATAAATAGTGTGTACCGTTCATTACGGAGATTCGTATGACCGTATTACACCACCTGAGCACGTACCTAGATACGATTGAATCGTTCAGTATCGAGAGTTCGGTGTCTTGTTCAGTACAAGCTTCTGTTTCATTCGCAATTCTACAGATTAATTACCAGTCCAGCGCTTTCATTATGGCTGTCGGGTTAGCTGGTTATACAGCCATATTCTACGGAATCAGAATTAATTATTAAATCCGTCATAATTTCTTATAAATGTTAAGGACGGGCGGTGTTGCTCAGTTAAAATAGTCGAAACCTCTGTTTCTGACACGCCTCAAACACAGAAAATCAAAGTTTCTATCATTATATTTTTTTTCTCGCTTTTTACTTTACTTGTGTCATCTTGGAGTTCTGCGGGTTGGTTACCAGGATGGCTAGTTCCTTCTTCAGGGAACGAGTAGAGCTGCTGTTCACCAGTACGGAAGAATTTGCTATATTCATAATCGCGACTATAGCAGTGGCCGTTATCTACTTCATTATTCAACCTGCCTCTAAAACAAAGAGCAATGTCGTGGTGAATAATTCTTTCTTGAAAGGAGAAGTGCAATCTTACGTGATACTGATACTCAGATAAACAGGCAACGACTGGATTTGGCGAAACGCAGAAGCCTGGTAGACAGCAATCTGCAGATAATAGCGTGATCGAGCCGCTGCATGATTTCGATTACAGAACAGTCAACCCGATTGATTATCGGCCTTTCAACAACATGCAGCATGTTGCGATGGGTGAGTGCCATGCTATATATATGTTGTTATTGTGTGTGTTGGCAAGGATCATTATTGTATTGACGCGCGGGATTTAATATAGGAATCAAAAAGATGCCTATAAGCGAATGGATTCGTATCGATAGAGGATATGTCCAGCGTCTCGAGGAACGGAAGCAGGTAATGCGAAAGCATCCCAAGGAAGCCTTTGGCAGCAACGACATAGTCGACCCAGCCATCGAAGAGCTCCACGATGAAATCATGGTCCGTTTCCTACCACAGCGCTTCCCAACGGTTTTCCAGGTGACCGGGGACAGTTTGCATAACAAAATTACGGGCCAGTCTTATGTTCTGGATAAATCTCGCTTAGATCCGGTGGCCATGCTACGTAACCTAGGCGAAAATGTGGAAGAGGACTTTTATATTATGTGTCCAGACGCGGAGGACGAGTTGAGGCTGCAAGGTTACATTGCCTGCTTCCCTGGAGGGTTTCTTAGCCCGTCGCGTGTTGGCATGTCCATGCGTGAAATCCATGACCCTGTACCGGGATACAATGCACGAATCGGCAAAGGAGCGGATAAATTTCTGGCGCGAATGGAACCGGGGGTGTTTGTTGAGCGAATGAATGTAAGCGTGTTCTGTTCTATTATCTCGCAGTGCAACAATTCTTGTGCCGCCATTGAATATAAATACACATGATCTGCTAACCAATCTCCAGTGGAGCCTTCAAACGGACGGCGTCGATCTGTTCCGCGTCGACGGAAACAATTTCTATCCGGAACAGGGCCACGTTGTGCCTGAGGACCAACGAGCCCTAGATATCGGACAGTGTTATCTGCGTGTCGAGCACCAAACACTGACCCGGCTGCAGCGCACGCGAGCAGTCATCTTCTGTGTACGATCGTACATGACGCCTCTGCACGAGATCAAGAGCGAGGGTAACGGTCTGTTACTGGCAGATGCCATCGAGAGCATGCCTGAGAAATTGGGCGACTACAAGAAGCGGCCGTTCTGGGACAAAGAAGTGTATGCTTACCTGCGGGGATAGGTTGGCTCCTGGAATTACTGTATGGAGTATATTAAATAGAAAAGTTATTGTTGTTTTTCTTTGTTCCATCCGTATTATTACTGCCACTTGAAGGTGATGATCAGTGGTTCTGTGTGCATGGCGGAGTACGCCGATGGCCAATGGACGCAGTTGGCAAATATTAAACTTGCTGGCAGGCAATAATATATTCAGACCGAGGCATCCGGCCTTTGTTGATTGGAGTTTACAAAATCCGCGTATCAAAAGCTACGTGTGTATTTCTCGATGTATTTGGCGCGTAAGTTACCACGTACACTGTATCCTTACTCCGTACGGAGTACAAACACGTTGGTTTCAACCCCCAAACAAGCAGGCAATCTTATTTGCGTGCCGCGGTGGTCTGTCTGGCCCCTACCCAGGCGGGCTAGACCGAGCGAGGAGCTGCCTGTTTAGTGTTAGGGTCATGGCCACAGTCAAGGGTCTCGCCCTGTGGCGCCTGCGGATCGCGAGCTTAACCCCGATGAGTCCGCGACTCTAATTAAACCTCACCTCTATGGCCCCAAAAGTTGCCATTTCTGCACGTCTGTCGTGGCATTTTATATAGAACTACAGGCCGTTTTTCATGCAGTAGCAATATGTCCAATATGGAGCTCTTGTTCAAACGCGGCGTGGCCATACCCGTTACCAACGAATCCGTAGGATCAACAGGGGGTCAAAGTACTCCGTACTATCTAGTATCCATGCTTAGTGTATACACTACTGCTAGCTCCCCTGGCTGCATCTGTCATCAGGTTACATCATGCCCACGAGAAGAAGAAAAAAGAGAGAAAAAAAGACGCACTACTGCTGAAGATTGGCAATAACCTGCTCTGTACTTTCAACATCGCAAAACTCATCCTTCATCGTCGCAATGTGCACTGCATGAACAGTCTCGGCGTCATACTGTTTACCCGCAAACTCAACGTTGAAAGTAGCGGTGGCATCATGGACCAAGATAATCGCTCCAGGTGCGGCTGAATCGCTATTTTTGACAATACACCCGTGGTCGTGATCTACAACGCGCAAATTGGATGCAAGCCGTAACGAGGTAGCCACGCAATGAGCCGTCATTAATCCAACAACAACCAATCGCTCAATCTCAAGCCCGCGAATGACTTGCTCGAGGTTGGTTTCAATGAAAGGAGAGTTGGTGGTTTTGGGGAACACAGCCTCCCCGGTGATCGGCTCGGCATAGGTCATGAACCGTGCTCCAGGCTTGGAGGAGTGTAGAGGGGAGGCGTCAAAAGTGGAATGGTGGCAAACATGGAGTACGTGTGCTCCAGAGGCACGGAATGCTGCCAATAGTGCGGCGATGTTTTCCTCAAACTGCGGAGTTGACCGTTCTGTGCCCCAATGCGTGGGTTCTGAGAACCCTTGCTGGATATCGATGAGGAGAAGCGCC
Organism: Penicillium sp. OUCMDZ-019; assembly: GCA_011750695.1. Taxonomy (NCBI): domain Eukaryota; kingdom Fungi; phylum Ascomycota; class Eurotiomycetes; order Eurotiales; family Aspergillaceae; genus Penicillium; species Penicillium sp. OUCMDZ-019. The sequence continues at coordinate 64,651 of WTTZ01000069.1, read as the reverse complement.
GTGCGAGAGGGTGGTGTCATATTGAAGCTGTGAGTATTGCCTGATGACCAGATAAAAGGGCGGTATCGATCAGTGATGCTGGACTCGAAGTACGCGGAAATCCAATGAGTGTCTTGAAATTGGGAAATACCTGAATTCTGCCCAGGTGTTGGTTTCAGCGTTGTTAAGGCCGCGGCAGTAATAAATATATTATAAAGTGTCTGTGCCGAGTTATCCACCGAGGAGAACAAAAAGGTATTTTTTTCTCGATGTCTTGGAAATATAGGATTCAAAGCTTACTATACACTAATCATGCATATCCTTCTTTGTTTTCTTGAGGGCTGGAAGGTCTCATTAACTCGTGGTGTATGTAAACATAAAATACCACGAGACAAATATTACAGTCCGTATTTGACTTGATGTGGCCGTGTCCACTGCGGCCAGATGATCTGCCGCCCGGCCGCCAACGAATGGAACACTCCGCTGTATAGCCTAGTATCGAGTTGCCTATGCAATGATGCATGCATGGCCAAGCTTTCAACCTCAGAACTAGTGTTCGCCATCCAACCAAGAACCTGAAGAATCATGCTCCGTAGGCTTGATTAGTATGCGTTAGTAGTTCCGGCGACAAAAAATAAATTCCTGAAGAAATGAATCTTATGCAGCATCGTAATCGGCCCCCGAAGTCTGTGCATATGCCATGTAAGCAGAGCTAAGAACCAGCCAAGCATCTCTGATGACGCCTTGAATTGTTGGTTCGTTATAACAATATTCTGATGGGCCACTTGCGAGTTTCATTAGCGTCTTGTCTTAGGAGATCAGTAAGGCGCGGCTTCCTGTTCAGGAACTTTGCGGGGACTGTAAAGCGTGAGCAGCTGGCCAAGTAACATGCAGGCAGCATCATGGGTGTACGTAAAGGCTTGCGCTACCTTGAAGGTGCTGTAGGGAGTACTACGTAGCATATATTATATTATATCATTAATAATTTATTGTCCATAAAATACACTGATAATTACCGTAACGCATACTCTAACGGGTAAGCTCCGTACGTACCGTATGTATTGTATGTATCTTATGTATCTTATGTATCGTATGTATCGTATGTATCGTACGGAGTATGTAACATGTTTTGCATTGAACCCACTGCATTACTTTATGCAAGTATTATGTTACATACGCCGCTAACCACAGTGGCTGTACTCGATCTACACGTGAGCTTGTCTTTGTCAAATTCGAGATTGACTTCTGCGATCTTCTTTCAATCATCCCACAACACCTTGTCTGCTGGATCTCGCCTTTCTGTAAGGTTGAGGGAGAGCAACAATGGCGCAGCTGTCCTGTCCGTTCTCCTTGGACAATAATTTTGGACCGTCCGTCAATTCTTGTCGTCGCGCATTCGACTTTACGCTACTCTTCGAGCAGTCTATTCTTTCGATTCTTCCGTCTTCGCTGTTCATCTTACTAGCAGTATGCCAGGCCATTTACACTCGAAAGAGCCCGAAAGTGGTTAATGGAGGCGCCTTTCTAGGCGTGAAATTGGTGCGTACTATGCAAACTTAGAGCTTTACAAACAAATCAAAAATGCATTGACTGATTAACTATTGATGCTTCTAGGTTGTAGTAACAACACTGTTTGCGCTGCAGCTGGCGCTACTCATCTTATACAGCGCGAACCGGGAGTACACAACCAAGGCCTCCATGGCTGCGACGGCGTTGAGTCTCGTATCGGCTTTAATTTTGGCTCCTTTATCCTTTACCGAGCATGTCAAATCGCTGCATCCTTCCGAATTAATCAGCGCGTATTTGGCGGTAACTGTCTTGCTCGATGCCGTACAGGTCCGGTCTCTGTGGATGGCGGACTTCGAGTCCAGCATCGCCGGTGTTTTCACGGGCACTTTCGCGACGAAAGCAGTGTTGCTTTTGGTTGAGAGTTACCACAAGACACGATGGTTCAAGCAGGCCTCAGACCAAAAGTCTTCGCCTGCAGATCGCGCTGGGATTTTCTCCAGAGGTTTGTTCTTGTGGATAGACAGTTTGATCTGGAAGGGTTTCCGACACGAGCTGAAATTAGACGATCTCTTTCCTTTGCCTGGGGGTTTTGTGTCGGAAAGTCTAGAAAGCAGACTACTGGAAAATTGGGAGAACGCTCCGAAGTCAGGGAAATATTCTCTTCTTGTCACCATGGCACGGACACTTAAATTTCAACTTTTTGCGCCTATCATACCGAGATTGGGCTTGATTGCCCTAACCGTGTGCCAACCGCTATTGTTGATCCAGGTTCTCGCATATGTAGATGCTCCCGATACGCCATCTGAGCAGAACAAGGGCTACGGTTTGCTTGGTGCTTATGCCCTAGTTTATATTGGAGTCGCGGTAAGGACCAATTGGACGGACACTATTCTAGCTCTGTGACTGGGGTCTGATATTTCATAAACTTTATAGGTTACGACCGCGTGGTATTGGCATCAGACTTACCGTTTCATCACATGTGTACGCGGTTCACTAGTTACAGTGATCTACCGAAGGACCCTCGACCTTGACATTGCGGCCGTCGACAAGTCCGCAGCAGTGACCATCATGAGTGCGGATGTGGAGAGAATTGTATTTGGACTACGGATGATGCACGAGATATGGGCCAATACTGTCCAGGTAGCCTTTGCGGCATGGCTCTTGGAAATACAAGTTGGCGTGGCCGTTATTCCGTCCCTCGTGATTGCAGCAGGTACTGTACCAAAAAATTTCGAAGTGTAGGTAAGGTGTAGGAACTAATTACTGACTGAGAGAGTATAGTATGCGCTGTATTGACAATGAAGATTGGTGGTGCTGCCGGTGGAGCCCAAGGCGTTTGGATGGAAGCAATTGAGAAACGGATAGGTATTTGACGCTTGAGTTGAGTCTGGTGTAAAAGTTTTGCTAATTTTCAGTAGGAATAACGTCTAGCACATTGTCATCTATAAAAGGAGTCAAAATTTCCGGGTTGTCAGAAAAACTCATGGATCTTGTACAAAGTCTTCGAAAGAAAGAGCTCAAGTCCGCTGCCAAATACCGCTGGTGGGAAGTTGCGGCGCTTATGATGGGTTTGTTCATATATTCTCTCCTTTACGTATTTTAGACGGTTAACTAACACGGAAGTCCAGGATTCACCCCTGTTCTCGTATCCCCCGTCCTTACCTTTGCGATTTTCATCGCCGCAGATAAAGCCAACCACCGCGTCTTGGATGCGTCTCGAATGTTTTCCTCGCTCTCGTTCCTTACTCTCATTTCCCAGCCACTAAGTATGCTGTTCCAGTCAGCACCGGAATTAGCATCCATGGTTTCGTGCTTTGAACGAATCCAGAAATTTATCCTTACTGAGAACCGAGTCGACTCCCGGCAAATTGGATCTTCTAACGGCAGCATTGCTACAAGCAATGAATCACCAATCAAAGAAAAACTGCAAGTCGACATCACTCCTCTTTCCTCTGACAATGCGATAACTCTGAGCAATGCAAAATTCTCATGGCCAGGCCGTGAAACCCCGGTCCTTCAACAAATCAGCACCTCGATCGCACAGGGCAAATTAACTATGATTATCGGACCAGTGGGATGTGGTAAAACTACTCTGTTGAAAGCGCTCTTGGGTGAAATAGCTCCTTCGGAAGGTTCCGTGTTAACAGCGAAGAACAATTTCGCGTACTGTGACCAGTCACCATGGATATTCGAGGGCACTTTGAAGGAAAATATTGTTGGGTTTACCGAGTTCGATCAGGCTTGGTATGACACGGTGCTTCATGCATGTGCACTTGATGAGGATATCGCTCGTTTTCCTGCTGGACATGAAACTACGCTAGGAGGCCAGGGGTTGAATTTGAGTGGTGGGCAGAAGCAACGAGTGGTATGTATTTATTTCCCATATTTGAACTATTATGAGGCGACCACTAATATTTCTAGTCTCTTGCACGTCTACTCTTTGCCAGACGCGAGGTGAACATCATTGACGACATCCTCAGCGGGCTAGATGCAACAACCGAGTCCAAGGTATTGCACCGCTTGTTGGGACCCAATGGAATCCTTTCCCGGGCTGGCAGCACCATTGTTCTGGCTACTCATGCTGGTGAGATCAGAAAGTCTCGATTGGTTCATGGAAAATAACTAATTATTTGTCAGTACACCATGCCTCGTACGCGGATCACATAATCTGCATCGGATCCAATGGCGAGATCGTCGAACAAGGTACATTCGCAGATTTGCACCACGCAAATGGATATCTCCAAAGCCTCAATCTATCTGAGTCGCGTGACACACTCGTGGATGAGACCGAGAAAATCGACAAAGAGTCATCCAGCAGCAAAGATGAGCCACTCGACGAGAAGGATGCTGAATCTAGCGACGTGTCCATACCACGCAAGCAATCTCAAAAACGCCGCAATACATATGTCTTTTACATGAAAGCTGCTGGCAAGTTTTCGTCTTTTGCCTACGTCTTAATCGCCGTGATTTACGCTTTTCTTTATGTCTTTCCCTGTGAGTTCTCTCCATGTTTCTCACTTTCGCAACTTGACTTAACCTTGAACCAGATGTCTGGGCTGAGTGGTGGACGAATGCCAATGAGAAGAATCCCGGACACGACGAAGCTACTTACATGGGCATCTACGCCCTTTTCCAGGCATGCTGTTTCATTGCGCTTGCAGTGCTCGCATGGTAAATACATATTTTCAACCCACATGTGACCAATAAGATTTGACACAATACCAGGCACTCTGTTATTAACGTCGTAACCTCGGCCGGAAATTCGCTTCACTGGACCGTTCTCAGAACCGTACTCTCGTGAGTCTCGCCCATCGCTTTCTTCAATCTCACACTAACGTCGAAGCTAGGGCACCCATGTCATTTTTTGAGAAAACCGCCACGGGCTCGATAGTGAATAGGTTCAGTCAGGATATGAACTTGATTGATACAGAACTTCCCGTGGCACTTTTGGGGATCTTTTGCAGTATGACCACTTTTTTCCACGAAAGTTTCTTCTCTATTCAAGAATTATATTAACCCGAATTTCAGGTGGCTTGATTATTCTCGGCCAATTACTACTCATCATGAATGCATCCTACTGGATTGCCATTACCTACCCTGTTATCTTCTTCGTGATGTTTGTCCTGCAAAAGGTTTACCTGCGCACATCACGTCAACTACGACAAATGGACCTTGAATTTAAATCCCCAATCTAGTAAGTTCTCCTTTATATTGATACAGGTGGCGTTCAAAAGCTCACATCAATTAGCTCCCAATTCCTTGAGTCACTAGACGGTCTCGCCACCATTCGCGCATTCTCCTGGGGCAGAAGTCTCATCAAACAAAACCACGACCGACTCGACAGCTCCCAGAGACCATTCTACCTTTTGTTCGTTATTCAGCGATGGCTGTCTCTAGTGATGGACTGCATCGTGGCTGGGTTGATCATTCTCTTGATCGGCCTTATCATTGGCTTGAAGAGTAAAATCAGTGCCGGGTTTGCGGGTGTTGCGCTCTCCAACTTTATCAGTTTGAGTGGTCTTCTTACTGATATCATCATGGTGTGGACTGAGTTTGAGACTTCTATGACGTCCGTGGAGAGGGTTAAGGAGTTCGAGGAAGATACGCCGTTAGAATTGCTTCCCTCGGAGACCATCACACCTCCTGAATCTTGGCCGGACAAGGGCGGTATAAAAATTCAAAACATCATAGCGACATACAAGTAAGTATCTTTCGGCGAGGTTTTATATCTGGATGTTAGATGCTAATTCATTCTGCTTGATTCAGACATGGAACTGTAACTGCACTTAACAATATTAGCATGGATATCCAACCAGGGGAGAAAATAGGAGTTTGCGGCCGTACTGGCAGGCAAGTTGATCCCTTTTCATGTCCAGTTCATGACATGAATCATGTCACTAATTGATAAAATAGTGGCAAATCGTCCTTAATGGTGGCACTGTTCAAGATGATCAATATTTCGGGGCCAGGCTCAATCTTGATTGACGATATTGATATTGCTTCAGTCCCTTCTGGCGTTGTTCGATCATCACTCAATGCAGTCCCTCAAGAGCCTTTCTTCCTTGCAGGCTCTGTAAGACTAAATATAGATCCTTACGGATCGTCCACTGACGAACAGGTGCTCGAAGCACTTTCCAAAGTTCAACTTCGGAGCGTCATTGAAGAAAAGGGAGGCCTGGAAGCTGATCTTGAAAAGGACAGTCTTTCACACGGACAGAGACAGCTCTTTTGTCTCGCCAGGGCTGTTTTGAGACAATCCAAGATCGTCGTTCTGGATGAGATTACAAGCAGGTAGGTTATACTATACCCTGTCAGTAAGTTGGAAACGTTGGAAATTTACTAATGGGCTGCCACAGCATTGATATTGAGACGGATCGTCTTATTCAAGACGTAGTCAAGGAACAATTCAAGGCCTGCACGGTAATTACCATCGCGCACAGGCTGAACACAATCATGGACAGCGATCGAATCGCCTTCCTCGACTACGGAGAGTTAATTGAATTCGACACGCCAGCCAATCTTCTCGACCGGGAGTCCCGTTTTAAAACTTTCTACGGCGCATATTCAAACAGTAGATGAAAAACGCGTGAGCTAAAAACAAAACAAAACGAAAATGGGGTTCCAGAGCCTTCAGGATTGCGCCGTGAGGTACGCCTGTTTGCAGCGTTGTTTTTGAGTAGAATACCCGGGCATGGAGACAAAATTGGTGTTGCAGGATTGGTAGTGTTAGATTGAATGCCTTCCAAATACAATAATAATACAACAGTTTTCATATTCAAATAGCTTTCCACCTACGTAATGAATGAGGGGGTGCATGTCTTGAAAATACAGTATTCGTTCTGTGGTAACTTACACGACGCATCGACGTGTTGTTCTGGTATTACAGCGGAATTTGGGGTCGAGAACGAAATAAACATAATTTACATACTAGTATCTTAAGTATAATAAAACGCCTCTAGAGCGTTTACCAGAATTACCAACTAGGAACTACCGGCTAGCAGTCAAAATCTAGCATTTCAAACCCATCACGATCAAGAACAAGCGAATCCAACAAATTCCTCAATAAATCACACCACCTAACTGTAACATCAGCCGTGTATAGGTAACGTCAAAGCCTAAAAATATCCATAGTTATAGAAATACACACCAGGAAATACAGAATGAATACATACAGCTTACGAGTATCCAACTTGTCTCACCCCATAAGCGTAAGCTGAACAAAGGATCGGGCAATATAATATCGAGCGTTTGTCAAACGATTTGCTAAGGGATTCCCTCGTGGTTTTCAGTGCGGTGGTGACAAGCTGTCGCTGTAATATACCTATAGAGAACTGTCACAATCAAGTTTTAAAGCTTTGACTTCAGCCTTGCGTCCTCCCCATCTGTCTGCAGATGACTAGAACTCCCTTGCCTTGGTGATCATCGACACGCACACGCATAATGGCAAAAGAACCTTTTGTTATTCCTCTGGTAGATTTCGGGGCCTTTTTGCACGGCTCAGGCGCCGAGAGAATACAGGCTGCCAGACAGCTAGTCAAATCATTCGAAACACATGGATTTGTGAGACTCAGTAATTACGGTATTTCAAAAGAGTTTGTCAATGAGATTTGGAGATGGGTGAGTTGAGGTTGATTTCTTTTTTGTAGTATATATTCCCCTGCGAGAGAAGAACGTCATGCTAATGTTGTCACTCGCAGAGTAACCTCTTTTTCAATCTGAAGGAAGAAGAGAAGGCCAAGATCAGTCATCACCCTGGCCCAGAGCCTCAGAGAGGATGGAGTCAACTAGGACTCGAGACAACGTCTAGGCTGCGCAAAGAGAACAAAGAGCACGCCCCAAAGGACAAGGGAGAGCTTTTAGACGAAAAGGTATATCACTCCCTTGTCGATAAGTGGTGGCTTTGATAAGTGGACACTATACTAATCGGGCTTGGTTCAGGAACATTTTGACTGTGGGCCACCTGGAGACCAAGAGTTTCCCAATGCTTATCCTTCCGAAGAAGTTCTTCCAGGCTTTCAAGCATTCATTGAAGAGTATTATGAACTTGCCCAACGTCTTTCACTAGATATCATGCGTGCATGTGAGGTTGGCTTTAACATGCCCAACGATGCCCTGGTTGGCCGATGTCAGCCTGCCGCCTCAGAACTGCGTCTTTTGCACTACCCTCCAGTATCTGTAGAACGACTAAATAATGGCACGATAAAGCGAGCATGGCCACATACAGACTTCGGCATTATTACTCTTTTGTTCCAAGACGGATTGGGCGGGCTGGAGTGCGAAGATCGACGGTTTCCATACACTTTCCAGCCTATCATTCCCTCTGATGATTACGAGTTGATTGTCAATACCAGTGATACCTTTGCACGCTGGACAAATGGTCATATAAGCGCTGGTTTGCACCAGGTCAATGTGCCGCCAAATTTGAAAAATCAATGGGACGGTTTCATTCCGGAGCGTTATTCGTCTGTTTTCTTCTTCAAGGCTCACCGTGACGTTTCCGTGGGGCCTATCAGTCACTTCGTCACTGATGAGAGACCTGCGAAGTTCAAGGATATTACAGCGCTGCAGTTTCACTGTGAGATGACACATCACTTATTAAACCAAAACTCTGTGCGATTTTAGAATGTTTTTCATATACATCGGTGTCAATGCGAAAAGTCTCTGTTGTGTGCAATGGAATTACCACAAACTTCAGATCCTTTATCATAGGAGTTACTTAGGTACATAAAAGTGATTTGTGGCGCTCAGCATGGGGCTGTTTTGTGCTATGCCAAGATAACACGTCTCCAAGGCTGCTATATCAATATGAAGCCACTGTGTCCATATACATGCCTTAGCGTTGTTTCCACATACTAATATAAAGCATCTATCCACCTTGCCATAAAATATATCTGTGTGCACTGGCATATATATATATATATATATTTATATATAAAAGAAGAAGAAAAGAAAAACAAAAACGCGTCGCGCTAGAGGGGTATACCTAGGTAACCTTAATAATAAGTCAACAAGGGCGGAGAAATATATTATCTAGGATCTCGGGTGGGGATGCCAAGAAAGTTTGCATTTCTTTATAATATAGAGAGATAAAGAGGTGGTATTGGTGTAGTTTATGACATAGATACTACAAAAAAAGTAATACTAGAAGCCCTAAAAGGGGTCCCTTTTTGATGGCTTGATGGCTAATGTTTCGTTGTTAAGAGGATGGATGCAGTAGAGAGCCAACATTAGGGGTTAGGGTTAGGGCTCCTAGTGCTGACGCCAAGGCTGGAGAATTATATCTCCGGCACCGGGCCTCTTCGCGCGCGCACTTGAAGAGGCCAAATTTACCTAATCCGGTAAGTTCGTAAGCACTAAACCCTAAACCGTGGACAATGGCAGGACGCGGCGACCCCCACGTAACACCGCCGCTTCATTTCTCGCTGAAAATAAGCAGCCACCGGCATTCGGCGCGTACTTCACCGACACTGAAAATGAAGGCATATACACCCTTGGAGCTAGGCTGAGCTACCTGGTGATGCCGTTAAACTCGGCCTAGGGAACTTAATTTATCATCAGCCATCATATGACTATGGCGTGAACTGTATCCACGCGTTTGTTGATCTTTGGTTGATTTGGGGTAGAGTCGTTGGTTATCTGATCCGATGGAGCATAAAATCTATTGTTGATATGATACAGAGATGGAATTTCCATGAATAAACTGCCTGATCCGTTACTCAGGCTACTGAGTCAGGCAAGAGGGCATGAATGCCTGCAAGTATCCTTAGTACTTACCTTAATGCTAGTAGGTACTACTCTGCTTGCAACAACTAAACTCAGATCCACTTCCTGGCGTCCTAGTTCTGTCATTTCTAAGTTCTAAGGATAAAACAAGACACGCCAACCATAATAGCCGGAATTTTCTATTTTATTTTCGGCGTTTCAGTACTAGATACGGAGACATCAGTCAATGAATAAAATATAAATACGTTCATGATGACCAGATAAATTCAGGTCATCATCATCCCAGAACACTTTCTTCGATACCCAGTCCTGACTACATCATGACTGTTCTCTCAAAAGTTTTACTTTGGGGGCTCTCTACTCCGCTCCTTGTCTCGGGATCAGCCATCCAGCGCCGTTCTGTCCAGCAAGGATGGTCTCTACAATCGAGTAGCTGTCCAAGTGGAACAGATTCCTGCGGCGGAGGAGGTTGCTGCCCGTCCAGCTTGTACTGCTTTGCGGCTCTGAATGATGAAGTTGCTTCGTGCTGTGCTTCTGGTAAGAATCCGTTCTCTTTCAAAAGCGAGGGACGGAAATAATCGAAACTGACGGTCCATATGTGCTCTTGAATAGATTCCGTTTGCGTGGGTGCCATTGAGGGAAACTCAATTTGCGCTGACTCGAGTTGGTCACTATGGAAGGGTTTTCAGGGCAATGGTTTCTGTTGTGAAGTTGGGTTGGTTGGCGTGTATGAGAGTTCCGGCTCTGTTGCTGGATCGTGTGTCACCTCAGCATCCGTGGGAACTTCCACCACTGCTGTCCTGGTAGGTTTCTTTTTCTCTGTTGCGCACATTGTAGCCAACCAGCCGACTAACGCATGCAATCAAGATGTCGACGGGCACGGGAACTCCTGCTACGTCCACCACAACAAGTACCACTTCCACTACTACCTCTTCGACCACCACCACTTCAACAAACCCTACCACAACCACCTCCACTATTACGACCGGATCTACGAGTACTACTACTAAATCTACGACTACTTCCACTTCCACTTCCACCGGGGTTCCTACTAGTCGTGCTGTCTTCGCTCACTACATGGTAAGTCCGACGCACCGTACGCCTTCCTGCAGCCGAATTATACTGAACATTTCCGAATAGGTCGGCACCATGACTTCCGACGAAGCTGTCACGGACGTGAACGACGCCATTGCTGCTGGCTTTGACGGATTCGCATTGAACACTCACACTATTAGCTCAAGCGACACCTGGAACATCGATGCGTTGGACTACCTCTTCGCAGCTGCCGCTGGAACCGACTTCAAGCTCTTTATCTCGTTCGACATGAGCTGGGGCCTGGATGTTTCCAGCCTCGCAGCATTCCTCGCCCCCTACGTTGCCGAGGAAGCGTACTATTTTATAAATGGCCAGGCATTCATCAGCACGTACACAGGTGGCACGATTTCCAATTCGGAGTGGGACGAGGATTTCATCGTTCCCCTCGAGGAGACATATGGCATCACCCCGTATTTCGTTCCCAACTTTGGCGACTATCCTGGCTACCCCACTGGCGTGTTTAGTGCCTTCCCTATCCTGTCTGGTGTATTCACTTGGGAGTCGGCCTGGCCATCTGCGGGAACTACGCCCGCCAATGTGACCGACACTGTGGACGCCGAGGCGTTAGCCGAAGCACACACAGCTGGCGCTGTGTATATGATGCGTAAGTGCTGGATATCATCAACTGTAGCTGTTGAATAGGGGTATACTGACTGTATTTTGTGTTTTCCAGCCCTCTCATCCTTCCAGTTCAAATATCTCGGCTCCGGCGAGGATTGGTACCGCATTGGTGAGGACAACTTGCCCCAGCGCATGGGACAGATTTTGGACCTGCAGCCCGACTTTGTCGAAGTCATCACCTGGAATGACGCCGGCGAGAGCCACTATGTCGGCGACTTCTGGGCCGAGCAAATCGCCGGTACGGATGAGGGAGACTACGCCGATGGCTTCGATCACAAGGGATGGCTAGAGATCATCACCCCATTCATTACTGCCTACAAGTCCGGCGCCACGGATGTATCTCAGATTCTTCCTCCCTCCGACGTCCCTGTTGGTTCGCTCTGGTACCGCACGCTTCTGACGACCGCGAGCTGCTCGTCCACCATTTCCAACTACCAGTCTGCCCTCGATGCCGTGAACTTCGCCGTCCTCCTACCATCTGACGGTTACACGATCAATGTTTATAGCAACTCTGAGCTGATCGGTAACTACGCTGGCGTCACTGGTCTCAATTACAACAGCGTTCCCGGCCTCCAGGTCGGCAGCGGCCAGTATATCCAGGTCGTGGATAGCGCAAGCAATGTCGTGGCATCTGCAACTGGCACGAAGACCGTGGCTGCGGAAAGCACGGCTAGCGTTTGCAACTGGAACTTCGAGGTTGTCGGTCTGTCTTCATGATCGAAATATACTCCTTGTAGGGGTTAGGTCCATATTTCGAGGTTCCTTCGAAGATACTTCCGATTTGATGATTAAACCCCTCAATGATTTCCCTGTTTATAGCTTGATTTGTCATTGTCATTCGTTAAGAATCGAATTTGCATGAATGTATGTACATATATAAATGATTCAGCAGATAGGCTTTGCACATGACTTTCCTGGAAAGATCACATTCCGGGTGGCTTGTAGACTCCGTGCTTTCTAGATACTATTCCGATCTAATTGGCGGCCACGTAATATTTTTCCACATTCGGTCACGAGAACAGCCAGTCGAAAGGGGGAAAACCTTAAGTGCCGATGGTCCACCTTACCCCGCAATATCGGCGAGTCGAGAACGGCCTGATTGGATCGTCTCGGCTGTTGACTGCGGAATCAATTAATATAAGACCCACGTGGTGTCCCTTCTAGATCCTCCACGCCTGCAGACCGATCCCCATCTGCATTCACCTTCCGCGCTGCGTGGACGATCTCATTGCCCACCATGCCGTCAGTGCCGTGCGATGCTTGCGCTCTTCGCCGTGTAAAATGTGATGGAAACAATCCCTGTTGGATTTGCATCAAGAATGACCAGCCCTGCACTTTCCTGAGAGTCCGCAGGCGCCGGGGGCCAAAAGGCCCTCGGAAGTCAACCAAGGCCAAACTGGAGCAGCTCCAGGCGCAGCTTTCATTACCTCGTACAGACCCGATTCCCGATCAGACACCGATCTCATTAGCGGCCTACTTCACGTATCTCGATGTCTACAAGGACTCGCTGTACACGACTTGGCCGATCGTGTCCATCGATTCGCTGAAATCGCGACTGAACGACCACCGGACCATCGACTACGAATCATACGCGCTGGCTGCGGCACTGAGTGCGGCGACAATAGTTCAATTGAAGCTTTCGCGGAGCGAGGCCATGACCGAAGCCTCTGTGATGGAAGCCGAAGATTTCGTCAAGGAGTGTCTACGGCACCGCAACCAATGCAATTACCAAAACACCATCACTATCAACCTACTCCTCACATCTCTTTTCCTCCATATGTACTACGCCAACACCGGACAAATGAATGCAGCGACCTTCGCCCTGCGTGAGACCATCACCTACGCCGATCTCCTCCGTCTCGGAGACTCAACAACGTTGGAGTCTCTATGCAGGGATAAAAGAGAGCTGCGACTCCGTGTCTTTTGGGTGCTTTTTGTCACGGAACGGTAAGTCGAGCCCGCATTTTGCATCCTAGAATGGTAAATTGATGTCGTAGAACGTTCTGCATACAACATCGCATCTCCATGACCATGCAGAAGATTAACGAATTCCCGACATTCCTCGACGCGCACGATATCAATCCGCATTCCGTCGGCGGATTCTGCGAGCTCATTCGTTTGTTCACTTACGTCGAGACTGGGTTGGTGCAATCCACGGCCCTCACACAAGCTCCGTCGACATTATCGTACAGCAAGGAAGAACTGCAATGCATATCCACCGATCTTGACTCCCGCGCCCACCACCTGGATTCCCTGGGAGACTTGCAGATTGCGGACATCGAAACCACGCGTGCTTGGCTGAGATCGCTTTTATGGCAACACGCTGCGTCGCGGTTCATGCTCGAATCCGACGCTCGAAATGTACAGTTTACACCGGAGTATCCGTTTCATCTCGCGAGGGATTTGCTCTCGTTTCTGTGCAAGGTCCAATCTAACTCAATCCGCGCCCATGCTTATTCCATGGTAAGCTTACCCTCTAAATTGTAAATAACATTTCCTTATCCTGGATACTCCCATAGGAAATCAAACTTTCCCAGATCGCACACTCCCTTCTTGATACCATCGCCGTCGTCCCGTCCATCGGACAAATGCGGGGTCAGCAATACGGACCGGAGCATGTTGTCATGGCCCTCGAACAGCTGCTGGATATCACGGCGAGTGGCAAGTCAGAGCATCTTGCTCTTCTGCATACCCGCATGGCTGAGCTCGGGGTCTTGGTTCCCTCGCGGCTGTGTCTTACCCTCCCAGATCATACGTCTCCGCCACGAATTGAACCTGAGGCAGATGACGAACACGAGTCAGAGTCTGTGGGTGATAGGGTTCAAAATGCGGGGTTGGACGAAGAGATCGATGCGTGGGTGTCACATAATACGTGGAACGAGAGATGATTGGAATGGAACAATAAGAAAGTTTGACCGGATACCTGTTTAGGATAACCCCGTGGCTGTTTGGAAATGTACTTCAAAAAGTAGTTATCTGTCATGAAAGGTTTTTTAGCAGCAACTCCTCGTTATTCATGAACCTAAGGGTTAGGGTTAGTAGTTCTCCACTTCCGCTGGAATTCTCGCTGGAATTCCTCAACTGTGGAGTCTCCCCAAGAGTTTGGGGAAGCTCGAGACATGCACGCAGGACACGCTCTGGGAGTCTAGCATTCTTCTTAAGACTTTATACATGTAGATATGCGGGGCAGCGTCGGGGAATTTTGTAACATCCCCACTGTTAAGTCAGTTTTCGCGAGAATTGCACCGAGCCCATCAGCGCAATTTATAATGGCCTCCGTTCTTTCAACATTCTTTCTTCTGAGTTGTCACATACTTTCACCATGCACCGCTATTCCTTTCCCAGGGCGCCAGTTGCCCACCCCGAAGCGACGATTGGTGGCGCAGGAAAGCCCTATCGATTCACCGTCCTGACTGACGGTCTTCTACGATACGAGTGGGCCGATGATGGGTGTTTTGAAGATCGAGCCTCTGTGCTGGCGGTTAACCGTCGACTACCCATCCCCAAATTCCGCGTGCTCGAGGACGACACCAGCTTGCAAATAATCACCGCACGATTTCATTTGACCTACAATAAAGCGAGCTTCTCCCCTAGCGGTCTAAGTGCTGCTATCAAGGGCTTCTATGGACCGCACAGCAGCACCTGGCGCTATGGCAACCCCCATCACACTCTCGGTGGCACTGCGCGAACGCTCGACGAGGTCAACGGGAGAATGGAGCTCGAGCCGGGTATCGTCGCTCGTCAAGGCTTCACAACCTTGGACGACTCAACATCCATGCTATTCGAAGAAGACGGGTGGCTCACTGTCCGTCGACCGGGAAATGGCCGTGTGGATGGCTATCTCTTTGCTTATGGTCATGATTATCGGGGGGCTGTCCGCGCATATTATGGCTTGTCAGGTCATCAACCATTGCTCCCACGTTGGGCGCTCGGCAATTGGTGGAGCCGGTATTACGCTTACACTGCCGACGAATACCTGAAGTTGATGGATCAGTTCCGGGAGAATGGAATCCCGCTGTCCGTCGCCGTCTTGGACATGGACTGGCATATCGTCGACGAGGAATGTGTGGCCAAGTCCGGCGTGACGGGGTGGACGGGGTACACCTGGAACAAGAAACTCTTCCCTGACCCACCGCATTTCTTATCAGAGCTGCACCGCCGTGGCCTGAAAACATCTTTGAACGACCACCCAGCTGATGGAGTCCAAAGTTATGAAGAGCTCTATGAGAAAATGGCCAAAGCATTGGGCCATGACACCTCATCGGGAGATCCCATCCAGTTCGATATCACAAACCGCGCCTTTTGTGACGCCTACTTCGACGTTTTGCATCGACACTTTGATACCCAGGGAAATGATCTCTGGTGGGTGGACTGGCAGCAAGGGCCCTTTTCCCGAATTGCCGGAATTGATCCACTCTGGGTGCTGAATCATTTCCATTTCCTGGACAGCGCACACGAGGGCAAACGTCCGTTGACCTTCTCACGATACGCCGGGCCGGGCAGCCATCGGTATCCAGTTGGGTTTTCGGGCGATACATTCATCACTTGGGAGTCGCTGAACTTTCAGCCAGAATTCACGGCAACGGCGTCGAATATTGGATATGGGTGGTGGAGCCATGATATCGGCGGGCATATGCACGGAGTGAGAGATGAGGAGTTGCTGGTCCGCTGGGTGCAGTATGGAGTCTTCTCGCCAATCCTGCGTCTGCATTCGTCCAATAACCAATGGAACCTGAAAGAGCCGTGGATGTTGGATGTGGGATTTGGGCGAGTCATGACCGACTTCCTCCGTCTACGTCACCGGCTCATTCCCTACCTCTACACCATGAACGTCCGGGCGGTGCAAGAAGGGCTCCCGCTCGTGCAACCCATGTACTGGGAATATCCAGAGAGAGAGGAGGCTTATCAGTTCCCGAACCAGTTCCTCTTCGGCTCAGAGCTGCTCGTTGCACCGATTACTGCGCCACAGGACTCAAAGGGACGTATATCTCAAGTACGGGCATGGCTTCCCCCAGGTCGCTATGTCGATATCTTCACAGGCACGGCGTACGATGGTGACCGTGAACTCTGGCTCAACCGTCCACTGGCAACATACCCGGTGTTTGCGCGTGGTGGCGCCATAATTCCGCTGGACGGAGCATCAGAGCCTGTCAACGGCGGTAGCGATCCCAGCGAGATTGAAGTCCTCATTGTCGTCGGGGCTGACGGCGATTTTGAACTTGTAGAGGATGATGGCTTGGGTGGTGAAGTCACGTTCCACCGAACGCCGATTTCCTTTCGCCAGGAGACTGGAGAGATATCCATTGGACCGTCTTCCAGCACTCAAAAGGCCACTCGTCAATGGAGCGTTCGGTTGCTGGGTTATTCCTCGCTCCCGGAGCAAATTCACGCCTTGGTTAATAATGAGGCGATAATCTGTCAAACGGAAAAAGTCGCCAATGGATCGTTGATCAAGCTGGGCTCATCGGGACCTCAGGATACCATCATGGTGAAACTAGGGTCGCGGCCACAGCTGGACGTTCACTCGCCCACGGCGCCCATCATGAAGTTCCTCCGTGACGCACAGATCGAATTGGACCTGAAAGAGGATATTTGGAAAATTGTGGCAAAGACAAGTCCCACAACTGTTCGTGTTGGGCAACTGCAGGCGCTTGAACTTGATCACGCTGTTTTGTATCCCATCCTGGAGAGTTTGCTAGCGGATTCACGTTCGGCTCGTCCGTGATCCGGAATGGGGATGGTGGCGCCCTCGCCTCATTTTAACGTTCTGTACGGAGTAGCTAGTTCATGAATACTCTTTTAGATAAATATAAAGTTCGCTCTTGTATTGACACCTCTCTCTGGGCTCTCCGCAACCAGTTATGTGGAGTAAAGCATTAAGTACGGGGTATGCGAGTAGAAGTACCTTTATCCCTTGTTGTTTGGGTGGCGAAGGACTGGCTGGAGCAAAAGTAACATCACGAAGAATTCCCCGCGAACGCCAAAAGCGGGGACTATCCACAGCATAGAGCGCCAATAGGTGAACCAGCCAATGGACAAGGTAACTATTCGGCTAGGCTTGTCCATTGGGTGAGGAAAAAGAGCGAAATAAAGTGCGGAAGTAAGACGTGGCCCATTCACTCGGCGTGCACAGTCACGGCAAGAAATTCAGCGAGAAAATCGGCGAGCTTAGCGGTCACCAGCACGCGCAAAAAAGCTTCATAAAAATTCCGGGGAAAACTACACGCGTATATAAGATGCTTGCTTCATCCCTGGACAGTAGTACTCCTCTCCATCTGCATTCGCAGTCATCTCTCATATTTCCTCTTGCCTGATTATTCTCTCCATTACCGAGCAACTTCGGAAGGTTGGTTGTCATCATGGCAGAAAAGGCCATCCATGTCGAAACCACCAAGACGTCGTCCGTCCAGGACACCGACGCCTTGGGTATCGACGATGAGATGCTGATGATGATGTCGGAGCGCATCCCGGATTTCGCTGCTACCATGGCCAGCGCAAGACGGGCCTCCAAGTTCGAGCACGGCCTTAGCAACTGGGAAGCTTTCAAGCTCTACCCCAAGGCTATCTTTTTTTCGTTCGTTCTTTCGCTCGCCATCATCATGGAAGGTTACGATACTTCCTTGTTGGGCTCCTTCTATGCCTATCCGGTCTTTGCCAAGCGATTCGGCGTGCCAGCTGACAATGGTACCTATCAAGTCACCTCCCAGTGGCAGTCTGGCCTGCAAAACGGCACCCAGGTCGGTCAGATCCTGGGTTTGATGTTCGCTGGTTTGATCGCGGACCGTTTTGGATACAAAAAGACAATGCTTGGTGCTCTCGTTCTCGTTATTGGATTCATCTTCCTTCTTTTCTTCGCCCAGAACATTGGCATGCTCTTTGCCGGCGAGGTCCTCTGCGGCTTGCCGTGGGGTGCTTTCCAGACCTTGACCACCACCTATGCTGCCGAAGTGAGCCCTACTATCCTGAGGCCCTACCTCACCACCTACGTGAACCTCTGCTGGGTGACAGGTCAGTTCATCTCCACGGGTGTCCTCCGTGGTCTTCTCAACGTCACCAACGAATGGGCCTGGCGCATTCCCTACGCCATCCAGTGGGCCTGGCCTGTCCCTATTATCGTCGGTGTTCTCTTTGCTCCTGAATCTCCCTGGTGGCTAGTCCGCCATGGCCGATCCGAAGACGCTAGCCGCGCCCTGCGCACCTTGACCTCCGCTCACCGTGATTCCATGGGCTATGACATCCAAGACACCATCGCGATGATGGTGGTGACAAACACCCACGAAGAACTCAGTCGTAAGGGTGTTTCCTACTGGGACTGCCTCCGCGGTGTGAACCTGCGACGCACCGAGATTGTGTGCTGCGTCTGGATGATTCAAGTGTGGTGCGGTGTTTGGTACGGCGGCAACGTTGTGTACTTCCTCCAGCAAGTTGGCTTCTCCTCCGACCAGTCGTTCGACTTCGGACTAGGCACCAACGCCATTGGCTGGCTCGGCACTGTGTGCTCGTGGTTCATCATGCAGCGCGTCGGTCGTCGCACGCTCTATGTCGGTGGTCTGGCCATCATGTTCACTACCCTTTGCATTGTCGGCTTCATGGGTATCCCCTCCGGAACATCAGCAGCAATCAGCTATGCTTCCGCTGCCATGATGCTTATCTTTGTGTTTACATACGACCTTACTGTTGGACCTGTCGGTTACTGTCTGGTCTCGGAAATCCCCTCCACCCGTCTGCGCATCAAGAGTGCCGTTCTTGCCCGCAACGCCTACAATATCGCCAGTATCATCGCCAACTTCCTCAACCCACCTATCCTCAATCCTACTGCATGGAATCTCAGGGGCAAGGGCGGCTTCATCTGGGCTGCATTTGCTCTTTTGTCTTTTATCTGGTGCTTTTTCCGTCTGCCTGAACCTAAGGATCGTACCCCCGCAG
Source organism: Penicillium sp. OUCMDZ-019 (assembly GCA_011750695.1). NCBI lineage: Eukaryota > Fungi > Ascomycota > Eurotiomycetes > Eurotiales > Aspergillaceae > Penicillium > Penicillium sp. OUCMDZ-019. The sequence goes on along the minus strand of WTTZ01000069.1, from coordinate 45,298 downwards.
AGCTTGATGTGCTCTTCGAGAAGAAGGTCAGCGCCCGCAAGTTCTCATCAATGCGTGTCAACCCCTTCCACTCTGAGAACTTTGCCATTACTGCCGAAGACGCTGAGGGTAAACAGTAGAAGGCTTGGGAAGATAAAAGGGGAGGCATTTTTATCTCCATCTATTGGCTTGAAAGTGGTGAATTTACTCAAAATAAACCTTTCTTGCTAGTTTTTGTACCACTTAAATGTCACAATTAGGGTGTGGATATTTTGATAGTCACTAACAATAGGGGTAACTGCAGTTTTCTGTTAGTCTCAACTCTGGTGTCTCTTTAAGCATACATCTGCCAACCTTGGAATACACAGCTCAGCCCTGACTGACGTCTTAGAATTTGCAGCTATAATAACAAGAAGCAATTCGCTATAAATGAGTTCCTTCGATTGATTTGTGGATTAACTCAGAGGATTTCGGCGTATCTAATAAATAAATAGTCTATATCAAATCTATGGTGTTTGTATTGAAAATAATGTCCGGTTTAAATACCGTGCTTGCTTGCGGCCTATTAAGTTGTGTGTGGCAGTACCCCACACAAGCCTGACTTCCACCCTCAATACGACTCGCTACTATTCTCTATCATAGTACTTCTCGCTATCTTTATTCAAGCTGAAATATACATACTTTCAGTCTTACCGCTGCCATGTCCCTTGTTGATTCCAGCAGGTCGTTGCACCTATGTGATGCTCTCAGCATCAGTTGTGGCACAATCACTCTGGATCCCGTTCGAGGAAGGGTGCTGCTAATTCGCTGGAAGAAAAACCAAGAAGTTTTCCTACCCAAGGGACGCAAGAAAATTGGCGAGACACTAGAGGATGCCGCGCTACGAGAGACTTACGAAGAGACAGGCTTCGAAGTGACTCTCTTGCCTCTGCCCATTCCAACACTTGCAACTTCAGCAGCGGCTGCTGATCCTCTCGGCCAATTAAACGCTGTGGCAGAACCTGTTGCTGTTGGCCAACGTCTCATGGATAACAAACTCAAGCTCATATTTTGGTCTGCTGCCAAGGGAGACTCTACTGCGGTGCCTGATATGGGAACACAGCAGGAAGGGGAGGACTTTGAGCCGGTTTGGGCGGATCTTGAAAATGCAGTGCGGTCTTTGACTTTTGACGACGATAGGCAGATTGCACAAGCAGTTATTAATATAGCCTCTACCTCTGGCCACTTTAATATTGAGCAATCGTGATGGTTAAGCACTGTCTACTTAACCGCAAATCATCTTGTGAATATATTTATCCCATTGTATAATTGTCAGCCTATTTGGATTCTTGGAAACGTCAACAACAAATTAAGTAGGATCACAACGAACATACTGTGCCTTCGAGTCACCCATTGTATTCATGACCGTAAATTCAGTCATCCATGGATTACCATCGGGAATGTCATACGTCGAATATATATAAAAACCTTAGTCATTGCTATTTTCCCGGCTCGTTCCTTAATGGACTGAAACACAAGTTGCTTTATAAAATCCTGCTATATCAGTACATGGCTCGGAATTGTCCCTTTCAAACCCTCCCAGAGGCTTATAAAATTATAGAAATAAGCACAATAGTGGAGAAACATATATTGATGCTTGCAGGATGGCCGGATATGTACATACGGTAGGTGAATGGTGTATTTACTAGAGAGTCAGTAATATCTGAAAAGAATGAATTGCAGGAGATATGTAGTATTAAGAATAACAAGCAGTAGTTATTTAAAGAATGAGACAAAATTGTAAGTTAGGGTTTGCGATAATTGTATGGTAATCGTTAGTTTTTGTAATACCGTGCCGTGTACGGAAAACCTTGTGCCAATACGGGATACACAGTAAATACGCCTTTGTGACGAACCCGTTCAAGGGCGCAGGTTAGACGATTCTGACTAGTGACTGACCTTGTATAAGTTGCACTGATGGAGTTGTAGTCCCAGGATTATTATTTTCAGAGACTTCGAGACGCGAAGTCGTCGAATGATCAACGGTGCGTCATATCGTATTTCCACACTGCCATGAGTGGTACCAACAGAAACGCACTGCCAACGGCCATGACAGCACCGCTAAACGCTTGAAGTGCAAGAAAGCCGTTGCTTCCGCCGTGACCTTCCAAAACACCGGCAATCGGGGCTCCAATGAGCACCCCAAGACTAGTTGCAAACCACAGCATGCCCATCCGAGTTCCTATTACAGAAGGCGATGGAGAGATCACAGGGTGTGCGATAACCAGCGGGTTGGCCGAGATGAGGACGCCGGAGAAAATGCCAAAAAGTACGCAGAAAACGACAAAGCCAGCAACAGAATGGACCCCAATCCATCCGAACAGTAGTACCGCGGAAGCAACAACGCTGACCAGCAAGATTTTACTGGCGCCAAACCTGCGAGTCAACAGTGAAGAGCCTATACGGCCGATGGCAGAGCCTGCGTTCAAGATGGATACCATATAAAAACTGATGTCGGTGGATGTGTGAAGCGCTTCGGTGGCAAACGGCGGGACATAGAAAAGGGGAATGAAGTATGCCATGAACATCAAGAAATTGGCGACTCCATAGGCACTGAAGTTCCACTCTTTCATAGCGTCCAGGTGGATGAGTTTTCGAGGGGGAGCGGTTTTGGTCTTGGTGGTTGCCATCAACAGAGGCACGGCGATACAGGAGCATAGTAACTGAATGAAACCCATTGTCCGCACAGTCCATGGGAATCCGATGCGAGGTTGTAACCGAATGAAAATGATAGGAAACAGAACTCCACCTGTCTGGTTTAATAATTGTTCATATGAGAGAAAGGGGGGAAAACTTACCAGCACTTGCCCCAGAGGTGACAAGCCCGACCGCAATACCTCGTCTAGTGGTGAAGCGAGTAGATACCATGGACAAGGCCGGGACGTAGACTAAGCCGCTACCCAGGCCACTGCAGAACCCCTGCGATAGAAGAACCTGGTAGTATTCAGTTGATAGACTCAACATCATGAGCCCGACCGTCGTCATAAAACATCCCACAATTAAAAGATGGTGAAGGTATCCCCGGTCAAAGAGCGGCCCGGCGACGAGCCCGGTTGAGATGAGGAAGAAGGCATTGACGGTACCGATCCAGGATATTTGCGACGCCGAGCTTGTTTTCAGTAGATTCGCCTCGTAGAAGCTTTGAAAGGCCCCAAAGGCCGTGGAAAACCCCCAGGTAGTGACAAAGAGGAGGAACGCTGCAAACACGCTTAGCCATGATGCCAGTCCACCGTTCGGAGGGGGGTCTGTAGCAGGAGGAGGAATAGGAGACGGCGATTCAGGCTTTTTCTGTTGTTCTTGTGGTTGCATTGCTGATGGTGACGAGGTTTGGAAGAGGTAAGGCGTAGGTCAAGGATACGTTGTCTGAAAGCCACTCTCCAGTACTTATGGTTAGTGGTTTCAACGAAAAGAAAGAAAGAAAGATCATCTGCCCTTTTCCTCGGTAAAGCCTTGAAGATGTCCAACTTGCCGAGGAACAAAATAATTATTAATCCAGAAAGTATCAAAATCATAGGGCAGCGGGACGATAAATTTTAGCGAGCGAAGCGAGCGGAGTGAACGGACGAATGACGACGCGAATTCAAAGGACAGTCTAGGATAGCTCCCTGTTTGTTTTGAAGTAAGAGAGAAACAGGGATAGCGCTTGCATATTTCACTTTTGAAAACGAGACTAAGGGCAAAATACAGTACGAAACCGTTTTTGAATATTAAATTCTGTAATGTAATAATAATAATACATATAGCTAATGACTCTGAGATAGCTAGTTCCTGCTCACTCCTCCGGCTGAGGATATTCCTTATACTTGATGCAGTGACTGGGCAGATTTTTCTCAGCTAACCACTCGAGGACAGGTGAGTCCCGGTGCAATGCCCTTGATTGAAGTATCCAATCAAGCTTCCCAAGGCTTACATAGGGCATGATATAAGTGGCAATGATTCTTTGTAGCCACCCTGGCCAAACAACGGCACGAACGCGTTCCGCAGATGCCTTGTATGTTATCCGTGTACTCTCGGCTCTGTCAGCTTGGTATTGCTTGAACACCGCTTTCAGAGCTTCGGAGCTCGGCGACTGGTCCGACTTGAGTAGTCGACGTAGATGGTTCACGAGGACAACTATATCAATGACACCGCTGTTGTAACCCCAACCTGCATTACTGGTAAGCTTACGGACAGCATCGCCTGCCAAGGCAATGCGATCCGAGTACCATCGGTCCACTAAACCCTCTTCCATATTGATCATCCCAGTATCCTTTGCCCTGCGCTCGTAGATGTCACGCAACTGGTAGCTCGGGGCGACGAATAGATGGCCCCATTTGTCTAATATTTCATGTTGGTCTTTTTCGGTGTATCGGGTATGATCAGAAGTTGGTGTGTCGAGCTGTTCATAAAGATTAAACCACATTCTCTTACTTCCGACAAGAAGTTGCGTGGCAACTCCATCGTGAAGCCCTTCGTAGTTGACGCCTGCTTCGACTCCCGGAAGCTTGGGCACATCTCCGAAAAAAAGCCTATGTGAAGAAATGTATGGGGGGTTCTCCTCAATCTCTGTAGCAGAGCCTTGTTCGCCTTTCTCCAGCCTGTTCATAACCTGCCGGACTCTGCTCCGAACACCGTCAGCACCGAGCACAATGGAACCTCTTTCCACAGAGCCATCCTGACATGTGACTTCGACACCATCAGAAAGCACGTTAATGCTTGTAACGCGCTTTTTTAACAATATATACTTCTTTGCATGCTCGGGTAGGCTATCGTAGAGAGCTTTCGCAATATCAGCGCGATGTGACATCCATACGGGATGGCCGCAGCTATTAACAGTCAGCGTAAACAACGTCATACGTTTTGAAGTGAAGGCACCTACTCAGCCTGCATTAATTCAAACAACGCAGTCTCGTCCCGAAGCGTTTTAGCTGTGTCTGCCGTGAAGAAGTGCAAGCGGCGTACATTTTCGGAGTACTGCTTCAAGGGTTCCATCAATCCAACCTGGTCTAGGACTCGGAGCGTAGAGGGCATTATCGATAGCAATGATCCCAAGTATGGAGTGACATTATCATGCTGCTCCAGGACCACAAAGTCGATGCCAGCTTTTAAAAGTATGTGAGCTGTCGTAAGGCCAACCAGGCCACCGCCTGCGACGATTATGCGGAAACCCATTTTGAAGTGATAGCGATCGGTATGAGTGACAGCTGGTCATGCGCAGTAGCATCCCTTTTGTACTCGCGTTGGAGTCCGATCTCACTCATGGCTGGTGAGCTGTGGATGAGTATGGAGTAGCTGAAATGCGCTACCATGACGGGATATATCCAATTGGCTGCCAAAAAGTTGGAAATCTTAGCTTTACCGCAGTTCTTGATTTTTTCCTATTAGAGTAAGATCTAATTTCTTTCGCTTTGTTATAATGGAGCATAAATTTAGTGAATATACTCCGTACCTCTGACCTTTTAAGTCAATGTATTGCTATTAATAGCCCAATTTAGGTTTCACCGTACGGCTAGCCAATCACATCTAGCCAAGAATCCCTCAGCCGCTGCTAAGGGGTCGTCGAGATCTGATTGGACAGATCTTACGGTCCGAACATCTTTCGCATCATTGCCTACTCCGTCTCCTATGAACAAAATTTATCACTGTGTGACACGCATGAAGGATTGTTGAGCCATACTATAAAAAAAAAGAAATCAAGGCAAACATGACAAAGCCGCAGTTGCCGCGCAGACGCGCCTGTAAACCCAAGGTACGATCTGGTAAGTCTTGGCCCACGTCGTCGCAATCCAGTCTGGTCTTGGCTGGCTGCTAACATGTACCCAAGGATGTACTCAGTGTAAAGGTGTTAGAATGAAGTGTCCGGAGCAGCGACCCATGTGCGCTCGCTGCCAGCGCTTAGGACTCGACTGCTGTTATCTCCCATTAAAATCGAAGCATAATGACGTGGAACATAATAAAAAGCGCACCCGGCAGATACTTCCTGCTACAGCAACTAAATTATGCATGATACCACGTTCAATTCAGCGATCCTATTATAATTTGGAGCCAGGCGCTGCCATATACTTTGACTTCTTTCGTGACCAAGTGACCCTCATGGACCAGGATATCGAAATGACCGACTTCTGGCTCCGCACGGTACTCCGGGCTACTCAAGGAGATGAAAGCATCACATATGCCACTGCCGCCATTGGGGCCCTTGCACGCACGCGGGAGCACTCCGGTAGACCGTGTTTCCTTGATCCAGGCCTGTCCAATCAGGAAGGCTCTGTGCATTATTGTGCCGCCATCAAATACTATAACAAAGCTATCGCCACCTTCCGCAGATACATGGCCAGCAGCTCGAAGTCCGAGGATGCTAATCGGACCATACTCATCATTACTGTCCTTTTTGTCATATTCGAAATCCTCCACGGTAATAACAGAGCCGCTGACGCCCTAACAGCCACCGGAATCCTTCTTCTCAAGGACAAGATCCTACATTCCGTCAGCGTGAGTGGGGCGTCGAGTTCTTCCCTGGCGGGTCCTATTGATGATCAAGGAATCGTTGAAGCCGAGCTTTTCTTGACCCGATCTGCCACTATTTGCTCAAAAGCATCCTACCTCGCCCCATACGCTCATGCGGACGGCCGCAAGGCCTTGCTGATGATACCGAGCTCTGGCCTTAATATCCCGCCGCCACCGAGTGCCGATGCTAGCATTAAGACATTCGCTCTTCAGTACTTAAATGCGGTTGCACTTATCCTAATCTGGCATACACGTGTTAGAGCTCACAAACAGATGGGAATCTATGACCACCCAGAATGCACCCAGCAACAAAAAAATCTTCTTAACGGTTTGACAAGATGGATAGAGGCATTCGAAGCCCAGCTCAAAAAGAGACACATGGATCACGTGTTACATTACTTGGAGTGGCAGTTGATCTTGACCAAATTCGCGTACGTTATCGTGTACTGTGAGCTTGATCGCACGGGGAAGCTCTGGGATTCTATGGGGGCCTATTGTGCAGAGCTCATCCCCAAGTTTCGAGCCCACCTGGATGCAGAATTAATGAATCAGTCCAGGCCAGGTGGCTCGTTGATCTCTATAGACACTACTTCTATGTGGGGGATTTTCGTAACGGCCGGCATTAATGTGTCCACAGAGTGTCGAAATCGAAGCGTGCGACTTGCCTTGATAGACTTGTGCAAAATTGCCACAAAGGACTCGTTTCTACAACATCTGCACCTCAGAGTGATGGCTACCGCTCTTTTCATCGATGCAGAGGAGGAGGGTAGAGACAAGGCGGGCGTGCTTCCGCTGTCGTCGCGGTACGATCCAGAAACAGCCATTGTAAGTATTGCTACCTGACTAATGCAGCATCCGCCCATATCATTCAACACTACTACCGCTCTAGAATGTTTACTAATTAGTTATATTTACTCTGTACAGTGGGACGAAACCTCAGGCAAAGTGTGCCTCACGGTAGTAGCGAAAGAGGCAGGCCATGATGGAAGGCGCAAGACGAAAGAATTAGTATGCATGGTGAAATGAATACTGACGCCAATGACACGTAACTGCGCCTCAACCTCTCTGTGAAACGCGATGACGATAGCGACATACCGCTGGTGATGATTATGAAGCCATGAAGCCCAGCGGCTCCCAGGAAACAACAATGACGGAGAGAGAGATATTCTCCTGTATCGTATCTCTTTTACGGCGGAAATGGCTTTGTATTCCATGGAGAAAAATACTGGTTGTAGCAGCTCGGAGAGCCATTTCGAAAGTCCATGGAGACATTCGGTACAGCCAGCACCTTCAAACCACCCAAGGATATCGAAGCTGCGAACACCGCTGCAACAAGTGACCCTGCGCATAGCCCTACCGTGATGATCTTCTCATTTTCCCCACGGCGGTATCTGTCTTCAAAGTATCTTTTACACTGATGATAGTCACTGGCACCTATCACCATACTTCCATGATCAAGAAATATGTGAATTTTACCGGAAACTTGTAACTAATGTGCTGCGGTGATAACATTGATCATGACTCTCTTGGCAATTATTCCCCCTCGGTACATGTAATTTCCTGAATATCCAGACTTCAGATTTAACTAACTAATTATCGAATTACATAGGTGCTTGTCAAGTAAATGATAAATGAAAGCTCGCATTGATGTTCTAGAACAAGGGTTTTCCAGGGTCAATTCATCATGTCTCAATTGTAGATATTCAAACCCAACAACAAAACGTGTTACATAAAGATGATCATTTATCGATCTGTTTATAACTTTCCTTTTGAAGACTCTATCTCCGCCCGTTGTGTATGGCGGTAATGCCATTTGGGATCCGTCAGATCTGCACGGATAGAATAATTCTTTTCTGCTTCTTCCAAAACCGCCATATCAACCGTTGCCACGCCCATTCCTTCAGCCGATGTACCCAAACGAACTAAGGACCCGGCATAAGGTATGGTAATTTGAGACAGTCCACAATAATTCCTTCCTGGAGGGCCACCAGCATTGGCAAAGACCACCGCGCATGTGTTTTCAAAAGTCCGTGCGGTCAGAATACTGTCAAGGAACAGAGATGGCGCAGATGGATTCTGATCGCGGCCTCCTTGAGATGCGCCACTCCGGGTCCAAAGTGTGGGCACAATGATAATCTTTGCACCCTGGTATGTGAGCTCCCTCCATGCCTCAGGGAATGCAAGATCCCAGCAAACAAGTAGGCCAATAGGACCCAACGGCGTTGAAATAACCCGATGCGGGGAGTCACCAGATGATTTTAGATAGGACCGTTCAGTGGGACCCCATAGATTCTTCTTTATATAGGAGCCCAAAATTTCTCCCGTATTGGATATAAAGTAGGCGACGTTTTCGAGTTCTGGTTTGGCTCCGGCCACCCCGGCCCCTGAATGTGATGGCGATGACAATGATGTCGAGGCAGAAACCGGTCGAACTATAGATCCCGGAACAATGCAGATGTTACACTCCTTTGCAAGAGCTTGATAGCTATGCAAGTATTGCTCCCAATCATTGCATAGGGATGCAAAGCGAGGATCAGTGGGGATCCAATTGGTTAGATGGAATTCAGGAAGCACAGCCAAATGGCAGCCTTGACTTGCTGCATCGCGAATGAATTCCACGGCCCTTTTGAAATTATCGGAAGGCTTGAGTGGCTGGAAACGCCGAGGAAGTTGATAGAGGCTAGTTAGTCGTTTACCTCTTATCTTAGTTGAAAAGGCGAAGTGGGGAAAGTGAAAAGGTCAACTTGCCTTGACATACAACTGAATGACGGCTATCTTCCAAGACGGTGCCATGATTATGCGAGATTGTCTTTTGATAAGTAGAGCGACCGACTTTATGGGGAAAGGAACTGTTTTATACTTCATTGCACCCCCCTCACAGATGGTAACAGCCGCGGGTCTGGGATAGCACAAGGTTTAAGTGGGTCTGGCGATCTGGGTCAATGTGGGCGTCTCCAAACACCCCGTCTTGGCGTTTTCGTTACGATATACTGTACCAAAATACATTACCGTACATTACAATACTGAATCCAGTATCGATTTTCACGTTTGCAATATTGGAGAAATAGATGCACATCTTCAAATTTCGATGGCCATATGCTTCTAGTGGCTATATCTGTTATTAATGGGAGTATGGCTTGTTACTAAATTTCTGCGTGACACTTACCTAGACATCCGTAAAAACCTCTTTTGGTTGTATCGACGTACTTTGAACTAGCTCACCAAGGTATCTCAAAGTAAAATATCACCTTCTTCTAGGGCTACGTGAGGTGATAATACGGGTTATTCTGAGCCACTATTTAATATGGACCAGGTGTTCGTGCACAGATCTCGAGCTATCCAGGGAGATCTAGTTATCAACAGCTGGTGACTAGCGAGAGCAAGGGAAGTAAGATTGATGAAAATTGGTTTCCCTGCATTTGAGTCGATATCACCGTTACGTATGCCTAGGTCATATTAGTATATTAAAAGTAGTGGTGTTGAGTATTTATCTTTTTCTTTGGCGTAGGAGAATGGTTCGCTTATTTCTTAAACATCTATCAATGTAAGAAAACAAGATAATGTGTCTAGAATTGCAAAAACCAATTTTTCATAAAACCTCTGGCTCGGGTAGCTCGCCCTGATAGTCAAAGCATCAGGTATAACCTCCAATTCTTTCTCATTTCTACTCAAGATAGAATACTTCCTCGGTATTACCCCACCATCCTGGTCCACTTGCACTTCCAACTGCACCTTCAACGGGAGATTCCTGCATTGCATCCGTCATGCGCCACCATTCTTGGACTTTAGGATTTGCTGCCATGCGCTCCATGTCCTTATCAAAGGCACTGCCAACGTATTTGAAGCTCGCAAACAATGTTGGCCGGGGAGAAAGGGACAAATAAATCGAATCTTCATGAGTCAGAACAAATCCATAATTCGTTTATCGAGGAATTGTGATGAATACATACAATCTTTGATGTTTGAATCTTTGATTTGTTCCAGGACTTTAGGCCAGACTTCTGCGTGGCACTTCTTGTACTCTTCGATGCATTCTGGCTTGAGATAAACCCATTGGCCGATACGGCGGGGGCCTTGATGTGAAGATGACATGTGGCTTCCTGGATGAGTTGGCTTCGAGAGCGATTATAATTCCACTGTGAGTAGCTCAAGATAGAATGATATAAAATGGTAAATCCGGGACAAAAGTGTGTCACTGGAAATCCATGAAGATTCCAAATGTAAGTTCGGTCACCATATGAGGGACATCGGCAACCCGGCTTATTGATAGACCGAGGGCTAATATCGACAACCCTAATTGATTAAACCCTATATGAATATTTTATCTTGCCCCTGATTTTCAGTCCAGTCTTCTTAGCCATATATATATACAGTGTAATTTGATCTAGTTCGTTGATGGCTTTTAGTTCTTTGTTTGTCCAAAAACGCGATACTCACCAGCGTGTAGGAGAAACGGTTCGGGGAGAAGCCCAAGTAATTACAGTACCTATGTACTCCGTACCTAGGTAGGCTTTCAGACAACTTTAGAGCAATTATTAACGGTAAAATCACATATTCTGATTCTATATGTTCTGGTAAAAAAAAGCAAAGCGCGATGAACTTGATAGCTAATTTCCCCTCAAGCTTTTAGCGCTTACTAGATGTTGAGTGCATATACACCAATCGGATGAAATGGCCAAGGGTGGTGTTAGCCGAACCAGTGCAACCCGACGTCGACGGTGAGGGAATAACGATATTACGTTAAGCCCATTTGAATTTAGTGTTGGTACGCGGTCCTCGTTTGATAGCTGCTCGGCCTGTAATGACCTCTATACAACCACGTGGAAGCTCTCATGGTGTCAATTGGGAGGTATGTCAAATCACATTCATGATGTCAAAAAACGTGGAAGATAACCTCCAAAAACTTATAAATAATGCGAAGTACGGATATCAAGTGTTGATTGAACCAATCTAGGTACCGCATCGTTTTTAATAGTTGGAGTTTTGTTGATCTGCAGCGAGAATTGCGGACCAAGGACTTAGTCGACCAAGATGAAGTTTCCCTCAATTGCCGCGATCTTCGGGCTCGCAGCCTTCGCCAACGCCTCGTATATCAACTATACGACTGTAACGGGGTACTTCTTGCAAGATGAAGCCTCTACGAATGCTACAACATTTGTTTATGTATGTATAAAACTCGCAACAAATGGCTTCTTGTCTAACATAATCCGTCTAGTACGAAGAGGATTTCGGCCTCATCAATCGCACTTATGCCGGTGAAGAAGACAGTTGTGCATTGAAAGGCATGTCACAATGGCAAAGATTCTACGAGGAGATGGTTCGTTTGAACCGACAATCCCCTCCCAACGTTCAGTACAAGGTGTTCTTCTTCGGAAGACATGGCGAAGGATATCACAATGCTGCGCAAACCTATTATGGTACCCCGGCATGGAACGTAAGTTTTGGTTACTTCTGTGTGTAAAAGTAACCATTATTAACGTTGGACAGTGTTATTGGAGCGAAGTTAATGGCAATGGTACTACAACGTGGCGTGACGCGGCTCTCACTTCTGCTGGGATTGATCAAGCCGAAACGGCGCACAAATTTTGGCAAGAGCTCATAAACGAGCAAAAAATCCATACTCCGGATGCATACTTTACTTCGCCGCTCACCCGATGTCTCCAAACAGCCAACTACACTTTTGCCGGACTCGACTTTCCTCAATCCAGCGCGGAATTCAAACCTACCATCAAGGAACTACTCCGCGAGGGCATAAGCATCCATACATGTGATAGTCGTAGCAACGAAACATACATTCACAATTTGGTTCCAGATTGGATCATTGAATACGGATTCACTGAAGATGACGAGCTCTGGAATGGCGTGACTGGAGAAACTACCGATGCAGAAGCTGTTCGGTCCAAGAAGGTCCTAGACGAGATGTTCAGAGAGCTTGGGAGTGACAGCAATGAAAATCTCTTCGTATCTGTGACCAGCCACTCAGGCCAGATTGGTTCCATGCTGAGTGTCTTGGGCCACCGAACATTCAGCCTTAATACTGGTGCAGTGATCCCCGTCCTTATCAAGGCTGAGACACTACAAGAGTATGTCGCAACCACGTGCTATACCTGGTCGACGAGTGCGCACTGTACTGCTCCACCTGCGACGTCTGTTTCAGATTGCGTTTGTGCTTCTTCGGCTCCGGCAGTAACAACACCATTAGTGACTATTACTTCGGAGCCACCTACGATAACTGCACCGGTTTGCTACGATCTGTGTTAAGAAACATCAACACCTCTTTGTTTGTCTGCTTGCACTATGACATGATGCAATGAGAAACTGTTAGATAAACTAGCTAAGAACTTTATCTCATAGCAGAATGCTTATATGTGTGTATTCAGTCTCTGTAAATCATATAGCGCAGCGTCTGAGTAATCAGATCAAGTCTGAGCTAACATGACACACTATTGATTTTGCTGATATGTTGCTTAATCGGTGAAAAATTATAAATACGAAATAATGAAGTAAAACCGGTTTCTATTGGCAAACTATTTTCAGAAGCTCGGGTATATCACTATTCGCAAACACATATTCCATCACTCATAAAAATGATAACTGGAACCATCATCATATTGACCAGCAGAAAATGAACCATTCCAGTGTATTATCATCATCGCATCATCTTTCCCAAGATGACTAGTGCAATTTCCTATATCGACCCATCTCTAAGAAAAGAAAAGAAGACAGGGAATGCCTTCTCAAAAAATGCGCGATTTCTTTATTGTATCACTGGCATGTATTTGCAGAATCACTGGCAGGTTTCTTTACCGCAGAACTGGCCTGTACTGCAGCACTCGACTGTACCGCAGCACTAGAGGAGCTTGCAGTGCTGGTAGTTGTAGAACTGGCCATCTGCACGGCAAAGACAGCACCGAATGGGCCGTTATCATTGTTATTGGATACCTTGACGAGGCAGAGGTTGCTGATGCCGTTGATTGTACCGGTACAGGACGTTCCTGATGGAATCTCAACAGCAAAAGGCTGCAAAAAAGGGTATTAGTTTTCATATGTAAAAATCCCAGGAATTAAACATGGAAGTAGGAGGTTTCCGACTTACATAGTCTTCGTTGACGTTCTCGGCGCGCTTGCTAAGCTTTCCGTATACACGGCTACGCTTGTTGTTGCTATTCTTGGGGGCAGCAATATTGCCGTCATCGCCAGGGGGCTGAGTAGTAACGGTAGCAGACTTCGCGGTAGACCACTTTCCGCTAGCAGACTCGTCGACAAGAGCCTCGAGAGGGCCAGCTCCGTCGGTGGTAACAATATGATAGGTGCCGTTCACAGAGCCACCGCTGCTGACCTGCGGTAGAGTGCTACCAGATTGAGCCATGGCCTTGGAGAGGTCGCTGAGCTGGTTGTTACCAGCCTCGTCGGTAAAACCTAGATCGTCGTCGGTGCGAATATCCTTGGACCAGAAAATGGTAGTGTCCACTTCGGTCAGGTAATTGGGACCAGCACCGGGGACAACTGCTCCTCTGATACCCAGAGCGGTACCATTGCCGCCGAGATTTCCAGTAACGACAGAAACTTTGCCATGGGCGGCAACGAGAGTAATCATGCTGAGAGCAGAGAGAACGATTGGTGCATACATCTTTGCTTATGTTGAGAAATGATTGAATTTGGGTAATAATTGTTGGTCAGATTGTGTTGAATGATTGTCAAGAAATGAAGACTAGCCAGTAGTCGATCCACGAATCAATCGGACTGTAAAAGAATGAATGAAGAGAAGCTGAGTTATTGTTGCTGCTGATGATGATAGTGGAAAGAGATGAGGTTAAGGAGGAACTTGACTTGATATTTATATCTTCCTGCGCAGATCCATGAATGTTGTCACCATCCCGTGTGATCCCCTGAGGTCTATTTGACGCATAATGCGACTTATCCCTCAAGCCACTACCATGGCTTTCTTAGCATAAAATTCACACTGTGACAAATTCGGATGTCGAGACGCCGGACAAATAATGAAACCTGCAAATTCAATGCAGTCGATATTGTTGGCACCAGTTTTCGATGCAAAAGCATCGAGTTGAAGCGAGCACCTAACTATTCATTGGTCTATGGCACAAGTAGGCCTATGTCTCTCCTGTTACATGTCAATAGGTATCTAAAACTTCATGCTTCGTCAAGTCCTCATAGGTCTTAGTGTATTGATCTGTTGCCATGATGTATTCATATAGATCGCACTAGCAATAGTCCAGACGTCAAAAACCTCAGTATTCCGAAGTTCCGAGTGACTGTGTTGCAACCTGCTTCTTTTCTCTAAAGTCTTGCCTTCACACCGACATCTATTTTCGCAAGTGGTGCTCCGACACACAATTGGTGGGCCATAAGTGCATCCTGTGGATTCTGAAGCACCAAGGGATGATGCTAACTATGTATAAAGTTTTAATAGATTCACTAGGCGCCGTGGCTTGTGAACTTGGTGATCAAACGTCTGATAGATTATCCTTTAATCTTGAGGCTCCTCAACGGTGAGCCTATCGTTTCGCCTTTTGTTCATTTATTATTTTCACCTGATACATAGTTAGGTAAGCTTATGTTTTGGTAACAAGCCTCGGTAAATAATCATAAAATGCCGCTTTCACGTCAAGCTTTACCCCTGTTACATCTAAGTGTCATCTATACTAGCATGCAGGTTCTAGCGGTTCGCGTCCCAGCCAATCGCTATTTATGACCACCTAGAGACCTCTGGTGTCCTAGTAGTTAGTCGGTTATTTTAGGATTAGAATTAAATGTGCACCCCTCTTTTTGAGCTTGCCAAGGGTGCAAGTAACCCTTCAGAAGTTTTGTGTAAAGTACAGTGGTATTGCTAGTGGTTCAGTATAATTAATTTAATGAGTTGGGTGCTGTATTACCAATTCCCAGTTTCTCTCGACTTATAGTTTTAAATGCAAGCTTATAATAGGGGTTCCAATACTGCGATTTAATCACACGTTTTTATTAGGAGCGAGAAGCAGTCGAATACAACTAATACCTAAGCGTACACCTCTCCGGAACGAAACTGCCATTAGATTCAGAGCCTTTAGACGAAACTTTATATCATTACATATAAATAAGACGACGAATGTCAATGAAGCCTACTCATTAGTGGTGTGTTGGCATTCGCCCGGGGGTGCGCGAAAGAATATGTGACTATTTCGGTTTCAATAATTAAGTCCCTATTATTAGTGTGAGAATCTTTGGCCACTTGCTTCAAAGGGTACTCGAGGTATGCTTCTCTCTATGCAGACTAGGATGCACTGCATCAACCTTGCGGCTGAAAGAGAACTATTTGAGCGTAGGAGCAACCTCCACTATGCATCAGGTAGCAACGACTCTGGATGTTAATGCAGTGCTACAGCTACAGCCAACACGAGAAACAGAGACCTCTCCGAGACATTGAAGAAAATAGGAGTTTGAAGAAAATAGGAGTGCATGACGAGCAGATAAAAAAAAGAGCCTGGATACGCGGCTTCTAGCCGAGCACACCTGTGACAATAAGTCGGATTTAATTCGTAACTGTGTCTTGCTATAATAAATCACGCTGCTTTGCAATGGCTACCTAGTGAGTTTTTTCATGCGGATTTATAGCATATTTAAAATTTTGTCACGAATGTTAACCCTGTGATAGAGACGAAGCCTGAGGCCTCGGATATAGAACTTCGGGTTTGCACTAACCGCTTTAGGTTACAAATTCCGCCAAGTCCGACGTCATGGTATGTGCATGATGTATGTGCATGATGATAGCATTCTCAAAAATACCACCATTTGCAATTTGGGCTCTTCTCTGCTCTTAACACGCATAATGCCAGAGCGTGCGGGATTCCTACGATCGCCGATTTAGCTAGGAAGAATCTTCGCTGTTCTTGATGAAGGTTAAGCGAAAAGATATCTGTCAGACGTGCAGAAGGCGGAAGCTGGGGGTATGAATCGAAAATTGCCTTGGCCATACTTGGAAACTGACGGGGTTTTAACTACACGTTAGTGCGATGGAAAACGTCCCGAATGCAGTCAATGTACATTTTCGGGGCTGGCATGCGATGGCTACTCAAAGACTTGGACCTTTGTGCCACAAAGTGCATCGGCAAACGCATCGCCCTCAGGACAGGGAGGCAAACAAGCACCAACCCCAATATATAAGCAAGAAGTTTCTTCAAGGAACATGCAGCTAGTTCAAATATACTCGGCGAGAGCTATCGTATACCAGCAATTTTTAAACCGAGAAGACTCGATATATCTTTCGGGCCTTATCGTGCAGAACTACGTCCCTAAAAGCGAGAGAGCCATGTTGTCATATCATTCAGATTGTGTGGAGCCTCGAATCTGTGGCTCCTGGGTTGAGGTGTTATCTACTCTTCCATGCTTAGCCACGGGTAATCCCATCCTTCCCCGCGCTATAAAGGCACTGGCAGTTTCATTGCTTCCTCGAACAGATTCCAGCCAAGTGGATTGTTTGCAAAACTACCAAGCAGCTATTCACATGCTCCGACAAAATTTCGAAGTGAATGATGGGGCTGTGAAATTTGAACTAATCCCGGCCATCATGTGCCTGGTTTTAATGGAGGTAGGTACCTAACTCTAATAATGATGAGAACATTGTACCGCTGCTGACTTTGGAAAGCTTATGATTCCAGATTCAGCGGCCGGAATAGCAGCACATATCAAGGCCGTGGAACAACTCATGCAAGCTTTCAGCACAGATGCACAAAAATTCAAAACCGGGATTTTTCACAGGCTTTTTGTTGGCATTCGACCCTTGCTAGTTTGTGTTCCCTCCGTCTGTATGCTCCAACATTGGTTAACCAGTCAATGCAATTCTATCAGGTAATCCAAGCACTCCAAGATCGCCGGCCAACGTTCCTTGCTTTGCCCTCTTGGGTTGAAGTCCCATTCTCCAATACCGGTCCATCTATCATGCAGCGTCTTTTAAACGAAGCCGTCGAACTTCCCTCTTTGCTTCATCAAACGGATATACTTCTCGAACACCCACGGCAATGCATGCCCTTTACTATAGACAAAACACTCGAACTTTTTCTTGGGTATTTAGCTCGCCTTGAAAGCTGGGCAGAGACTGTGGCTGTTGACGAACATAAATCTTTCTGGCAACGTAGCGATATGTTACCAGCAGCGGAAAACGCCGCGGATGAAGATCTTTCTCTCCCTCTCTACTACTCGAATGTCACAATGGCAAACGTATTCACTCATCTATGGGCATTCCAAATAGTTTGTATCGCGGAGATTGAGCGGTTGGCCTTGCTTATCCCCCAAAGTAACTTACGGCAAACCACATTTGCAAATGATCCCCTTTTGAATATCGAGGAGTTTCCAGCGCGTACGATCGCCCTTGCACGACAAATCTGCCGCAGCATGGATTACCTTCTCCTGGATGATATGAAGCTGTTTGGGCCAGCGTCGACATTTTATCCTCTGCGAGTAGCCTATCAAATATTGAAAGCCAATGAGCCTCAAACGATGGAAGATGTTGCCGACATAGAAAACATCGTTGGCCGATTGACCCGAAAAGGCTTATTATCCTCCCGAGCTCTGATTCTTTGTTGACGCGAGACGCCTCATCCTTGACAAAGGACCATATCTCACTTTCATAGTCGACTTTTTATTGAATTCCTGCTCTCAGGATGGAAATTTTCCTGGGCTTCTTTCGGCACTTGAAATTTAGGATAAATCAAGATTGTCGCTCGACCACATTCTCGAGTCGGACTCAATGATTCTTTGGAGATATAAAACTGAAGATAAAGATCCATATATACTTGTGAATTGTCATTAATGAGGAAAGCAAAACATGAATCGTCGACTAGCTCTTCGGTTGTCGTTTTCTTTCTTCAAATACATGTGTTGAGTTAACCTTATGATATTGGAAATAAAGCTTAATTATTCGCGGTACATGGATAAATTACTAGTTATCATCTCGTCTTGGGCGAGGTTTCTGCTTATGGTGCGCAATCATGCTACCATGGAATTGGGCTGTGTATGTGTCAGTATAAGACATATGAATTAAGATCATTATCATACCATCCAGCCGGAGACATTCGTAGCAGGTCAAGTGAAAAGTTAGACTTGTAAGGTACAATGCTCTTAATTTCACCATACCGCACTTTACGAGCAGCGCACCCAAGTCCTTAGCAGAATCTTTTATCTAGCGTTCTAAACCTTGAGAAGTCTTCATACAATTTTAACAGACTTTCCAGGCTCAAGCCAGCAAACCTTGTCAAAGACTCCTTCCTCTTTAAAAACCTTCACCAAATCCTGTCCAAACTCTGTGAAATGGCCCCAAGACTCGTAATGCATAGGTACGAGATAGTCCGCTTTGAGCGTGCGAAAGAGATGAGCGGCTTGCTTGCCATCCATGGTAATCTGGAGCAATCCACCCGGGAGATTAGCATGGGCAGAGCCTAAATTCATCACAGCTGCGACGACGTGAAATTTCTCGGGGATCTTTGCAAGTTCATCGATGTAGACCGTGTCGCCAGTAAAGTAAATTGCATTGGGACGACCATCCACACTGTGGCCAAAGTTCGACGACGTCAGAACGAAACCAGTGCACTCCCCGCCAGGGAGATGCTTGCACGGAGTAGCGGTTATATCATAGGTAGTTCCACTGAGAGCGACTGAGACGGTCTCCCATGCCCTCATCCCACGAACTGCCGGACGAGGGGTAAGATTCTTTCCGCCATCAACTGTGGTAAAGACATGGCGGCCATTCAGCAGCTGGCGACCATAGTCATCCAGGTTATCAGGGTGGTCCTCGTGGCTAAGAAGAATCGCGTCAATCGCCGGAAGGTTTTCAAGTCCCAAGGCCGGGGTTTCGGTGTTTTTCAGCGTGTTGCCACTTCCCATCTCCCACGTAGTGCCGGCCGGAGAGAAAAAGGGATCTGTCAGAAACTTGACATTGTCGATTTCGAAAATGGCCGTAGCTGTGCCGATGTGGGTGATGCTGAAAGAGCTCTTGAAAGCTGATGGAGGCATTGTGGCTGGATGTAATCGAAGAATAAAATGGCGCTGTTGTTGACGGGCATAGAGAAACAGTCTGAGAACAACAGTTCATAGGTAGATGTGAAAGAGGAATTATATATATCCCTAGGGCTCTCTTGCCGGTAGAGTCGTAAGGCTGTG
This sequence comes from Penicillium sp. OUCMDZ-019, assembly GCA_011750695.1. Lineage (NCBI taxonomy): Eukaryota > Fungi > Ascomycota > Eurotiomycetes > Eurotiales > Aspergillaceae > Penicillium > Penicillium sp. OUCMDZ-019. Next base: position 25,648 of record WTTZ01000069.1, on the reverse strand, counting down.
ATTGCTGATCATTGCTAAGCAAATGACAAATGCAAGGGCCACGATTATTCACGCAACAGCTATTACATTGGATCCTTTTTGCAAACCACAGTTTGACTTCATGTAATGCCACCACCTTAGGTCATTTCTTTGCTGTTTTTGGCCACAAATCCCGCCAAGACGGATGTGGGTCTCGATTCTGTCTTGGCGGCGTGGGCTTGAAGGTATGTACATTAACGTCATTTTATGAGTCCAAAACAATTGAATAAATCGGTTTCAGTCCCTAGTACAGCATGACACGGGCGACTATGAATGAGGGAATTTTTCTTTCTGGCGCCATGATATAGCTCCCCGAGCGATTCAATTTCGTCCGAAGTAATATTCGTGCGAGGCTGCGGAGATAAACAAGTAGGGCCAATGGGAGCGCTACACACGGCCCCGCCGAGCTAGAGTTAGACCAATTTCGGCCTAGCGGATCTAGATTGGCAGTTATTGACCAATCAGAGCGTTGCAGTTCTCAAAGCCGCGATCAACATCACCGCTGCAGTCCCTGAGTGCTGGTGCTACTGAGTTCCAGACTGTGATTCCACAACAGTACTTGCCCGCTGTCCTGAACGCGTAAAGTGCCGCTTTGACCAACTCCAATTATGTTGCGGTTTCTATGAGTTGCTTATCCATTATTGGTGCCTTGAGTGTTGAATGGCTATCGGTTAAGGGCAAATTGAAATGGCTGCAGCATGAATAATATTTTTCTTGTAAGTATTTTTCTTTTCTTTTCTTGGTTTACCTCTCAGATATTGCATTTTTTTTAAACTATTCATTCATAGATGGTATGCATTTTGTTTTCCGAGGACCTAGGTACACACTTGGGCATTGAGGAATCGCGTTTTTATTACATTTTAGGATTGTTCCCATTTAGAATCGATCATACTGTTCATTTCTCGACTTCTTACTTTTACACAAGCATTTCCTTTATCTCGAACGGTTCCTTCTTGTATATAAATATGAATATCAATACCAAAACGAAACCTTTGAGAGTCTATGCTCCGGGTTGTCTGATACCCCCTTCTAAGATATTTTAACATAACATGTCAAATATTTACGGTTGACTCCGGATTATTTCTACCCTAGTAAATCTCCTTGTGGACATGTAGATGTACACTGATCTCAAAGTGTATATGTCAATTTGAACAAAAATTGCAAGGCACAATTGTGCATTTACTTTTGGATAAATGTAAATAATATAGTAGTTAATACAAATGCTCCGACCCTAGGAGTTAAACCAGACCATGCCTAGGTACCATTTGGGAACAAAGAAGCGAAGAGAACATAGCAAATATGAGTCAAGAATGTATTTTTAGAAGGAGAAGCAAACGCAGGAATTAGATCTAATCCGATGAGCTGACGCACTGGTAATAGTAAGGGTTCTGCACCTTGCAGGTTGAACCTGTCGCACAGGCCGTAGCACCAGTCCAGTTGATGCCGCCGCATTGGCCATAAAGACTTTGAACGGCACCTGAGGAGCTCGATGTCGAGCTTACTGCGCCCGAAGAAGTCGGGGAGCTTGTAGCCCAGATAGTGATTGTTTCCGACACGACCGTGCTGAGGATCACAGAAGTTGTAGTGGTTGTCACAGCGCCCTCGGGGCTGGCTGGGGAGGTTGTTGAAGATGGCGCCACAACAGGGGAAGTAGTAGAAGATGGTTCAACGATTACCGGGGTGGATGTTGAAGATGGTTCCACGACCGCTGAAGTGGCAGAAGATGGCTCAACAATGGTTGATGGTGCTTGTGTAGACGAGGAGCTGGAAGCCACTTCCACCAGTGTCGTCGAGGTAGAAGACTCTGCAGCAGTCGTCGAAGAGGCAGGCACAACAGTTGATGTAGAAGAAATCGAGGATACGGCCGAGGTAGCAACAGTTCCAGAGCTTCCAGCAGCGGTTGTCATTCCCGCAGGAGTGGTATCGTCATCCGTCTCGCCATAGCAGATACAGGTTTCCCAATCAGTTGTAGCTTGTCCGGGGCATGCGACGGGCTCGAAGTTAACAACGACGTTGTTACCAAAAACCTCGCTCTCGGCCATGATGTCGAAATGGTAGCTGTATCCGTAGTCGTTGGTGCTGTCAACCGGTGGGCACCACTGCTCGTTGCCATTGTAGGGGCAGAGATTGGTAACCATGACAATAATGCTGTCACCAGTAACTCCACCTGTACCACAGGTGCTGCATGGGGACTCGCCTGTGGATGTCAGGTTGTAGCATTTACCACAGCCACCTCCGCACCAGCTTGAGTCGTCGGTGTCGAATAATGCTTGAGATCCTGCAGCAGTGTAGACGTCGGTTGCAATGCCTAGCTATTAAGGGAGAAGTGCCATGACATTACTACAAATTCATGTACTGATATTGAGAAATTGGGATGTGTACTAACCTGCCATGTGTCAAGGCCGGAGCTAGTACCGCATCCGCATGCACCCTCCTGTCCATCATAGTAGTGCTGCAAACATTGTTAGACATATCATAACAAATAAGATCCATTGAGGCAACCCACGGTGGTTGTGGCTAGATAAGCAGACGCCGAACCTGCCAGCGCCCATAGTGAAAAAAAGTTCAGCTTCATTTTCCCAGCCCGTGGTGAAAAATAAATAAATCTCTGGCAAAGCGAAGATAAAGACCGTGTGGGTAAAAAGAGTGACGAAAAGAAAAAGAGTGGAAGTGAAGATACACCTTGTCAACAAGAACGAATGATTGAATGACGAGATCGAGTACGAATGTTTCTCGAGCGGCGATTCAAACTTATATATACCATCTTATCACGCCCCGGTTAATATATTTTCTGGCTTCCTGGGTAATATCGAAAAGATTATGACTATTTACCAGCCTCAATATAGGAAACCCCATCTACTATGATGACTGCTCTTACAAGAACCGTTTCAAGACCGCCGAAGGAGATTAAAGTAATCACCGGTAATAAAGCTGGTACAGTGGCGCCAGTGAGATTGCCTCCTGCGCTGATGGTTGGTGGATGCACGATTCCTTGGCCATCATACTACTAATATACGTAGATTGGTGGCAGTTGATTTGTGCTTGTCTAGACTCTAGAATGCTCCAGCCCGGCAAGCTAACTGACATGGCGAAACATTAATACAGACAGGGATCGATTCCATCGTGCTAAACGGCCCGAAAGTTTTCTTCGCCTCACCACTTTTAAAATCGATTCTCTGGCATACGCCACAGAGTGTACTATCATGAGAAGGGATCGAGCGGCGGATATGCAGATAGATCCATGTATATATACGGAGTATATCTTGGGCCTTTCCGTCGAGAAAATCTCGGTTTGTCGGCGATAAACAGCGTTATGTACGTACAAAATTATAAACATCTTGTTAATTAATGAAGTAATTAAGGTGGGCTAAGCTAATACGACATAGTACGTACTAGTGCTAGTCTACTACTAGTCTACTACTCTAGAGCCTGTACAGGTCCAATGATATTTTAGTCTGCGGCACCCTGCAAGAGGCTAAATTAACGCTGTATCATGATAATGAATTAATCTCCACTCTGTAGCGTCATAGTCGGACTATCAGCGAGAGATTCCGGTTGGTCGCTACAGAAATGGGGCCTGGCCTGATTGCTGAAATATTAAATAGCCTCAGCACTCCGTAAATGAGGTTGGTATGTACCTCGGATTCGGAACGTCCCATGTGAATGTCCTAGCCGCCTTATAATTACCTAGTTATTGACAGGGGTCGAATCGGTGCCGAAGATCAGACAACCCAATCGTCGACGTTGTGTTAGCGCTGGTGGCCAGACATAAAACGAAAGAACAGCATGACTTGACTGACGTGCTGGATGTGTAGGATCTCATTTGTCTGTGTAACGTTCGCACTTTCAATGTCTCCTAGGTTGTTTGTTTCATTGACTCAAAAGTCGTTGGGATAGTTATGCAGTCAATCTCCGAGCGGAGCAACGTCGTCTTTGGGGATTTCAGGAGTATTATTGAGTATGTTGTTATGCACGCCCCTGACCAGCTTCGAAGTCTCCATAATGAATGAAGCGTTGGAGAACGTTGCGACTCCACAAAAGGGTGTTCCCGTCAGGGAGACTTCGTTTTATTAACGCAGCTGCAAAAATGTACAACACGTGCGTCCATTTCTCGGTGTCTCCTAAGAATTCTACGCAATTAATTCTTGGATCAGTCATGCAACTTCCCGCAATCGGCGAGGACCAATGTGAGGTACGATTCATAGAAATCAAAATACTATTCCACATTCAGCGGGGAGTTTCTGTGTGGATGATGTGCATTTTAAGTAACCTCGAGGCTTATTGAGTGGAATGTGTGTGTCCTCGGAAATACTTGTCCGTTCGAGCACACACCCATTGTTCCAATCAGGTCGCGCGGCGTAATATTTCCACGCCCTATGAGAACCGCGAAGCAAGGGTGATCAGCGATCGATTACATCGATGCACCTGCGGAATTTTGTACAACACTGGATGCACATACCTATAGCACTTACTACGTATTCTCGATATAGGAAGATAATGGAATGGATCAACGTCCAAAGTAAGTTTAGGGCGATCTTGATTGTGAAAGTTAACTTGTACCCACAGCCTATGGAGAGAGATCACGCAAGATCTAAGGTCTGAGCCCTCCAAAAAGTGGAAAACAACATTCATGGTAGTGCCATTATCAGTCATTGATTCGTCAACGCCGTAGATACTGGCATCCGCTTAAATTTAAATTCTGAGGTATGCTCAGTTGAGGGTTGCAATGGGAGCATTATTTTATGCCGGCAACGACCGTTGGACAGGAACCTGCGCGTGTACTACAGTATTTGACAAACAAAATGGCACACACATAGCTTCAATTTAAACTCTGTCTTCATTCAAATCAAAGAACTGGAGTGCCCAAAATCTTATATACACCAACGCGAAACCCACCTTCTTGCGGGCTGGGTTGTTGCTCATGGCACTCGGGGATATCTTGGCTAGGGTCTTCTCGTTGGCTGCTTTTATCCTGACTTTGATTGTTGTCTTTGCTGGAACTCAGTGTGGCGGTGTCCTGGAGGATGTATTCATAATCCTTGTGAGAAATTACCAAAGTATGCCAACATCTGCCCACCCACTTTACTGACCACGTCTACCTAGCTCGATGTATCGGGACTCAAAACAGACCCTAGCCCTAATCCTGATGGGATAGAGTTGGCTGCCGACCTGGGATTATACGAGTTCTTTACAATACACGTCTTAACCTACTGTGCGGGATACTACACCGACGATGGCGGCCGAAATACGACTATGTGTACCGAACCCAGCGTGCCGTTTGCCTTTGATTTAGCAGCTGCGCTACTGAAGAGTCTCGCGACAAGTGGAAGTGGACAGGACGATATTGATTGGCCGTATGCTGTTATTTCGGATTTTACTTGGGTTTCTACTACTTCCAAGACAGTTTCAGTGTTGGCCATACTATCCATCATCGTAATGGGTATTGGGACTCTCGTTGATGGACTCATATTTTCTCGGACTGGCTATCCCTATCTCACCACCAGTCGAGCTTTTGCACTGGTATGTTGCTTTGCCCCAGGTCAAACTTGTTTGAGTTGTGAAATCGATGGTCTAACAAGGGCAAATAGGCCAGTCTAGTGATAATGATCATAACAGCTTCAGTCGCAACCTTCATCGCCACTGCTTTTGTGACATTGCTCAATTTACATGGAGACATGTATGAAATTTCAGCAGCTGGTAGTAGTGCATTTCTGGCACTGACATGGCTGGCCGTGGGTCTCTGTTTACTGAGAAATCTGCCGTTCCTGGCCATTCTCAGAATATGCTTATCCACGGATAGTAGATTAGCTTCTACTAGCGACGCCATCAGACTACTAGACAGCGTGGACTAGTCTTAAAAATGGAGCTACTCGGTGAAGAGGTTTATTAGAAAAAGTTTGGAAGACAAGAACGGTCGAGCAAAGCTAGCCTCAATGGTAGGCAAGGTTGGCCGCGGAGTTTTGGGCAATAGAACATGAAGCGGCGACGCTGATATTTTTCGGGTATTTTTGATATGTTTCTCTTTTTCTTTTATATATCTACAGCTTTGCTCCTTGATATATCAACGGTCCATGCATGTGGGTATAATAATGTATAATACAATAGATAGGTCAACTGCTTCGAGATGACCACGACATGTGCAGGCTGGGTATGATTTGGAACATTTCGAAAGAACAGGTAATTATTATATTCCCACAAGAATCAAAACCAATCCCGCTGCGAAACCACCAGCAGCCCAGTGAGCATTACCCATTGTTCTCCCTACACCACCTGTACTGGACGATAATGACTGCGTCGCCGCTGTTTGTGACGCTGTGGATGTAGAAGCCGACGCCTTGGTAACAGCAGAAGCAGTGATAGTAACGGGCAAAAACATCGTCGATGCGTCTGTGATAGTACTAGTTGTAGTGCCAGTGTATTTCCCGGCGCCCGAGCCACTGATGGTAGATGTACAGCTCGCGGTGGCCGAATTAGCCAAGTCGCATGATATATAGGCGGAGATACTAAATAAACGTCGAAACGGTCAGATATCGTCCCTTCAAGCTACGACCTAAGCAATATTTTTAACGAGAGGATCTATTCTTACTCATCAGCAGCGTCGATTATATTGATCATCGCAGTATGCGGTCCCTCTATTGCTGTCATGCCGTCATCGACGCCGCATTCATCAACATCAATGTCCGGAGGGCAGGCAATGAAATATGTAGTAGTTGAACCGTTCTATGAAGAATCAGCCTCGATGACTCAATATCGCCTCGCCGCGTGTCATTGACTTCATACACTACCCATCACAGACGCAACTAACGTTTGCGACTCAACCATTGGCAAGAAAAGACTCGTGACGGATTGTGCGGTTGCAAACCGCAGTAGGAGAGCGCAAAATAGTACTATTGAGAGCATTTCGATCGCATGTTTTGCGTTGCAATGTTTGGCGAGGTTGCGACGTATACATGAAGTGGTGGTTTGTGAATACAGAGGATGTTGGGCGGAAGAGGCAGATATTCAAAATATTGAAATAAAAAATATTTTAATCACATTGAATGTCCATCGCCCAATTCAGACTTAGTCGGACTTTCAGCTCACTCCGGGGATCTTGTAGTGATCGCGTATATGCAGGAAACGTTGCGTCGGAGTGTCTGTACGGAGTATTTCTTGAGCGGTACCCAGGTACCTAGTACCAAATATATAACCACAGTTACCTAGGTATAATGGATGAATGCCTTCATGAACAGGCTGGAAAATCAAAACGAGACCCGTTCAATTCCTAAATCATCATCCTCTACATCTAGCACAATATGAGTGTAGCCTTGCTATAAAAACAAGGATATTGTAAAAAATGCGAGTTTCACTTCATTTTCCCATCTTCGTACATATGCAACGCGTAGTCCGTATGCATGCTTAGGTCTTCGGAGTCTCCGACAAAGGGGGATCTACAATCACATCTGGGCAGTGTAACACAAAACTCATATCCATAAGCATGGACATCCGATTGGAAGTTTTACCATTATAACACATTTTTGTATAAAGATCTGTATATGATTAAAAATTTCCTGCTATCTACGTTTATCGGAAAAATTTCTTTACTTAGAGTTTCCATTCTAAACATCTATGATACTCCTTCGAAGTAAGGCGGAGTGCCGGTGGATCCCCAGAATCTTGGAATGCAACCACCTGTTGCAATCACTGAATGATTTTTGTCTTCGTCTGCCATTTCTGGAAGCAATGATCGAATGAGGCTTATGACATCTGCTTAGGTTACATTTCACTGTTGGGTTGTGAATTCTATGCGGTGTAAATCATGCATATACATATATAAACAACAGCATGTAGGTGCTAAGCATGTGCATATATACTTCCAAGGTTCCAATTATGCTACCGTTGACCGATATTAAATATCCATGATTCCCTGAACAGTGAAACTTGAGACCAATATCAGATTATTTACTTTATCCTCTACAAAGAACCCCGACACCGTGACCAGGGTTTAAACTCGAGTGTTAACTGTAGCTCGAACTTTTCTGATTGTACGGATCCTTCATCCGCCTTCGCATCAATCAAAGGGAGAGAAGTTAGAACACATCTGTGGACAACATCGTGTGAATAATCAGCCAGGGGTTCTCATGCACCGTCAAATCATCAACATTCGGGTCACAATTACAACAAAACGTTGTAGGCAACGTAATCCACGACCACGGCGGTGGGATTAAATAAGATGAATCCTTGCTAGGATCCTGTTTCATTGGCTTGTTCACATTCCTCAATATCGTTCCTGACATTGACACAAGCAAGGGAGGAAGTGATTCGCGGCTTTTCCGTGTCACTCTGTCCTTGACATGTTTTTATTTATTTATTTATTCTCCGAATCAATTGATTGAAATCACAAGTTTTAAACAATACAGAGTGAATTCGCAAAGGGCATCAATTTGTCGCTTTTGCAACAACTTTAGGTATTGATATTATCTGTCCATCGAAAACAACATAACGACGTGAAATACCAAGACAACGAAGGAGAAAGTAAACATGCCTTGGGGTGAAGAAAGTCCCAGCTCTTCAGCACACATAGAGATGACGACCCATCCGGATACGGAGACCATTGCAAGAGACGAGAAGCACAATAGCGCTATTCAACTGAACGAAGAAGATCAAAAGCTGAACGTGCCAGACGATGCCGACCACCCAGAAACAAAAGACGAACAAGATGATCCCGAATATCTAGGGATGGTCAAGGTCATCTTGATCGTGGCCTCGCTCCTCATCACTGTGTTCCTGGTGGCGCTTGATCAGACCATCATCGGCACAGCCATTCCGAAGATCACGGATCAGTTCCATTCTGTTGGAGACGTGGGATGGTATGGAAGTGCGTACTTTTTGACCTCGACGGCTCTGCAGCCTACATATGGTCGCATCTATAAGATTTTGAATGTAAGTCCCCTTATCCTCTTTCTATATAGTCAAATTTCTAACGAACATTATCTCAGATCAAGTGGGCGTTTCTCACGGCTATTCTTATATTTGAGCTTGGTTCTCTTATATGTGGTGTCGCCCCGAATAGCTCGGCCCTGATCGGTGGCAGAGCTGTCGCCGGTTGTGGTACTGCGGGAATTTTTTCGGGAGCGGTGGTTATTCTGAGTTTTTGCAGTGAGCACTGGCTTGAAAATTACTTTGACTTTTCTGACCTTGTCTACTCTAGTTCCTCTTCAAAAACGTCCTATGGTGTTTGGCTGTTTTAGTGCGGTCTGGGGCCTGGCATCTGTCGTCGGACCGCTGCTCGGCGGTGCGTTCACTGATCATCTTTCCTGGCGGTGGTGTTTCTATATCAAGTGAGTGTTGATTTACCTTTATATTGCATTTTTGACCGCGCCACTGACTCTTTCAAAGCTTGCCAATTGGAGGTCTTGCTGCCCTGGTCGTAATTGCAATCCTCCATCTTCCTCAGAAGAAAACCCACGACAACCCTTCATGGAAACAGAAGTTGCTAGAGCTTGATCTTATCGGAGCAGGACTCCTGATCCCCGCGATAGTCTGTCTTCTTCTCGCACTGCAATGGGGTGGAAATAAGTACCCATGGTCCAACTCCCGCATAATTGGCCTATTGGTTGGCTTTGGTTTGATTCTCATCTTATTTGTATTTTCCCAGTGGAAGCTTGGAGACCGAGCCACCCTTCCACCTCGAATTCTCAAAAAGCGAACCGTATGGTCAGCTTCAATGTTTACCGTGTGCTTCGGAGGCGCCTTTTTTGTACTAATGTATTACCTCCCCATCTACTTCCAGTCGGTCAAAAACCACTCCGCAACCAAATCCGGCATCGACCTCTTCCCCATCCTCCTTTCAACCGTGATATCGTCGATTTTGTTCGGCGGTATTATCACTTATGTGGGCTACTACACCCCGTTTCTAATATTCAGCACTGCGATTTTCTGCGTTGGGACCGGCCTCCTGACGACATATAGCCCTTCGACACCGACTCCGCGATGGATCGGATATCAGATCCTTACGGGCTGTGGTATCGGTGCGGGATTTCAGATCCCGCTGACTGCTGTGCAGACAGTTCTGTCGCAGGAAGATATTCCTATCGGGTCTGCGATAGTCGTGTTTAGCCAGAGTTTGGGCGGTGCGCTTTTCATCTCCGTTGCCCAGTCCGTTTTTCAGAATGGGCTGGTCGGTTATCTGGATTCACACACCAATGATCTCGAGACAAGCACTGTTGTGGGCGCTGGAGCAACTGGCGTTAGACAAGTGCTTTCGAGAATGGGCAAGTTGGGTGAGCTTCCTACTGTGGTAGATGCTTATATGACTGGCCTGGGCAACTCTTACAGAGTCAGCTTGGCATTGACCTGCCTTGCGTTTATTGCCTGTCTTTGCCTGGAGTGGAAGAGTGTTAAAAAGGAGAAAGCAGATTCGTCGGAGCCTGCAATCGCTGTTTAATCGGCCCGTGTTCTTTTTCAACGTTTTTACTTCTACAATACACCGTACAGGTATCTAGAGTTTTAGAATCTTTTTAATTGATGAAAGTACTCTATCCCATTGCATCAGATATACTAATATGGATTAAGTAAAATTAACTATGTAAAACTCAAGACGGGTTGCTCTAAACCTCGGTGACCGTCTGCGCAGGACTCTGGCCCTTGTCCAATTTCTCCTCAATGTATTCAACGCTCGGGTCTTCTGTTTCCTCGGCCTTCTTAGCTGGAAAGCGAGTTGCAAACCAGAGGATGACTGGAATACCAAGAATGTATACACCCCATAGCGCAGCATTGATCTTGTATCCATACTTATAGTACGGAGCCTCGCCGGCGGGATACGCATAAAGGGGCACCCAAGCATTAAAGGTGTATCCCATGGTGTTCAGCCAACCGAGCAAAATCGCTCGCTCCTCGGCACTTTGTCCGCACAGTTCATTGCCCCAGGCAAAAAGCAGGGCACCGGTTCCAACGGGCGCAAAAGTCATGAACCAGGCGAAGTACTTTGCGCCGAAGGGTATATTCCATACTGACAGCAGGATTCCACCAATTAAGCCCATAGCTCCACCGCACATAATAACTGGCCATCGCATCCCGAGGGCATCGGAGGTAACGGCATAAACTAGAGCCATGACAATCTCGATCGCATAGCCTCCGGAGGGAATGACGTTGATTTTGGCCACGGAGTACATGTCGAGAGACTCGAGCCACAGGTTCATATAAGAGGCGATGTGTAGTGCGAGGACGTATGCCACATACGGAACAACGATCACGTATGGAGGCCAATTTGTCAGAGCCTTCTTCAGCGTCGCCCATGTAATTCCCTTAGGCGCAGCTCTTCCGGCACGATTCATGCGCTGGATTGCAACATCCTTGTCGACCTGTTTCAGATAGAAAGCTCTGGAATTGTGCGGCGCATCAGGAATCAACCAGAAGCCCAGGAACGCAATGGGAATGGAAATGACGCCGTCAAAAATGAACAACCATCTCCATCCTTTTAGCCCACCAGTGCCGTTCATGCCATTGTAGATACCGGCCTGCAAGAAACCGCTGAACATCTGGGCGGCGGCCGAACTCTGTTGGAAGATGACGGATCGTTTGCCGAGTTCTTGCGGCGTGTACCAGTTTCCGAGCAAGGTCATCATACCGGGGTAGGCGGACGCCTCGCAGATTCCGACGAGAAATCGGATGGCGTATATGGTTTTTACATTGGGGGCGGCAGCCATGCACATAACCAAACCGCCCCAGATCAGTTCCAGGGCCGGTAGCCAGCGCGATGGACGAATGCGCATTTGGATAAATTGGGAGGGGAGGGTGCCGACAATGTATCCTGATTGTGATATTATTAGCTTCGTCATCCACGCATTAATAAATCGAATGCACAACATACCAATGGTCCAGAAGGTAGTCATCCAGTTCAGCTCATTGCCGTACATATTAAGATCGGTTTTCATGCCACTGACGTACGCATTGCTGATGTTCGCTGGATGGTGTTAGCGGTCCAATCATACAGCTCCGACGAATCAACGGGATAACGTACTCGAGTCAAGGTACATGACAAAGTAATAGAAACATGCCCAAATCAAATAGAACGAGTCGAGCCTCCGCACCAGGCGGTGCTCTTCGGGGGGCTTGTCATCGAGGGAATCCCAGAGGACACCAAGAATCCTCTTTCCAAGGGTAGGTTTCTGCTTGGGAGCCTGGTCTTGCACGACGCTCTGGTCGTACTCGTAAGTAGCGGCGGCGGCCATGTTTCAGCAGACTCAATATTATTGCCGGGGGAGTAAGCGAATGTCTCTGAGACAGGACGGCGACATATATATATATACCTATACCAGTTATGCTATTTCTATATCTGGAGCTTGGACCGTTGCTAACCAAACTGCCGGTAGTGGCGCCAAAATGGCGTGCTTGTAAGACCACGCAATGGCTTACTTTTTTTTGCTCGTGTAGTTTTATTAATCTTATTCTTGTTAAGCTCTTAGCTGCCTCTAGCGAGTCTAGCCTATGCAGGTCTTGGCAAAACTAGATAAAAAGGCAGGAAAAAATGAAGCGAAAATGCAAAGTATAAGAATGGCGTGATGGATGAGGGGCGCTTCGTTATCGCCGAATGTGGCAGGTCTTGCCCCGATCGGGAAAAAATGGAAACTGCCGAAAGCTTAAGATTAGGGCTAGATTTTATCCCTTTTGGGAAACTCTCTCTATACAACATTATTCTTCTTCATTCTAAGCGCCATCACCTGGTTTATAGAAGGAAGATGCATCTGATCACTATAATATTGTACTAGAACAACTGAAATAAGGTGCGATAACACTTTAACTTGTGTAGTCGCTATCTACAGTCAGCGTTATCGTCTTATGGGTCATCGGTAAGCTAGCCGGCCTTTTTTCCGAAAGTAATCTAGTTGGCTGTCGAGCCCCGCCGTAAAGCCTTATTTAACGGAGCTGCCCTGAGACTCCGTTGGTACGGCGTTTGTAGCCTTTACAGCGCAGAAAACGGTGAGATTTGATTATGGAGTCGCGTGGTTGAAATTTGCCACGTGCTGCGATATCGGTTGCCTATTCTGGCTGGGTGAAGCTGCAAAGGGCCCACCGGGCAATTGCCGGTACGCTATCGATATGAAGCTGGGAACTGAGATGACAAACATTTCTGACTCGCCGAACAAAGTTCAAACAATAATAACATCTCAAACTATTTTCAACTCCAGCACTGAAGCTGATAGTCGAAGATATGGCGGCTACAAACACACAAGGAGAAAATATAGGCGGCGTCCGGATTTCAATAGGTATAATAGCTCTACTGCACTTGCTAGAACAATTCTGACATGCACCAGACCGAGGCGGCACATTCTGCGATGTCATTGCCCAGATACCTGGCCAGAGTGAACTTGTCTTCAAGCTGCTGTCCGTCGATCCTCAGAACTACCGCGATGCGCCAACAGAGGCAATCCGGCGGGTATTGCAGACGGTCGAGGGGCGTAAAATACCAGCGGACGAGAAGCTGAATGCGTCTGCAATTGGTATGTAATTAATCCATGCAACGTTTGTGGAAATATTGTGCTGAACAGCGTCATAGAGTCTTGCCGTATTGGTACCACTATTGCTACCAATGCCCTGTTAGAGCATAAAGGGAAGAGCTTTGCTCTGCTGACCACTAAAGGTAGGTGTCATCCAACTTTTCTCCATGAGAGTAAGGCGGAAAGAGTATTGATGACGGTGTTTTAGGATTTAGAGATCTGTGTGAGATCGGCGACGGCTCCCGTCCAAAGCTCTTTGACTTGAACATCCGAAAACCTCAAGTCCTATTCGACCAAGTCGTAGAAGTCGAAGAACGAGTAACCATAGAAAATTACGAATTGGATCCTTTCCCTCATCCAGAATTTAATGAGACAGATCCAGCACTCGTAAAAACGAGCAGCGGCGAAGTTATTCGCGTCTTGCAGCCGGTAGATGTCGAGGCAACTCGCCAGCAGCTGAGGAAACTCCGCGACGCGGGTTTTACATCTATCGCGGTTTGCTTCATGCATTCGCACATTTTTCCAGGTAAGTATATGTTATTTATATATAAAAAAAATAACGGTTGCGCGAGTTTCCGATTAACATTCTATCAGACCACGAAAAAACCGTTGGCGATATCGCAAGAGAAGAAGGATTCGATTCCATCTCACTTTCGTCTGAAATCAGTCCACGAATTAAAATGCTTCAGCGCGCAACTGCCGTCTGCACTGATGCCTATCTGTCACCCATTGTGCGCACATATATCGCAGACTTTTTAGATGGATTCGCAGTGCCTCCGCAGCGTGTCGAGTTTATGTCCTCGGATGGCGGATTGCGTCCTGCACAAAAATATACAGGCAATGCAGCTTTGCTCAGTGGACCCGCCGGCGGTGTTGTCGGTGTTGCGAAGTCGTGTTACGATTTGAAGGATCCCAAAGCTTTGATTGGGTTTGATATGGTGAGCATATCAGTACATAAATAAATGCTGTGATACTAACCATGTCAAAGGGTGGCACAAGCACTGATGTCTGCCGCTATGACGGGAAATTCGATCATATAAGCGATACAACAATCTCAGACCGCAAGGTATACGCACCAATGCTAAACTTGGATACAGTGGCAGCAGGCGGTGGATCAAAGCTGTTTGTGAGAAACGGCTTGTTGGCCGTTGGTCCCGAGGTATGAACCCACGCCGTGAATAATGTCCGAGGAGTTGTACTCATCGATCTTGAAATATAGAGTGCCGGCGCACATCCAGGCCCTGCATGCTATCGTAAAGGGGGCCCACTGACTATCACCGATGCGAATCTGTTCCTTGGTCGACTAGTTGTGTCGTCTTTTCCAGCCATATTTGGCGAGAGCGCAAATGAGCCACTGGACACTGACGTTGTCGCGGATAAATTCGCCCAGTTGACCGAAGCAGTTAATGCCGAATCTTCTATCAAGTTTACGCCTGAACAGGTAGCTTTGGGTTTCGTCAAGGTCGCTAATGAGAGCATGTGTCGACCAATTCGTAATGCCACGGAAGCCAGAGGCTTTGCCACGTTGGAACACAACCTTGTGAGCTTTGGAGGAGCCGGAGGTCAACACGCTTGTGCTATTGCATCAAACCTTGGCATTCGCAGAATTCTCATCCATCGCTTCTCGTCTCTACTGTCAGCATACGGAATCAGTCTTGCCGAGATTACGTCGGAGGCAAGCGAGTCATTATCGGTCACGTTGTCTCCTGAGAGTTTCTCTCGGATAGAGGAGCGAGAAGCTGCCATTAAATCCAAATTGGAGAAAGATCTCCGCAGTCAAGATATAATCGGCGACGCAATCGAGTTCGAAGTGTTCCTCAATCTGCAGTACAAGGGGATGGACACTAGTCTAAGTGTCGAGAAGCCAGCTGATGGAGACTACAGCGCCGCCTTTACTCGCTTGCATCTGCGTGAATTTGCGTTCACGACGAACCGCGAGATCGTGGTGGATAGTATCCGGGTGCGAGCAACGGCAAAGAATTTCAATGAGAAAGAGTCACAATCTGTATCAGATGAGTTGGCAGCCGCGAAGTCATCTGGCAATAATGTCGCCTCTGCAAAAGCGCACCAGAAGGTCTTCATCAATGACGAGTGGATATCGACCCCTATATTTGAACTTGACAGCTTAGCAATAGGCTCGCGCATCACCGGACCGGCCATAATCACAGACCAAACGCAAACCATTCTCATTGAACCGGACTACGAATGCCATCTCACCGGGCGCCACATTATAATCGACAAGGTCGAAGGAAAAGAATCATCTATCCCGTCACAAATCAGCACAGAGACAATTAACCCAGTCCAGCTCTCCTGCTTCGCCAATCGCTTCATGTCAATTGCCGAACAAATGGGCAACACCCTGCAGCGAACCTCGATCAGTACCAGTATCAAAGAGCGACTAGACTTTTCGTGTGCTATTTTCTCGCCTGACGGCGGTTTGGTCGCTAACGCACCACACATCCCTGTCCACCTAGGCAGCATGCAGTTCGCCATCCAATATCAGCACAAGCTGTGGGGTCACAAATTAAAACCCGGCGATGTGCTTCTCACCAACCACCCCGAAGCTGGCGGAACACATTTGCCCGATCTCACAGTTGTCACGCCAGCGTTCTACGACAACCAACTGATTTTCTACGTCGCATCTCGCGGCCATCACACTGACATTGGCGGAATCGGCATTACCAGTATGATTCCCGACTCAAAGGAGCTGTGGCAAGAGGGCATGGCGGTCAAGTCGATCAAGATAGTCAGCGAAGGCGTCTTCCTCGAAAACGAAGTCAGAGAACTCTTCAACAAAGTCGCGGAAAACCCTGGCTGCAGCGCAACACGGAGAATCGGCGACAATATATCGGATATAAAGGCCAAGATATCTGCGAATCAGCGCGGTATTCTGCTCATCAAACGCCTCTGTGAGGAATTTACGCTCCCCGTTGTGCATCTGTATATGGGTGGTATCCAGCGAAACGCAGAGCACGCAATTAAGAAACTGTTCCGAGAACTATACGTCAAGACTGGGGGCAAGTCGTTCAAGGCAGTGGACTGGTTCGACGATGGCACTGCGGTGCAAGTGGAGATTACCATCGACGGCGAGAATGGCACCGCCGTGTTCGACTTTGCAGGTACCGGGGCCCAGACTTATGGAAATATGAACATGCCGATATCCATCACACACTCGGCCATCATCTACGTTCTGCGGTGCATGGTCGACATGGATATTCCTCTCAACCAGGGCTGTTTGTACCCCTGCGAAATCCGCATTCCGGAAGGCACGATTCTGAACCCGTCGTCAACCGTCGCAATTTGTGGCTCGACAATCTCCAGTCAGCGCGTGACAGACGTGATTCTGCAAGCATTCGGCGCTGCGGCGGGCAGTCAGGGCTGTGCGAACAGTTTGGGTTGGGGCATGGGCGGCAAAGATCCGTTGACGGGCGTTGTTACTCCAGGATGGAACTATGGCGAAACAGTCGGTGGAGGAAGCGGTGCTGGACCAACATGGCATGGTACACATGGTGTTAACGTGCACTCAACGAACACCAAAGCCACGGATCCGGAGGTCATCGAGAAGCGGACGCCGGTAATTGTGCGGCGGGATGTCATTAACCACGGCACGGGCGGCAGAGGGTTGTATAACGGCGGCAATGGAATGACGCGTGAAGTCGAGGCGCGGATACCCATGAAATTCAGCATTCTTTCCGAGAGGAGAGTGTATAGTCCTTATAGTCTTGAGGGAGGAGAGCCGGGCAGTGTGGGAGTTAATTACATTTTCAAGAAAAATGTTCATGGGGAATTGGAGAAGATCAATATCGGTGCTAAGGCTGTGGTGTCTCTGAATACTGGTGACTATATTCAGATTAACTCGCCTGGTAAGTCTTCTCATGACTGCGATCGGAGTATATTTTATGCTAATCATTGAAATAGGTGGTGGTGGCTGGGGAAAGCCTTCGGGGGAAAATGCGATTGCGATTGGTGATGGTATTCGCCCAATTCCTGCCGTGAGAGTGGAATAACTGGTCAATCTATATCTAGAGAGTTATTTGATCTGTCTTTCTATGAGGGTACATACCCAGATTGTCATGTCTACAGGCGCATCGGGATCCATGAATGGTTTATATGTTTTCTCGTTTATATGGATGCAATATAGGTAGATAGACTTTAGACTTTTATAATTGCATGAAAATCATATTCAAATGCATCATCATGAATAGGAATCAATTAATGGGCACCTAGGAACCGAAAAATATTTCGTAGTAAAACGGCAATAAACCCACTTCAAACACCATCGTTGAACCTGTAGAAATTTGTCCATCTCTGACAAGGTGTTAGCCAATGAAAAATAATGCACATCCATAATACCGAGCTTTTCAGACTTACTTTGTCATATGGCTTCGACTCATCGACGAATCTCAAATCCGTTGCCAGCCGGATGACATTGTCCGGGTCATTGTTAACCGTTGACGCATGTATCTACCCATTCGTTAGATTAACATAAAATTTATGGATAACAGAGAAGAATTTACAGCATGTGGCTTGTGAAGAACAACATCTCCAGCCTCGTACGCCGAGACCAGCCATCGCCGGTTGTATTTTTGGGCAAATTGTGCGGGGTATTCGGAGAGAAGTCCAGTGGACATCATGTTCTGGTTAAATGCATTCCTAGCCTGTTCTTCCGTTAGGCCGGATTCGAGCGCCTTTTTGGTGAAGTCGTTTTCGATCTGTGCTCCTACAGCGTCTCCTAAAAGCCAAATTATTCACATTAATCATCAGTAGATAAAGTGGCTGTAAATGCGATTGTCATACCATCTTCAAGATAGATCAAACCTCCACCAGTAAGACTAACATCGCCTATTGGCACCCATGCAGTCACGCTGGTCGGCTCCCCATACCTCAAAAATATCTGATCATAATGAACACCGATAGGCTTCGTGCCGGGGACATTATTCCTCAGCAGAGATCGCTTCAACTCCAGAGTGTTATCATTCCACCCCGTAAGCTTGGCCACAAAATCCACTAGAGCCGGGTGCCTGGACAGGTCCTGTGTATACCAATCCTCATAATGTGCCTGGATAGCCAGGTCGACGAAGGCTTGCGCACTTTCGCCTCCGGGTCGACCGTTACCCCCAGTTGCACCGGCACCGATTCCGGGGAAATCGTCCGCGGTGCGCTTTGAGTTGAATATTCCCTGCACCGGCTGAGTGTCTTGCTCCAGCACGCCGGACGGTGCCATCATTTCAAAGTATTTTGTGCGCGCACGAAGGACGTCTTCGCGCGGGATGAGGCCTTTCAAGAGGAGCATCCCATCTTGTTCGTAGCGGGCACGCAGGATGTCGAGGGGTTCAGATGGCGATGACTGGGTAAGAAACTTGAAGCTTCCTGGGAGAAGAGGGCCGTCGTTGACGGCGAGGCCTGAGGTTTGAATGTCAATGCCAGGCATGATTCCTACAGGGGTGTCACAAATGAAAGCTTTAAACAACTTCAGAAAATCGATTTATTTGGCACTTTGCATGAATAACGATAGAACATGGCCAGGAAGATATTTATATATCTCTTTGTTGGAGAACCCCGTGAACGAACGGGCTTTGCTGCGGGGATATGAGGGGAACGCCACCGATCTAGATCACAGTTAGCTGGAACCCTCTCGCCTCACTTGACGTTGATGTCCAAATATGGAGAGCATTACGGATTCCAAATTCCGTCCCTGAGCCTGTAGTGACGAGTTTCTTTTCCAGTCAAGTAAACCCCGGTCCCATGCCTGAGTCCTAAGGCACAAGTGTCTTGGATTGACCTGATGTTCCTATTCTTCTGGTACATCCGCCCGCTAATCCGTGTATTGTATAGAACTGGCCATTTTTTATACCAAATATCTCAAGAAATAGATATATACAAGGTATCTACAAATTGCGCAGCTAGTATCTACTGCCCCTTCGCAATGAATCTACTTCTCGCTCTAAGCGCCGCCCCAAACCGATACAGCGCAAACATGCCCAACGTACAGAGGAAACACAAACCGCCAACCAAGGACGTTCCTCCGGCAATCCCTAGGCTGCCATAGAGCGTCTCCGCAATCAAAATAGCACCACACGCCACCGACGCCTTGGCGCACCCATTACACCCAAACAGCGACGCTGCATACCGCGGATACGCGAGCGCAATGTAGACATATATGGACTGGAAGATGATGGCGTTGCCGCCGGACGCCAACATGGCGCCAATCGTGGGCACGATCCAGTGGATGCTGCCGGTACGGCCAGTCCAGGCAAACAGGAACAAACCCGCGGGTATGACGATGGATGCGAACAGGGCGGGCACCAGCCGCTGTTCCGGTTCGATTACGGACTGTTGGCCGTCTGCCGCGCGCATCGGCACATGCACCTTCCAGTGGATGAAGGCAAAGTACGGTATAGCGGCGAGGAGGGTGCCGACCGGCACACAGATGTAGACCAGGCCCATCTGGCCTACGGTCATGCCGTGCTGGTCCATGTAGACCAGCGGGAAGACTTCGAAGAAGAGGTAGTATGCGGAGTAGACGAGGCAACAGTATAGCGTGGTGAATAGGATCGACGGGTCCAGCGCGTTGATCTTCCACGGCATCACGAGTGCTGAGTACAGGAGTGTGGAGACTGATGTCCCTCCGTGCGGTCCCTCGACCTCATACTGCGAGAATAGGGTGGGATCCTGCATGACGCGGCGAAGGCGCCGGGATCGTGCGTATAGGATGCGTGGCGCGGAGGTTTCGGGGAGGAGGAACTAAATGGAGGATATTTCAGAGGTCAGGTATCAAATAGAGTCTCACACACGTACCACCAAGACCAGCGTGGGAGCCGCCAGGAACACAATCTCCCAGAGTGCGAACCGCCACCCCTCAAGATTGACTGAGAACCCAGAGGTGATGTGCCCAACTGCAGGGCCTACGAAGGCGAACATGGCCCACGAGTACATGCCGTAGGGAAGCTCGTACATGGTGGTGATATCGGCCAGGGAGGCACCGCCCGTGTTCAGAATGGCCGCGGCCGCCAGCCCTTGCAGCAACCGCATGATCATGATGCCCGCGACCGTGCTGACAAAGGGCGCGCCGATTGCAAAAAGAGTAAACAAGATTATGCTAACAACATAGGGAGGGTTGCGGCCTATAGCTGGGATCTCGGAGATGGGGGACAGAATCAAGCCCCCTGACCCGTAGCCAAACACGAACAGGCCCAGACCGAGCGAGGAGACCGTCGTCGAGATGCCGAAAATGCCAGGGAGGAGCATTTGTGACGGGGTGAAGATCGACACTGAGGCTTAGGAGATAGTAGTGTAGAAGGAGATGATGATGTATACCATGGCCTTCTTCCAAGCCCTCCAGTTCTTAGGGTTTTCGGGGTCGTCGGTGCCGTACCATGTTAGTGATGGGTAATCTGTAGACTCGAGAGCTGCAGAGCCACTATGATCGGTCAGGTTTGCATTACCAGTTCGAGGGCTTGGTTCGCAGAGGTCGGGAACGGAGAACCCATCCTGCTCCTCTGGAAAGGGAAGCAGTTGCTTGCCGCCCAGGAGACGAACAAGATGTCCCAGATGCACGTCTCGCAAGTAGGCACGCATCGACCCGAGTTTCTATGTGGGAGGAGGATATAGCACTCCTAGAAAATAGTTAGAACAAAATCAACTTATAAGTCTTGCGCCGAACAAGCGCTGACAAATTCGCCGCCGTCGTGGGAGAGCGGAAGATGAATTCCTGTCTCGATTCAGCCCAGTGCATTTTTATTAGATCGTATATGAGATCCAATGGTAACGAAGTATGCTCTTCCATCAAGCTGCTATACCCACTTATCTGTAATGCACAAATTTTGAAATCCAAATTTTCATTCATTGGTGAAATATAGATGTTATAAAAATGTCGGTTTGTATATCCAGTCAAGTTTATTTCTTACCTAGGTACCAAACTAAATTCAACGAAAGTAGAGGAATTGGACAAGATATTCTACTATGTGACATTTCAGTGCTTATAATAACAGAAACTGAAATTATCGACAACTGTTGATTGGTTAATTCTTCTTAGTATGTGGTCGCGTCCATGCATCTCAAGGGGCGGACTAGATTGTGGGTATCAAGACGGACATAGCCCTAGCCGCCGCACCACTGCTCTCAGGTACTCAGACGACACCAGAAGCCAGGAATAGGAAATTAAAAGATTATTTTATTCCACGATGTTTTATACATTATTATATGTCTCGCTCCTCCTTCGCGATTTGCCCAAGGCAGTTAGTTCTCCTAGTGTGACACATGTATAACATGCTGAAGTCACTACCTTTCTTAATTAAACCTTGCTCGTTTCTTGTCCTTTTATTTAGGGGCCTTATCCCACTCCTCATAAACCATAGGGAGATTCTCAGGTGACTCCTCCGGCCAGTGGGTGCGCACTGTCTTCATCACCTCTTCGTACACGAGCTTGTATCCGGTGGGGGTGAGATGCACGCCTTGGATCTAGTGTCAGTGATGTGTCTGTGGAACCAAATAGTACTAGGATGGAACAGCAAACCGTCTGTGAAGAAGCTTGTGAGCGTATGATTGATCGGCACCTTCCTAGATCCAACCAAGGGCAGTCCCTCCTGCCACCCAGCACCTGTCATAAACGCCCCCCAGATGTCTGCTATCGGAACATCCAACTCAGAGGCGACCTCGAGTGCTGCATCTGCGTATAGTTTTGTGTGGTTCGCTGTGCGGACCACGGGAATGATTCCCTCCACCTCATCGGAGTCCGGTAGCTGATATTCATTCACCGGAGGGGGTGTAAGGAGGATTATCTTGGGATCCTGGGCCACGGTTGCAGGATGTTGGATGATTGCCTTGAGATTCTGCTTGTACTAATTAATGGGTACCCCACCAGGTAAGCATGCGTCATTTGCCCCAAAAAATATGGCCTTTCATTACAATTAGCAGGCTATGTTTATTCTCTGGAGCTTTCAGATGCTTACTATGAATCGGACGGTGGCTGCTTTTGGCGGCGGGAAAATCTTGGGGAATGCTTTAACTGCATGTGCGGAATCGTAGCCCCTAATTGTTATTAATTGACTAGCAGGAATCTCAAATAAATGATTCTGATACGCACGAGAGGCCACGATTGATGACATCCAGCTTTCGGCTATACGCTATTTGAACAGTTAGGCATTAGGACCTGATTTCCACATCGGTTGGAAGTCTGAAGCGCTTCTCACCATCTTGCAAGGCTGCGTGGAATGCAAAGCCTAATTCCTAACTGCTAGCCATTTCGGTAATGGAATCTCCAAAGAGAATAAACTGGTCGTACGGCTGGTACAGTCCATATTCCTGGGACCTCGACATGGCTGATGTTAATGAAAAATCAATATTTGCTTCAAGAAAGGATGGCTGCTGCAGACAGAGAATGCGTGACTATTAATGAGCGGGAGGATTATCAGCCAACTTATCCACTGAGCATTAATAATGGCAAAATCGACCGAGCCGTTTAGGCTGAATAGAACCTTCCCGATGTTCTACATTGTTCCCCCTTGAAGTTGTGGGGAATATACCTATTTCCCGTGACGCCACTTCGGCTACGATTGGGTTCTTAGCAAGCGTGCTATGCTACGCCCTATATATCTTTTCACAATGGTCAGGAATTCTAATATTTGGATGTCCGCCCATACACCTTTACGGACTTGCGTGGGTGTAACGCGTCTGGGTGAAGACTATATGCGCGTGGAGATTGACGTGGTCGCTCATGACCCTCAAGGTGCCAACGCCTAGGCTGCCAGGCATGGTGATGGACTGGAAAACATTTAAAACTGAGATCTAAGAAAAAGGTAAGTTGTTTTTGTGTATATCCATGAAGAACAGGAGACCCTGGAATAGTATGCCCCCTAAAATTTGTTCAAGTGCACCACTCTTGTTCATTTCTTATATGGATGAGTTACCCTTTCTTCAAAAGCTTTTCGTAAGTCCATCCGTTGAGATAGGTAGACAGGTACCTGGGTAGCTAAAAATATGCATCATGTCACTTTGGAGAGTAAGATGTCCAATACCTAGGCCCGTTTAGAAATACCTTCAAGGGAATATTCTAGCTTATATTTGTTTGAAGGCTGCACGCTTGGTGCGATACCCATAATATTGGCAACGAACACGAGAAATTTAAGCATGTAGAAGAGAGGAAGCTAATATCCCTCGAACGTATGTAGGGAGGGCATTTTGAATAAATAGACTGATAGAATCTGCCTAGAAGTCCTTGGACGTACCTACAAAAAAGCATACATAGGGACGGAAATTTTTTTGTTTTGTTTTTGGTATGACAAATCCCCTTCGTACATTATATATCTACATTACTTGGAATTGATGGATAGGAGCTGGACATTTGAATCAAGCCGTATCGAATATGTTGTAAATTGTCTTCTAGATAGGCGTTGAAATATGCATTTTTGAGGCTCTCGACCGGGTGGGTCCGTCATGTTTACATAGTCTACTTGTCATTTAAGTATTTTAAAGCCCCATTCGCTTCTCCTCTTTCCTCTCTCCTCTTTCCTCTTTATCATTTAACAAACATATGTCATATTTTTACCTTCCTTTTCGTAATGAGAAAAGTCACCTTTCAGCTAGAATGGCGCAGCGGCAGTATTTTGGTCCATCCTAGATCAATAAGGTCACTGAGTTCGAGGGCTTTGAAGCCTCCGCGAAGCTTTCGAAGATTGTGCGCAAAATAGATGAGAAAAATTACCAGGGGGGTGAAAGAGACTGGGTGGATTTTGATCATGCCCCTATGATGGCGTTGGCTTCAATCGAATGCGCCAATCCTATGGACCCCAGCCAATGTGCATTCATGAAAATATACATGCAGTTTGTGCTCATTTCTTATAATATTCGTCTATTGTATACTATTGTATGGAATTCTAACTCGGAAACACTAGGATACTATATACGGAATCAGAGGGCTCTTCGCCTGAGGAAAGAGCTGAGCAAGCATTACCCTAAGAGGAGATAAGTAAGGAAATAGCTTTACGTACTCTGACGAAACTGAGATGTAAATCAGCCCCAGTACTTCTTAACTATAAAAGAGAATATTATAGTGACTATGGGCGTGTTCCTGAGGGCTTTCTTGTCTATCTAGTGATTAAAAAACTACCTGGAATTCTTCTTAGTCCTAAGGAGTACTGGGCGTTTTCATATGAAAAGCGTCAGGAAATTCGTCAAGCATTTGAAAACGCGTACAAGTAAGTATGTTCTCCCGTTACTTAGATACTAATCTAATTTGGTCAATTCGACTACTACTCATCATATCGTTATTTCTGGGGACTGTATGGGTCATGGAATTGCTCCAGTCGGAGGCGTGCTAGGCACTACCTTGCTTTGGGATGAAACCCAGAAGAAAACGTAGGTTATGCTGACCTATCCTTGTTTTTTTCTTCATACAATCTCTGATATCCTCACGTGAGAATTGGAAGCTTATCAATGATTTTCATTCTAGTTACATCGTTAGTCTCGAGGACAGCTGCGAGGCAACTACTGAGAATTCCTGGAGAAGCCATATCTGGTTGACGTGGGGATTTGCAAAACTCCGTCCTGAAATGTCGAATATGTCACACCCACTACCGCCAAACGTACTGCCAGATGGAAAGATAAACCAGGCGCTATGGGAGCTCTGACATAACACTCGACGACCGTAGACCTCGGCTCGCACAACCGCAAATACCCACGGCAAAGCCTATGTGGAAGGCATGGACAAGTCGGTGGTGGTCGCGCGCGGTTTCGAAGTTGTCTCTTGAAAGCTTTATAATACGGCTAATACTGAATTGGCTTAGTAGCTCTCAACCTTGCTCCGGAATCCACTGGAAGCCATACTGAGGTCTGATTAGATCGGTTATATATTGCTTATAACTAGATATTAAGGCTCACTAGGGCTCACTAGAGCTCCAGGGATTATTATAAATAGCCATATATTACTACATATATTTTAGCTAATTAATTAGATATATATTAATATATAAGTCTATACATATATTACTAATTTACTCATAATAGTATATCTAGAATCTTGCTTAATTATTAAAACTATATTAATAAATATTAATACTAATTAAGTCTGCCTAAGCTAGCTAGAGATTATATTATTATTAAAAATCTACTTTTACTTAATAAACTAGTCTGTGAGTCGGATTAGTAATTACTGG
>WTTZ01000068.1:0-140145 GCA_011750695.1 Penicillium sp. OUCMDZ-019 | reverse complement strand
TTATATTATTATTGATATGAAATATATATAATTATTATATTTTACTATTTTATATCCTTTCTATAGCCTTTGGTTAATATTATAACTATATTTTTTTTAGTTAGTAATATTTTATAATCTTATTCTAAATCTAATTTGGAAGTAAAGTCTTAGAAGTGGGGATTGGGTGACTTATTTTTACCAAGACTTTCAATTTATCTAATTTACTTCTAACACTAACTTTTTGGATACCCGTTCAGCTGCAACCCGTACTTTGGAGAAGGCTCCCAAGGACCAGTCTAATCTGCACTAGGTCAGACTATAAGTAGCATCATAAGCAACAGGCATGTTAGACTTGAGATTGCGCCAATAATGCCACCGTCCACACGCCATGGCGCCGAGCTTAAAATCCTTCGGTTTCATGTCACAGTCGGCGCGTTCAGACAACGGATAGGCAATATTTACGTATATATTTATTATAATATGTCCCATTCCTCAAGCCATCCAGAATACCTATCCCGACACAGCTACAGCCGACAGACATCATGAAGACTTCGTTCCTCTCAACCCTCTCGCTCGCTGCGCTGGGCGCAGCAACACAGGTCCTGTTGCCTCTCTACATCTACCCTCTCACTGGTGTCTGGGACCCCGTGTACGATGCCATTGAAGCGAACCCCGACATGCTGTTCCGCGTGATTGTGAACGTCGACTCCGGGCCCGGCGGCGATGGTGAGCAACATCTTCCCCTGCTGTAACTGGAAGTAAACATGACTGACCCTCACAGAATATCCCGCGTCCGACTACATCACCGCCATCGATCAGCTGAACTCGTACGACAACGTTGTCACGCTCGGATACGTGCACACCCTCTACACCGAGGCGCCGCTCAGCACGCTCGAAGCCAACGTCAGCACCTACTCCGGCTGGAACGACTACTCGGGCGGCAGCAACATCACCATCCACGGCATCTTCTTCGACGAGGCGCCGTACGAGGACGAGTCGGCGTACACCGAGTACATGACCGAGGCGGCCGACTACGCCACCAGCCTGGGACTGGACTATGTCGTCTTCAACCCGGGCACTATTACCACCGTCGCTGCGTACTACGACGCGGCCAGCCTGATCCTCAACCAGGAGATCAGCTTTGATAGCTGGTCCACCAGCACCGTCTCTGACATCCCCGAGGAGTACCGCGGCCAGTCGGCGGTGATGATCCACGACTTTACCGACATCAGCGACATCGACTCCGTTGTCAGCACCGTTGTGGACTACGGCATTGCTGCGTTTTATGCCACCGAGGACTGCTGCTACAATGCCATTGACTCGACGCTGTTGGACGATCTTGCGTCGGAGCTGACGGAGCTGAGCTGAGCACCTATCAGAAGCGCGTTCTTGCAGTTGCCAATCTATAGTTTAGTTGCAAGTACAGATTGAATCGACGATTGTCTATATTAATTCGTACTTTGATGTAAATCTGCAAAGAATAGGATGGATTAAAAGGGCAAGCTCCCACAAGTTTGTAACCTTGAAAGCTAAGGTCATAAGATATAATAAGTAATATCTTATCACCATTAAAGTCTTTCACTTCCTAATACTTCTGCTTCTCCTTTTTACTAGTTTTCTCATTATAATAAAAAGTAAAGGAAAGGGAAAAGATTTCAATGCTAGACCACATAATTAAGGATTCTGGTAAGAGTAGGCTAATTATCTTGGTTTTTTTCTTACAAAATAAAACCATTAGCTAATTCACTTATACTCTCCATTGTATAAAATAAACTATTAAACTTTTACATTTTTGGAGGACACAAGCACGGATGGGTATGAATCTATCATCGCGGCGAGTCAGGCCAGTGTTCGTGATAGTACAGTATATTTCAGGGATGCTCTGGAGAATACTTATTAATATTGTCTAACATTGATCAATCTACTCGCTCAACAGCCACAACCCTAACCCCCTTCGACCCCAACTTGGGCGTCGCAACCTGATAATCATGATAAAACCCGACATCAGTCTCAGTCGTCTCCCACAACGTCAAATCAAACCGCCGCACCAGCGCCGCCGTCGCAAGATACAGCTCTGCGTTTGCTAGCTCAATGCCCAGGCACTTGCGCCCGCCTTTGTTGAACGCAAACTGGAATTTGCGGCGCTCGCGGCCTGCCTCGCCGAGCCAGCGCGAGGGGTCGAAGGTGTATGGGTCCGGGAAGATGGTTTCGTTGGTGTGTGCGCTGAGGGTTGTTATGCTGATGGGTGTGCCCGGGGGGAGGGTGTAGGATTTAGGACTGCTCGATGGGGCGGTATAGATAGATGGCGTGTAGGTGAGCGGCTCGTGGGCGATCCGGGCTAGGCGTGCCGTTACGCCGAAGGAGAGACGGTTTGCCTCTTCGATGACGGCCGAGAGATACGGGAGTTGCTCGAGCTGGGTCCAGGAGGCTGATGCTGGGACGGTGCTGAGTTCGTCGCGAAGTTTGGCGAGGATCGAGGGGTTGGATAGGACATGGTAGAAGAGGACAAGAAGGGTTTTGGCGGGCGACTCGGTTCCAGCGAGCACAAGCAGTGCGCCCTCCTGCTCCAAACGAAGCAATGACTTTTCTGCTGGCGGGAGGACGGTGCTGTCAAGGACCGAGTCGTAGACTGATTCCTTGCCTGTTGGGCCGACGGGCTTTTCACTAGCAATTCCCGACGACTTTGCCTTCATGATTGCCAGTAATTTGGTGCGAACTTTCTATTTACTGTCAGAAATGATACTCATTGCTTGGTAATCAGGACTCACCGCGAACAGGTCCAGCAAGTCGAGCAGCCCCGGAGGCATCATCGGCTTGCTTATAGACAGCGGCAATGCATCAAGAAAGTCTATCAGCCACGGCAGCATTCTATTAACATGAATCCCAAGCAGGAGCTCATTGCTATTGTGGCGCAGTGTAGCTGCCTTCGCCTCATCTGCAAGAACGTCTCCCTGCTCAGCAAAGAGGAAGTTTGTCGTGACACTACAATATTAGCCCTCTCAAGACTGGACATATCTTGTTTCGATAGTAATACATACTCATTAGAAAACGCAAACAAGAGATCCGACAGATTCACCGGCGTCTTGTCATCCGCATGCTTCTTAATCAGCCCACACAACTGCTCGATCTTCGAGACAATCAGCGGCTCTAAAAAGAGCAC
The DNA here is from genome assembly GCA_011750695.1 of Penicillium sp. OUCMDZ-019. NCBI lineage: Eukaryota > Fungi > Ascomycota > Eurotiomycetes > Eurotiales > Aspergillaceae > Penicillium > Penicillium sp. OUCMDZ-019. The sequence goes on along the minus strand of WTTZ01000068.1, from coordinate 137,003 downwards.
ATTCCGCTTGCTAAAAAATGGACTCAGAGCCTCACGGCGTTTCCGGTGCACATCATAGCTGGCCGTCGTGCCTACGCCGCCAGGAACACGCAGCGCCGAGAGTTCGTACTGGTACTTGTCTCTGCGGATCATGGACGGCGCATACACGGTGTCCAGGAAGCCGACGTCGTTGACGTGCAGTTCGTCTGGCGTGATGCGGATGATGGGGCCTTATATCTCATTAGTACTCAGTCTATCACTTAGTATACTGGTGGCGTACCGTATTGCTTGTGCAGCTCCTGGATATGAAACACATACTGCCCCGGCTGGACAACGTCGTAGTAGAACTCGTACCACCAGGTGAGTGCAGCCAGCTTGGGGCCTGGGATATGCGCCAGGGGATGCAAGTAAAGACGCCGGATGGCTTCAAGCACTGCTAGTAGCAGTGACAGCACGGCTGTTGTCTGTATGATCTGGAAGACGGCCATGGCGAGACACTGAAGCACTCAGAGGACTACTCGTTGAACGGTTCAAGTTGTGGTTGACTGTAAGCTTTTTATGTCTTTGTCACGCGAGCTGGCCTTTCCGCTTCGGGAACCTCCAGCTTATCAAGCAAGCAGACAAAGAAATAGAGTTGATTAGCTGAATCCTTCCAACGTTGCTCTGCCGATCACTCCACTGCTACGTAACCTGTAGCTTAAAGCCGAAAACTTACATACGTCCGTTGCTTATTCCGACAAGCAATTTTCTAGAATTCTATATTAGTATATACAGCAATTATACAACGAATCAATCACGTATGACTATTTAAACGGCAAAAAGCTCCGGTTATCCGCCGGAAACACGAGCAACGCCATTTGATGTCGCACAAAAAGCGCGATCAGCCCACAGAATGTCTGTAGCAGCACAATACTAAGTGCCAGGCGATTCTCCTTCATGGGGCCAAACCACAGAATCCACAGGTTGAGGAGTGTCAGGTTCGTAGACTCGGTGATTTCGCCCTGGTCGTTGGTTTTGAGGCCTACAAGGCGCAGCTGGGAGAGGAGTTTGAGGGCAGTGCTGATCAGAGGCTGTGGAGGGTGAGGCCATTCGGTTACCGAGTTTTCGAGTAGACCTGTATGAGCGTTGAATTTGGGCAGACGGTGGCGAGGACAGGGGATGAGGTGGAAGAGCTGCGGGCAGGAGTATAGGAAGTTGAACATCTGCGGAATGAAGAGGAGAAGAAGTGTCTTGCTGAAATGCCCCAAAATGCCGACAACGGCAAAGACCATGCCTGCGAAATAGCAATAGGTATCGCCGACGAAGACCTTGGATGGGTACCAGTTGTGCAGCAAAAGTGCCAACGACACGCCGATAAACGGTAGCAGAAAGTATATAGAAAATAAATGCGAATCCATAGCCGGGTTTGGGTACGGAGTAAACGGCGCGAGGTATAAGAAGTCGTTGAAAAGCAGCAACACGGCAATTACTAGTGACTGCGCCACTTCAATGCCGTTCACTCCGGCAAGCATGTTGATGCTATTCGGGCAGAAAATGGTCACGGCAGCCATGTAGGCGTAGTAAAGCCAGCCGAGGTCAACGATTTGCCCAAAGTAGCCCTGCAGGGGCATGGGAACCACTACATGCGTAACGCCGAAATCGACAAAGTATACGACCAGCATGGGAAATGCTCCCAGGGCTGGTATCAGGACTTTGTGTCGCCATCTAATGTCAAGCAGGTCGTCTCCGATTCCGAGGAGAACGATGGCTTGTAATGAGAGGAGTCCGGAGAGGTAGGATGCAAGCTATGACCGTCATTAATTATTAAAAAAAAAGAGGATGCGTGTAAACAAACCTTGTTATGAGGAAAACGATGGAGAAAACGCCCCATTTCAACATGCTGCACTGGCAGGACAACATCGCGATTTCCTCCTCCAGAAGTAGCAGCCACGATATCCTTGTAAAAAGGAAACGGAATGAAGGCAATCATCAGCAGCAGATACACCACCGCACATACCGCGCCCATCGTCTCGGGTCTGACTATATTAGTGACAAGATCATAAAAGTCATGGCTAGATCATACATTTCCGGCCGCTTGGCCTTCGACATATCCTTCCCCTTTAGTCCGACCTTCATAAAACTCGGCCCCAGCCATCGAATCAAGCTGAACGTCGCCGCAAAGGCGAACAGACTAAACGCAAACGACACCGCCAGCGGCTCGCCATCGCCGTGGAACGAGTTTGCGACAATACCAATGGATGTGCCGACGAGCGCGAGGAGGCTCCAGATCTCCGTGCGCGACAGAGCGGTTGAGGGCGCCATCAGAAACCCTCAATTCAGTTTTGCCGAGCCTGTCCGTTCAACAGTATAGCAATTATATCCGGTTCATCCTGAGTAAATGAATGATGTGCAAGTCGAGGCAATCTGGCTTCAACTGGTTCTTTTTGCCAGATGAATTTCACCGCCCGCAAGGCGGCAGGAAGCTTAGGCCAATGGGAGAGCGGCAATTGCGCATTATCAAAAGCACTAGCGCCTTCCCCAAAGCAGCATCGCGGGGGTCATCATCATCAATCATATGCACTCGCATAAACTCGCCGAAATAATACTCTTGCATTGGTGTTATGCATGATTGCACAATCTACAAGTGCTTTAGTCCATCGAACTGGTATATGAATTGTGCAACTCAATTGGCGATTTACGCTAAATAGACGCGTCATGGGGACCAACTTCACCGATTTCGAGTCCGGCCATCGCGACCTGGTCACAGTCACAAAGTTCAATTTTTATGGCAATCGCATTGTGACGGGCTCTTCAGATCATAGGCTCAAGGTCTGGGACCAGAAGGACGGCCAATGGCAATTGACTGATACGTGGCGTGCGCATGACGCGGAGATTCGAGATGTGAGTGCACTACTCACGATTCATGTTGGATCACAACCCAGCCGTTTACGACGCTAACTATGTGGTAACAGGCAACATGGAATGGCCCTTTTTCTGGCCAACACATTGGCAGTGTAGGAGAAGACATGAGGCTTAAAATCTGGCAAGAAGATGTCACACAGCCCCCAAACTCGGGACGGCGATTCAAGTCAATATACCGCATGACGGCACCACACAAAGTCCCCTTTGTGTCCTTGGACTTCCGGAATGTCGATCTGGACACATGGCTAGCCCTCATCGGTAGAGACGGATATCTCATGGTCATGGAACCCGTCATGCCGGATTCGCTGGGCGATTGGCAGGTCCTCGACCAGTTCCGAGTCTGTAATGTGCCGTCGCGAGGGGAAGAGACCAGCTTTCGCGTGCAGTTTCACCACGACTCGTTTGATGCGACGCATCCGTTAAAACCTGATGGGGACCGTAAGGGGTTGTCGCTGGTCGTAGCGGCCATGGACACGGTGAAGATCTACCGCACTGACTCGAGCCGGAGGTTTTATCATGCCATTGAATTGACCGGACACGGTGGCCTTGTTAGGGATATTGCGTGGGCCAATGGCTCGGTGCGTGGATACGACCTGATTGCGAGCGGCTGCAAAGATGGCTTTGTTCGTATATTCGAGGTTTATACGTCGGTATCGGGGAATGGAAATGGGAATAATCGCAATTCACAGGCTTCGGTGCCGTCGCCTTCGCAACGCGCCACGGCACAGTCGGGAATAGGCTCTGCGCTGGCTAATCGGGTTCCGCAGTCTGTGGCTCATCGACAAGCGAACGTCGACAGCCCGTTTCGACACGAGTTTCGAGAGGTAGCTTGTATTGACAGCCATCATTTGGATGTTTGGCAGGTGCAGTTCTCGTTTGCTGGTATGTTATAGTGCACAACAATTTTTAAGAACGCAGCCACTGATTTTTCCAGGCGACTGCTTGATATCCTCAGGCGACGATGGCAGCGTCCGATTTTGGAAAAAAGCTCTCTCTGGCGAATGGCTAGAATTTGCCGAGACAGATATGACAGACGAGTGAGTTTCCTCACTTTAGCTTCATCAGCAATCTGACTGACTTTGATACAGCGACGCTTCAGGGTAATTCCAACGACCTTTCAAAATGAGACATCCTGTATTATATCGTATTAAATGCTAGAGCTGGGAGTGCACTCTATTACTGCAGTTATAGCGATCTATCCTGTCATATACAACTACGCGCTGTGTGTGCATTGAATGATACCCATTATTTGTACGTGCTTTTGAGAATCATGATCAGTCAATGGCGGTCAGCATGGATGTAAATATCTTGTGTATAAACAATACTGACTGGCTTGAGGTGGTAGAAGATTCTTTCTTGTCACATGTCTGGAGTTACCTAATTGGGACGTGTTGTTGACCCCTCGGTGAAGCCTTCCTTCTCGTTCTCTCCTCTTCGCTACACACTCACTTGTCACTCTCTCTTCTTCTCCTCTTCTCAGGTGGACTCAAGAATCTGCCTGGGTTCCTGATTCTCTCGCCTTTGCTAGCTGGTTACGCACTTTTCACTCGCTGTCTTCTGTCTTCTGCCTCCTGGTCTCTGCCTCCTGAGCTCTGTTTTCTGCTCGCTGCTCGAGTGTACTGCAAAGACTGCTCACAGAGATTTTCCTTGACATTCCCATCTACCTACTTGAACTCGATCTTCTTGCCTCACTCTCGTCTTGAACGCTCAAAGCGGACACCACGACTTCAGGTCACGATACGAAATAACTTCAGCCTAAGCTGACTCGTCTTGTCTGCACTGCACAAACCATGTTCGAAAAACACGGACACGACGATGGCTCAGGCGAGCCACCAAAGCGGCCACGCACAATTATCCATGACTTCAAAGCACGCTTCGAGTCCTTCAAAGACGACCTAGCAGACATTCGAGCCTGTCTTGAGAAAGTGCTTGATCATCTCGAAGCGAAACAGGACGTCGAAGAGACCAAAGAAGACCAATCAGTCATTCAAGATACCGACGTGGATCAACCCAAGCCAGAATTGAAAATCGGGCTCGTTGACGGCAAAGGCAACACCATCACAAAACCAAAGGCGTTTTCATTCCTCAAGAGCCACCTGGCCTTTTTCATCCCCCCCTATCTGCCTTTCAAACTACCAGCCTGTGGTCCCATGCCGATGCCACGCTATCTCGAAGACCTACTTTGGGCACCAGTAGGTATTGTTCTCGATTCTGTCCCTTCTTCGGATGAATTCGAGCCCACAGCAGACCAGATAGCCTATGCGATTTTCGACGCATTTGGAAAGACTGCAGTCGGTGAAATTACCATGTCATTTGCCAATGCAGTGGATGATCCCTTGGATGAAGACCAGATACATATGTGGTACAGCGGTGACGAGCTACAAAACCTTGGTCGGGAGTGCTTGGAAAAACACGATGCCGCAGCCAGCAAAGAGCATCCATCATTTCTCGCCGCTCGATTAGAATGGGCAGCCAAACGCCGAGAGTGGGAATGGAAAGTATTCTGCCTCGCGCGCCAGCACTATGCAAAGGTCAACTGGTCCGATGCCGCTCAGTATGACGATATTATGGCAGCTGAGAAATTACCTAGCCTGCTTGGACTTCATGAAGGGCTTGCGCAGCTCCTACCGGCCATGGAGGAGTCTGCCATGGATGAGGAACTTTGATGGTCTTCCTTTTACAAATAGCAGATGCTCCGAAGTACCGATGATGTGACTTCCTTGGTGTGGCATTTTCGTCGTGTTTCAATTTCTTTGCACCGATGTTTTTCTCTCTTCTCAAAACACTCTGGTTATGTTTACTATTTTCTTCTGGTCTGGCGAAAAAGAACCAACATGTGACAATTCAAGGTTGGATGGCATATAGTTATGCTATCAGGTTGCATAGTTAGTCGGTTCTATTTCCAGGTTAATGCTTAAGATCATCAGCGATAATCAATGAATGATGTGCACTAGTCGATCATCTACAAGGCATACATGATACGAATGATAGAATAATGTTACACCGACTAACTCCCACTGACCACGGGTTCAGCGACGGCCCTCCCGCTGCTTCCCGCCGCCGAAGCGAGCCCAAAGTGGCAAAAAAGGCAACCAGCAAATCTTCCGCTGCGATTCATGAGCAGCCGGAGTAAACAATCTAAACAATCTAAACAATCTTTCTCACTGCGTATCTGTCTTGCTCTTCTTTTCTTTTTTCTCTCTTTTCCCTCTTTCCATACATCCCTTGCGTGGTTTTGTTTGGCAGCCCGTCTGACTGGCTGCTGTCTTTTCCCCCGAAACTGCACTACTGCGTACTATCAAGTTTTCACGGATAATGCCGTACACACAAAAAACTCCCCTCCCATCCCATATTCCCGTTCTCTGCTCCAGGAGCGTCGAGGGTACTCATACTTCCTGAGTCTTGTTCTTTTTTCGAGGCTTTTCATATTTGACTCTTCTCTTGCCCCCTCCTTCACCTCCCGTGCCCTTCTTCAGGCTCGTCATTTCCAGGCAGCATACGTCTTACTCCAGGCAGTCGGGCCCCCTAACCGCCGCTGGCGAGCGCCAACAACAGTCTTACTCTTGACTTTCGACTGGGCACTCTCTTTATCCTGTCAGCAAAGCTTACCCTCAACTTTGTATCCCATCATCGCAGTTCCTGGTTCTATCTTCCTATACCTGATCCTATATTTCTTCCCAATTCCCAATCTGCGGCTGTTCCTGTTTTCTTCCGCCATGGCGATCGGTGTCACGCACTTGAGTCACGACTTGGCACCGCAGCATGCTGGGCACCCACTGCTTATACTTCTTCCTCTTCCTCGCTGATCCAGCCTCATCTTTTTCTCCTACATTCTCGCATATAAACATGTCGGTGCATTTGTCTACTCTGAGCATTTGATATGTTCTTTGGCTGGTCGTGGTGCGCTGCCAGATCTTGCTGGGCGACGTTCCTGATATCATGCCCTGACTACGGTCTATGCTGTGATAGCGGATCCAGCCAAGCACAAGCATTGACTGCCATCATTCAGCTTTGGTTTACTTCCTTCCCTCTTGTTACTGTCTCTTCTTGCTTACATCCGGTCCTGTTCCTCTACGTCTCTCGTGATGCTCATGCTCATCACGGGATGGCACGTGCACGGCGCACTCCGTGTTTGGCACCACCCCGGAAACGGCTAGTGCCACACTAGCCGGAAACAGCAAGCGAGTCTGGCCGGCTGACTCAGCACCTCGATCGCGATTGGATGACATGCTGACTAACCCCCGTCCATCCTCGGACTGGCGCGCCTTCCCCGAACGAGACAGCAGAGGGCCGATCGAGGTGGGGCGCGGAGCCTGAGGCGACTTTGCCAGTGGCCAGCCCGCCTGCCAATCCTCCTGAGCCTGCGCGCCCCACCGCGCTGCGACTGCCCATTCGCCGGCCGAGCAGCGTGTCTAGCCTGATTCCCTCAGGCTGGCCCCATCTAATATCATGCAGCGGCGGCGCGATTTTTTCCGGACAGCCAGATGACTCAGAAAGGCATTCTTGCGCTGAGCATAGCATTCAGCCACCAGGCCAGGCCACCGCTCCGTTTTCGATTCCCCCTCCATCGGTTTTCTTTTCTCTAGTACATATTATCAATGATTATTCTTGTATATACCGTTATTTTATTATTTTTTTATTACTTTGTCATTTCTGTCGGGGTTTTGTGGGAGTTCCGGCGCATTCGTTCTGTTCTGCCAGGAAGGAGCACAGGTTCTGTGGTTGCTGCCGGCCGCGCCTTCCCTCTCCCGCCCTGCCCTCCTTCCCTCATTCCACTCTTTCAAGTTTCTCGCCCGCAAACCGCGCCTTTCCTCTTTCGCTCGCTTCGCTTGGGTCCTGCGCGACCTTTTTGGCTGGCCCAGTGCAGCAGCGTCCTTAGGCTCCTCTTCCCTTCTTCTTCCTCTCCTTCTCTTCCTTCGATCGCTACTCGCTTCTTCCCTCGCCAATTCCTCATTCATCCCTTTTCCTTCTCTCTCCTCCTATTCTCTTAATCTGGTGCTCTCCGACCGCGATATCCTTGGCTGCTCTTGATTTTCCTCTTCTTACTCTCCCGCCGACCTCGCTCAACGCTACGACTACCCTTGGGATCGGCAGGTTTTTCACGCTTCGGATCTCCCACCTCATGCGCGTCGACTCGTCAACCATCCTCGGTCGCCTACGTGGACTCGATTCATCCCTCCCTTCCGATCGCACATTTCGGACTCGTTGTTGACGGCTCTCGCGAGTACGCAAATCTGTATTTTTACCTCGCCACCGCGCTCGACTTGTCCACCAGCCAGCCAGTACACCTCAGCGTTCTACCGTTCAGACCTTCGATTCTCCTTCTATTCTTTGTCGTTGCTGTGACCTGGATATCGTCTCTACGAAACCGAAGACTCGTCGGAAACACTACGTGTCCTTTGTAGCCTCGCTCTCTCGTGTTACTCGACCTCTGCGTTTCCCTATCCAACACCCTAGGTAATCGAACCCAACCAACGCTTTCGCTTCTTATCCATACGGACAACGCGACCTCAACAGCTGCTGTCATGCGCGTTGGGGAACCAAGCAATCAAACTGGGTGCTGAGGAACGTCTACCATCACCTGTTGAGGGAAAGGGGGTCATCTGTCGGATTATGACAGATACCTCCTTGCTCGCAACGACGCATTCGACCGGGGACTCGTATCCGGTCACTGCTCCTATCCACTCCCCGGTGCCGAATGGCGCCATCTCGGATTCCGTCCCTCTGGAAGACGAAGAGCCCTACACGATCAAATGCATCTGTGCCTTTGAAGATGATGACGGGAACACTGTCTTCTGCGAGAAGTGCGAGACATGGCAGCACATCGAGTGTTACTACCATAACCAGGAGGTGCCAGACGAACATTTCTGCACCGACTGTTCACCCTCGCCACTATATCTGGACGGAAAACGAGCCACTGAACGACAGCGGCGTCTACGGGAGCAAAGTGATAGCGGTGACCGGAAGGCCAAGCGCTCTGGAAGCAAGACACAGAAGAAGAAGCTACAGCACAAAGATCAAGAATTAACTAATGGACACCGCCATCGCAGCGATTCCAGCTCGAGGGATCAGCCGACCATCGTGAAGAAGCCAAAATCTTCTCACAAACCATCCGCTTCAGTCAGTGCCCTTTCTGTTGCACCGAAATCTCAACCGGAGCCACGGAAACGGTCTGGGTCGGTCGCTACAATGAGCCCAACAAAATCCTTAACCTTGCCGCAAATTCCCCTCTATTCACACGAATTTCTCCATCTGTACGATAACGACCAAGGCTACGTGAACATGAAAAGTAATTTGGTGGTGAACATCCATCTTCTAGGCGACATGGGATCTTGGGTTATGGATCCTTCGGCACTCTTACGCGCTGGTACCGGTCGCTCGCCCCAAGAAATCTTCACCTACGCGGATGTCTTGGATTCGTCCAGATGGCCCGAACTATCGCTGGACACAGTCGTAGACAAGGATCTTGAAATCGAGGGTGTGAATCCGAAGTGGAAAGTCTTGAAAACCCAAACTGCTGTCCACAAGGATCAAATTGTCGGGGAAGTCAAAGGCAAAATCGGCCAACTTCGTGATTATTGTCACGATCCAAGCAACGGATGGCCCGAGCTGAGGCATCCTCAACCGTTTGTGTTCTTTCACCCTCAACTTCCCATTTACATTGACTCCCGCGAGGAGGGCTCAATACTTCGATACGTGCGTCGTTCATGTCGCCCTAATGTGACTATGAAGACTTACATCACGAACGAGGTCGAGTACCACTTTTGCTATGTCGCAAACCAAGACATTCCCGCGGGATCCGAAGTTACAGCCATGTGGTATTATGATCGTCAACTGTCTGGCTCCAATAACCTCGGAAAGCAGGAATCAGGGGATAGTGATCAAGAAGAGGCTCGGGCGATCTCCATGAGCAACATCTTGGCCCATTTTGGTGGCTGCGCGTGCGTACCACCTCAAAACTGTCTCCTAGCTGCTGTGGATCGCCGTCGCCACCCAAGCTCGAAATTAATGAATGGAAAGCGAAAGAAGTCCAAATCCAAATCAGTCGTATCCCCGACTAGTGTTGGTCGCTCCAATACCAGTCGTGCTGGTAGCGAAGCTGCTATTGAGGATGACAATGCTGATAATCGGTCTACATCTGGCTCTGTGCGTGGACAGACTCGCAGTCGCGACTTGACTCCGACACACCCGCCGCCTGAGTGGGCTTTGCAAGATACAGAATTGTCGCTGCGCGATAGGCGCAAGATTGCCGCTGTGGAAAAGAAATTCGAGCAGCTTGAACATGACGGAGGGCCACGGAAGAAGAAACGAAGCAGCGCGACGTCTTCTCACCCAAATCAACCTACTCCGTTACCTGTATGTCTATTCCTCTTTCTCTTCGATATATGGGTCTGTATACTAACTTTCCATTAGAAAACCTCAAGCTCTACCTCACAGTCCGGCAAATCTTTGAGATTGGATACAGCAAATAATCGTCTATCGGACGACTCGTCCATGTCTCCATATCATCGTGGACCGCGCCCCTCCCCACGAAAGTCATCCGATCCTCTCAGCACTTCCACACGCTCCCCTCTGTCACGAGCCTCCTATGTCGATGGCTCCCAACAAACTCGCTCTCCGAAAATTGGCTTCTCTCCTTTAGGCCGACGATTATTGAAACGATGTCATGAAGATAGCTCAAAATCTCAGTGGCCTGCAAAGCGACAGGAGATACCTATAGACGCAGCGATAGATACCGTCTCCCCATCTCCTACGATGTCTGCACAGCCCTGGTCTTCGAGTATTCGTCCTTCCTCGCATAGTGAAGATGTAGAGATGAAAGATGTTGGAGATGATACGAAGCCGACAAAGCCTCTACCTTATCCTAATGATGTTATGAGCAAGCCACCCTTACCTTCAACCGCAGCTCATAATACGCTTATCCCTGGAATGTCGCTAGCCAATCGGTTAGGCGGTCTTCATGTCCAAATGCCTTCCAACCACTTTGCCGTACCTTCATCAACCACACCCGGAGCTGGCACACCTGGCTCACTCCAGTCACCAGCGGAACCTCTGCCACAACCAGTTCAGACACCTGGCGGTAGCATAACGGCACCCAGTCCGGTCAAGAAGAAAATGAGTTTAGGTGATTACTTAGGTCGCCGAGGAACGATGGCCACGCCGACTACAGAGAAAGGCCAAGCGCAAGCAAACGCAAGTCTCGCGCCGCCCAGCAAGGCAGTGCCTCACGTTCAATCTAGTACCCCTCCGTTGTCGACGGATGGCGAATCTCAAGTGGTGGCAGGAACGGAGACGATCAAAAACGAAGTATCGCCGGCCGACACGGATGTTCCGATGAAGGATGTCTCTAGCAAACCTCCTATCTCTCCTCCTTATCTTTCTACCCTCGCCATGCAGGACGACAAATTCTCCCCGACGACGTGATACCCTAGATTTGTTTTGTTGCTTTTTTACCTTTTTTTCTAACATATTATTATTTCTATATTTCTAATGAGGGTATTGGACTTTCTTTTATTCCGGCGTTTCCACTTATGATGACGAGTCTCCAAAAGGGTTCTTCTTGCGATAGCCGGGGGGAATGGCGCGTAAGGCGTACTGTGGCGTGATTTTAATTCCGTTGATTGATTCTATTCCCATAGGGAATATTCCTGTGAGAGTAGACTCTGAATGTGTACTTTCTTTTGACTGATTGACTGATTGATTGATTGATTTTGATTTAATCTTGATGTTGATCTTTGCTTCTTTACTCAACTGTGTGTGACTCAGTCGACTGTGTGTTATTCACATTTATTTGACCTTTATCAGATAGTGGTTTCTGGATCGACTTCTTTCTCGAAATGGACCCTAATTCTTTTCTCTACTTTTCTCCCTTCGATACCCAAGTAATGAATGAATGAATAGATATTTCAAGTCAAATGTATTTATTTATCGATTGATTATGATGCATGAATTTTATTTAGCCAGACCCCACCCTCGCTCAAAAATAAGAAAAATATAGAAAAAAGAATCAAATACAATACATCCCGAAGAAACGAAAATGATGAATAAATGAAACAGAAATGGAGAAAGAAGAAGACAAAACTATTTATTCATGTACCCCTTCGCCTTCATGTTGTTCTCAATAACATCCCAGATATGCTCCACAATCTCCCTATCCAACCACCGCCCGGCGCCCTCGACGCCCTTCTTCTCGTCCCAGCGCGAGAGCGTGAATGTGCTCACGCCCCGGCCCCAGTCCTTGATTTGGTTGGGCACATGTTCGCCCGCCATACCGACGTAGATGCCCGCTGCGTGTCGGAAGAGCTCGGGGGGCGTCGACCATTTGTACGTTTTGAATTGCCATGCCTGCCCCGTTGTGAACACCGCGACGAGCCGCTGCCAGTAGTCCGGTTTGAAGTTTGCGGTGCTGTCGGCGAGGATGAAGCGCGTTGGGCGGCGGGAGGAGGAGGATGAGGATGTCTGAGAGCTGCCGTCTTTGCTGCCCCCCGCGCCGTCCGAGGTGAGGTGCAGCTGCCGCGTGATGATGTGGATGTTGGAGGTGGTGTGAGTTGCGAGCGTGGGGTGGTCGGGCGGCACGAACACGCCGTCTTGCAGGAAGGATTTGATGTTGGAGAGGCGGATGGGCGAGGAGGCGGAGGGCGAGAGGAGGATGATGGGGTCGGGCCGGCGTGAGCTGCCGGATGATGAGGATGGTTTTTTGGGCAGGGCGAGGCCTGCTGAGGGCGCGGGCACGATGATTCCGCCTCGTTTGCTGGCGGCGGCCTTGCTGCTTCCTGCTGGGTATTGGCCGCGAGCGCTGCGGCTGCGGCCGAGGAACATCTCTGCGGTTTTGCGGATGTGTGAGAAGTCCTATATGTTTATTAGAGACATGGCATGAGCGTTATGTAGAGCGGAGGACATACGGTTGGTTTGATGCCGTGCAAGACGGTATTCCGATCCCCCAACTTTCGCTCTCCGTTGTAAATTTCCTGTAATTGAGGATCAATTACTTTCGTCGGCCGCGCTCCCGCCACCGCACCAGCAGCAGACGTCGTGACAGCTGTCTTGGGCGCTGTAGCTACTGCCGCTGCATCAACCTCAGCTGCAGGGGCAGTCACATCGGCCGCCGCCGCGGCAGCAGCAGCAGCAGCAGCTTCGCCTTCCAAGGGCTTGATATGTTCGCTATCATCTGAAGCGCCTTCAAGCCAGGTAATAAGGTCGAGACGTTCCACGAACACCAGGTTCAGCACCTGCTCATTCCCAGCACCGCCATCTTTCTGCTTCAAGGCCTCGTTGACTTCTTGCGCTGAGGCGATGTATTCGGGGATCGCGACGTCTTTCTTCTGCCATGCAAAGAAGATGCTGCGCAGGTCGACTTGAGTATCGTTGTTGGCCGTGGAGACGAAGCGTGTCAGTGTGTTGAGGGGGAGGGTGTGTGGGAGTGGATGTGTGAAGTACAGGTGGCTGGCCTGCGCGAGGTCGTCTGTGAGATTCTCGTTGGCGTTGGAGACGTCTGAGGAGGTTGTTGGCGTTGGGAGAGCTTGAGCTGCGATTGCCCGTCGCAGGGACAGCAGGGGGTCCGAAAGAAGAGGATCGGTCGCCATTCTTTATGCGCGAGTTTTATCCCTCTCAATTCTTGAAGTCGGCCACGAACAGGATGGGGAGTGTCGTGGAGCCTGAGCAGGTAACTTTCTCAGGGCGGATGCGCCGTCGGAGAAGTACTCGGCGCGGGTCACGTGCATCCGTCCTCAATAGAGTCAATACCAGCTTCCACCATTGTCTCGACAATTCCCCATTATAAATTTACTGGTGCTAGTATTAATACTCTAGCGTATTTCGAGCACCTTGGTTGAGCTGGCTTTAAGTCAATGACTCTTGATCTTGGCCATGATTTGATAGGAAACTATCGTTACATCGATGTACAGACGTCTGATGAACCATGAAATGTAGGACAAAAGAAAAATAAATAGAATAGTGAACAATGAAGTATAATAAAAGACAGCCTCCCACATGCGCTCCATGTATCGAGAAATTCAAAGAAGAAATGTATATCAGCAGTGCTTCCAGATGCAAGAAAAATGCGTTTTCAAATCAGAAAAAACAATTGTGTGCAAGCACAACGCCCGTTCAATGCTTTATGGGAAAGAAAGATATGCAGTCATTTTCGTATACCGACTCGTTCCCTGCCGCCTTGGAAAAAATTACAAGAAAAGAAAATGTAGCCAGGCACTCCCCCGTCTATCGTTTGACCCAGAGAATAAAGAAAATCGTAACTCTTTCGAACCACTGCTAATAAGCAGAAGGTCCAGGTGGAATTAAGGATATTCGTCAGCACGTCTCTAAAACAAGCACGTCTCTAAAACACTGCTCGGTAATTTTTTACGTCCTCACAGAACGGCTCATTGATCGCTCAGGTACCGGAGCAGGTGTTGGAGAATGTGAGCGGCCATTAAATCCCAAGTCAAACTCGTGCTCTTGGAGAACAACCGAGTATTTGGGATCACGAACGAATTTGGGAACAGAATCCTGATCAAATATTAGCACATTACTGGAGGTAATGGGAGCGATTTCAAAAGTAGACTTACACTTGACATCAACTTGAAGACCGAAGTCTGGGCAAGCTCGAACAGATCAACGACTTCCTGCAGGCTCTTCAACATGGATTCGTCGTCGCCCACAGCCTTTGTCATGCGGCTGGCAAGACTGTTGCGGAGGCCATGCTCGATGTTCAATTCACAAGGCGATCCAGGTGCCAGGAAAGCGTTGTAAAGACCATAGGCGGCAGCGAGGGTTTCACGGACAGTCTCGATCTTGCTTAAAGAGCCTGTTTTCTCTAGTCGGTGGTACAGAGATGTGAATTCACTGACATCCAAATAGAACGACAAATTCTCCTCGCACAGTGAATAGCGTAGAAATTCGCGGAACAAAAGTCGTAGCGCAGGGTCGTGCAAAATGTGATTAAGACGGGCATTATTCGAATCACGGGCACCGCGGTTATCAAAGGGTGCCATATTGCTTCTGTCTCGAGCAATCCATCCACAGACACGTTGGCCATGCTCGGTCACGGTGTAGATGGCATGCTTGGTGGGTTGGAAATCAACAGCAGTGGGCTCTTGTTGGGCATATGGACGGTCTTCTTGAACAGATGTAATGAGACCATGTTTTATGAACAAAGCAGCGATTAAGCAAGTCTCGCGACGATCGTTGGTTGTCGAGCAGTCCATGAGCCAATCGATCGCAGCTTTCCCGGTGAACGTGTTTGCAATGTACTTGTCGGCAATTTTCCTCTCCTTAGCCATCTTAACTCCTACCAGACCATTGGAATAGTCGCTTAGCGAGTCGGAATCCGAACTGGAAGTAGAAGACTTGATATTAGGGCCATCTTGGCCGGCAAAGCGGCGGAAAATAACCTCAATAGTCGCACGGTCCGTTGAAAGCTTGTCGGTTTCAGTGTCGCGTTCCAAGTTGACCAGTTGCATGGTATTGCGTGGAGACTCCAGAACTTCCATGACGTGGCGGGCCGTAATGCCGTTTCGCTGGCAGAACCGTTGCAACACATTGATTCCCTTGGGAGTCAACTGATACAAGCCTCCCTTCATGGGGAAGAACGCAGCACCTCGTCCATCGACAGACTCAATAAAACGGGCGTCGGCGAAGCGTTGGCATACAGATCGAGCCATCTCCTTGGCCATAGAGAATGTGGTGGTAGTTGTGGTCGTGACAATACGGGACGGATCTTTGGGGTCCGGCATGCGGTTGGATTGAGAGAATTTCAACGAGCCCAGATTATTGATGGCCTCATCGGATGTGAACGTGTGCTCGAATCTGGTGAAGCGCACGCGATGAGTATCCAACTTTAAGCTCACCATCAATGTAGCAAACAGGTCGTTGAAGTCCTGCATGCATAATATTAGCATACGCAAGTTTCTTACGATCGCACAAGTCTTCAACGTACCTTTGTAAAAGGACGTTCATCCTCCGTCATACGAAGAAGCCTTGACGAGGTTTGGTGCATCTTGTTGGACCGCGAGTCCGCGGGTTGGTCTATCTTGGGAATGTCCTGAGGCACCAGTCGCACTGTATTCCGACGACCGAGCGGTCTTTCCTCAGCAGGCTGTGATGATGGTGATCTTGAGTCGTGTCGGTCCACGCCAATCTGAGCGTACTTGTGCGACTGCTTCGACAAGCTTCCGTGAGACAGGCTGGGGCGCAACGGTTGGCTTCCCAGCGAGGTGAAAGTGGCCAGCACGTTGGACGTCTTCTCCAAGGCAATGCCGGCAAGAGAGCGGCGGGACACTGAGCCTTTGGCAGCGAGTCTGGCGGCGGGCGGCGGTGTCGGGTCGTCAGACGAGGAGGGGTGGATGTCTGGTGTGTATGGGAGAGTGACGAGATCTGGAAGCGAGTTGCCCGCGGATATCCCGGTCATTGAACGCAGGTCTGGAGGACTGGAGGGAAGACGAGAGGGAGTTGGAGGCGAGAGGGAGGATTAAAAGCAGGTACAGGGGTGTGTGCGAGTGGAGGAAGGAGGAAAAGACGATTTGAGGCAATCGAAATTGGCAAGAGCCAGTAATTTAATCATACTAAGCAGAGTTAAAGTAGGATTAGCGCGGAATGACTCCTCAGCGGGTACCACATACACATACATACAGCATACATACATACGGCAGTATTACATACATACAGACGCTCTGTCGCTGCGTCTGTATCGGTAAGATACCGTGCGGTGGAGACGGCTTGGCGCACGGGAGCGTAACAGAGCAGAGTTTGGGGTGGGGCGTTCCATCGTCATTGGAGGACATGCCGTTTTGGGCCAGGATTGCTGCGTAAAACCAAAATTCCGTACGGCAATACCGCTAGCGTTAGTGGCGGACACCAAAAACAACGTGGGACTGAAGAGTAAGACAGACTAGGCCACGTTCGACATGCTTGGGCCCCCAATGAGCGCGAGGCCGGCGACCCAAAAAGCAGCCGCCTGTGAAGATCACTGGGTCTGAAGGAGCACGCTGTCTCTGTACGCGGATATACAGCGGATGATATACTTGTCGCATACGCAGCATACATTTACTACGTAGTATTTGATGTATATTTGACGTACATCTGATCTATATCAGCATCCGGCAGACAATTGTTTCTTCACTTATCCGTTTGTCAGACTCAGACCGTCCGACACCCGTATCGTCCGTGGCACTGTGCACGCTATCCGTCCGGAGGATATATGTGCTTGCGCTAGAGCCATATCGTGCATGTCTCCTTTTTTGGCCGGCTGCTGACTCGCTGATTGGCTGGCGGCAACGCGTGGGAAGTTTGTTGGGTGATCGGCAAGGCTGTGTACCGATGTGTTGCCAAATCTGACCATCAGCACATAGAGTATATACTCCGTGATGGTACGTGCAATATAACAACATCACGGCAGTTGACTGTTGCCAAGCAGCCATGGCAGGCCAGTTCGAAATGAGCAAGCACTGTGCTGTGGCACGTAAATACTACCGGATACAGTAATTCTACACATGCCGACACGAGGCGCCCAAAAGGGAGAGTCGGAGACAGAGTTTCTTGGCTCATCTTAACCCGCCCAAACTGGGAACGCACGTGTTCGGCACCGGCTCGTAGGGGGAAAGTTTAAGCATGCCTTACAAAGTTAGTTCCTCTAACTAACTAGTTACGGAGCACGCTTACCGCCGCTTAGTCAAGCACGAGTCGCTGTGAGAAGTTAGAACACGTAACAAGACTAGCATCGTATCTCTCGCTTGTAAAGATGGAGTAGTTTAATAGATTACGCTTAGGCCGGGCTTACTCATACGTAGCAGTATTTAGTTTTACCGTATGAGTTACTGTCGCCACAACCACGTGGAAAGTCAAAAGGGAGGGAGGGGGAAAGTAAGAAGAAAAAACTCAAAACGGACACTGATAGATAAGCGGGTAAATTATTAGAAAATCGATAACAAAACGAATCAGACAAAAAAACAAGGCCATGCCATATGGCAGAGGTACACCACGGGGCAGCAGACGGAATTCAGAATCCGGAGTCAGGCAAGGCAAGATCGTCGACTTATTATCTTTTATACTCCGTGCTGCATGACTCGTTGGAAGAATTGTGAGGAGATAATCTTGGCGTGCATATGCCATACATCGTCTCTCCGTCTCATCTCCTCTTCTCTTCTCGCTCTGTATACGTACAGAGTAGAGCGTAATCGGATAACCTCCGTGGATACTCTCGGAAAAACTCCGTTATGCCCGCTGCTTACTACGGAGTACTACTATTCTAGTAGAATTTTCCGGCTCTTAACTGGCTATTTTTGAAGATATTTAATCTATACAAAACTTGCACCGATGCAGAACAAGGACTTAGGACACGGCTTAATTCCAGATTAGGTCAAGACCATGCACGGGCCGTGGCTTAAACGCCCGAAATCACGTTTTTTCTTGTCCTTCGCACTTTGCTTTTTTTCAGCCTTTTCGTTTCAGGTTGCCGTCTTGATCCCCCTCAGCTGGTGGTCCAAGCGATCATGGCTTGACCAGGATTATACGGATCAATCAGCTCAAATACGATATGGCCCTACAACCTTCTCAACTCCAGAATCTGTTTCTCCTCCATCCTTGTTCCACGTGGCAGGTGTGGAGTATTCTTTCTCTCCCCCCTCTTTGTGGCATTATTCGGAGCATATTCATACACTCCGGATAAATTAATTAACTTGATGGATCATGAGTCATGAGTTAAGGTGTCACCAAATAAGATACATCGCGGAAACGCGTTGGTTTCACCGTTTCAGGATGGCAAGTCCATGTGGTTGGACTTGCCGACCTATGAGAACAGTTATGTACGTTGAAGTTGGACGTCAGCACGACGGGCTCGCCGGAAAGTGAAACTAGTGCTGTCTATATATCCGGCTATCCGCACTCCGCACGCAAGGCAAAAAAAAGAAATGGCGGTGAGCGAACATCTCATCATAGCACGAGATAGGAGCTCTGTCAGACGGTGAGATTATAGAGGATGATCATGATGAAATCTACAACTTATCAGGCAAGTTGTCCGAGTTTAGTGCATCCTTACCTGTTTGGCGTATAATTCTATACACTATAATATGGACTAAACTGCCGAGGTTATCCGTACATATACAGTAGACGGACGATAACGATAACACATGGGCGTCCAAAAAGCTGAAAGATAAAAGGTCAGCCACGAGGACCCAGCACTCTGGTATCGACTGCGTAGTCAGAACCTAATTTTGTAATACTGCCCAGAATGGTTAATTAATATTGATTAATACTGCCGCCTACTCTATATCTATGAGTTCTACATACCTCACAGTGAAGACTGAACACTGAACACCATGAGCAACTTGATGATATCTTTGCATCGATGATAGATATCTGTCAGGCAGCAAGGCACAGATCGGCCGCTTCCTCATGCGGCTTAACCTCCACTAAAAGCAGGTCACGGGACACTCCTGCCGTGCTGTTTCCCGAGTCGGTTAGTGTACTCATTGGCCGCATTTTAGCTGATTCTCCCCACTCGCACAGATGTATCTATGGCTCAGTTGGCTCTAGTCTACTCTCCGTAGTCTTGACTCTTAGCATTTTTGTTAGCAATACGTACGGAGTACTCCGTACGCCGCGGAGTAATACTAGTACGTAAGTACGACTGCTTCTGACGAACTCCTGAGGTTAGGGCTTATTACCAGGCTAGCCCCATAATTATATTTGCCATGTCCTACCGCAACCACGTGGAAGACAAGCCACTTGTCATGCTGTCAGATGGGCCGCGTTTCGGCCTCTTCCCCTTTTACTTACTTCGTATTCACCTCAGGAAAAGGAGTGCTTGGACGACGACGCTCAGGCGTGGTACACCGCTATTGGATTTCCAAGAAAATGTCAAAGCAAGACCCATCCAAGACTATCCTCCCGGTATTGTTGAGCTGCCATGACTCAGTCCCAACGGTTCGCTTCAATTGTACGATTTTGTACGCGAGTCGGTCTTTGTTCTTACTTTAGTGTATTGCTGTTAACACGGAGAAAAGTTTTCTTCGATATACTCCGTATACTCCATAGTTACGGAGTACATACTGTATACGAGTACGTATTACGGGGTATAAATAGGCAGAAATAACACCCCTGTCAGCCCTATTCAAAATGGAACTAACCAGCAGTGGGTCGGCTTCATTACGTCTGCCTACACCGTATCGAGTTCACAATTATACTTCGGTTGTCCGTATCCAGGATGAAGTACATAGTCGGAGTGCTCGGTAGTGGTAAGAGACTAAGCGAAAGGATTGGGGCCAGTCTTCCTACGGCGTAGCCACGACCCCAAGTTGAGCATCATGGATCTAAAACAATTCGCACTATAAACCCTATGTGTACTAGACATGTACGTAAGTACGTCGCTACGCCTCGCATATATTAAGATCCACCGGGAAGGAAGAAATCCTTTCAACATACAAACTACGGAGTACACAAGTGTGAAACGCATCTGTCATCCGTCTGTTGTTTTGCGCCCGACTGTGTTGGTGCAGCTCCACACGGGCGGCCCCATGGCAGGTTCTCAGTTTCTTCTCGAAGGCTTTGAGTCAATTTAATTTAATTTATCTCAATGAATGGATTGGAAGAATCGAAGATGGAATGGAGATGGAAAATTTTCGAACAATGGAAACCTAAACTAGCTGGAAGAAAGATTCCCGGTGTAATACGCCAGCTACGGTTTGAAATACGTAGGCTGTCAGCACGTTGAGCCGCACCGAGTCAGTGAAGTTAAAATTTGTTACGCCGTTACGTATTTTGCACTCGTTGGTTGGATATCCTTAATATGAGTCTTATATGTCACGCGAAACTGGAAGAGTACGTAAACGCAAAGCACTAACCTAAAGCAGAAAACACGTGGAATAGCTCTTTACGGTCAAGCGTTTGCGGCGCGGAAAGAAGTGGGGCGCCGGTCTTCGTACAGTGTATCGTGCATGTATGGTAATTTACTGGATACGGAGTACGTGGGGGTAGTACACTGTACAGCTACGACTATGCAGTATGTTTGCGTATTTGGTATTCACTGTCTACTTACTACCTAGGTACATGGTAGACTCTTTAATATCCTGACTCTGAGTCTGCTGAGTAGTAGTGAGTACTGATAGTAAGACTGATCACAGACTATGCGCCAAGCATGTGAAGAGGACCTTGGGAAAACCCGGTTAGATTACATATCGTCATGGTTATCGTTACTAGCCGTATATATCATGTATAGAAGTGTAAGTTTCGTCTGAATTTTGAGTTATCGCCCAAAATGATCCTCGATGGCCACGCGAGCGGCAACTGCGAGTGTACCGGGCTAGTCGCAGTATTCCACCACAGCCATCCTACGTGTTTTGTACGTACAGTATTTCTATATTTGTGTTTGTATTTATGATAGAGACAATAAGGTTAGAGTTCTTTCTTTGCAATACATACGATACATCTCAATAGAAAAATTCTAACTCTGCGATGCAGAGATGAAGAAATTGCTGGCCCCACTCCCTCCCCCTTTTGTTGCGAACGGCGGCTCACCAATTCCCCTTTTGGGAAAGCACTTCCCCCGATAAGCCCAACTAAGCCAACCGTTGAATCTGACTCCCTCGGAGATACCCCTTTTCCGCTCGTAACGTGCAGTCTCACGTTCGTATCAGGTTGATTCACTCCGTGGCAGTGTCCATGCTAAGAGTCTATGACGACAGCACTCGGCGCTATCCCGCATTCAGAAACGCGATCGGTGTTTCATGTTTGCCTGCCCAGCGCCTAACTAACACAGCGTAGTCACTGGTGCAATGCGGAGTACTTCGGAGGGCGACTCGGCGGCCGCTCTAGTATTTACTTAGTCCTCGCTCTCGCACACCGAAACACGTAACTATTCGTGTCTCTTGAGTCTTCAGGTCACACAAGCATATCGGAATCTGAGCTAAAGCCAATTAAACTTTACGCCTTCCGCTTTGGTCGTATCGACTTGACTAATCATCAGCCACAACTAAGTTACGTACTACGGAGTAGTTAACCAACATTAAACAATTCGCTAGGCAATCGCCGTGATATGTTCGGCAGTTGATATAAATTAGCATTCGCTAGATTGACTATTCGGTGAATCTGAATATACTCCGCTCGGCAGTCGGGAAGCTTACGTTAAGTCACTAACGAAATATGGAAAACACTCACTTTTTCTAGAGATTCATCTAATTCCAACAGACTTGCACTAAAGATGTCCGATCTGATAGTCTATCACCAGTGATCACACTACAGAGGATGTCGATGTCTCATCCCTAGTGCTAGCTTGCAGGTAGCATCCATCGTCGGAGGATATACTTAATTTCACGTGGTTGACTGTCACCTCTGAGGATGAAAGATCCTTCATCCTACCAATCCTACGATACTTTTTATGTCTGATACATAACTAGGTATGTGATGTTGCTGGTTTTAGCAGAATACATAAACTTCTCCGTACGGAATACTTCGGAGTATTCTGAACTTCGCCATCTAGTATCCAGCCAGCAACGTGGATCATCAGTTGAAGTCTATCGGTCAATAATATCAACTAGTCACTCAACTAGCAACAGAAGTCCACAAAACCAAATCTCAATGCAACTTAATCTCTGCAAAATCACGGCTACTACGTGCTAGCTATGCATGAATCAGAATCATCTCTCGCTAAGTCTACATGGCTTCTCGGTCGACCGGAATACGTACTCAACAGTTCAACTACTGTGCTTACTGCGTAGAGTCGTAGACGGATAGTTAGGGTTGCGTGTTCTCTTGTTCAATAGTGTTGGGATCCGACGACTAGCATCCTCATCGGTTAACCGCCCGAAACCCTAATCAGGCTAATCTCCCATGTAGTACTACGTAGCGTCAAACACGTTGATCGGTGATCACACCATCTAGCAAGCGAAAATAACTTGAAATATTGCTGGAAATAATAATACTCGTAATTGTATCTATACTGACAGACGTAATACACCCTTGCTGTCCTGCTCAACGTTGAACGTGTACGGAGTACGTGCTCACACTATCGATATAAGCTTGTCGATCATGATCTGCGACCAGCCAATGCCACGCTCTTCTCCGTACACGGAGTACGGAGTAAACATATACTCCGTGCATGAGTTGAGTTAATATGTATATGCATATGCCAGGTGGTCAGGACTTCAAATCAATAAACAGTAAGCTCGTAAGACTAAGTACGGAGAAACGCCACTCCATCACATTCGCTTTCCCGAATAGGGTAAGTCAAGTCGATCGATCACACATCACGTCGTGATAGCGGCAAATCAGCACCATGGCTATACGCAAGTACGGAGTACTCCGTAGTTTACTTGAAGACTACGGAGTACTCTGTAGAGGCTGCAGAACTTATCCCTGCTGTACGTTGCATACCCACCCTTCTCTGCACGCTCTGCACGCTGCGGTCTGGCATCAGTGCCACATGATATCTGCATACCAAGCGTGCTACGGACCTAGTGGGCTATGGATATGCGCCTAGGCACGCACCTCAACTGAATTCGATAGTAGTCGTGCCAGGTTCTCAATCCTGGTCCCTGTATTGACCGGAACGAACGGCTCGCTATGTATGTACATGCAAGCACTTGACGCCGAAATACCTAATCCGTAAACCAGATACGTCGCTACTCCCGTACAGGTTTACGGATTATTAATGTCGTTCGATTTCGAATTTACCACTAGCTGAAAACTCGACACGCGAATCCCGTCCTTACGCATGCAGATCGTACGGCAGCCAGGGATCTTATATATAGTAAGGCTCTTAAAGTGAGGGGTATTAAAGTACTACGGAGTTGAACCCTGCACGTTGAATACCTGATGAATTAGATTACCCTGCCTAAGAAGAGCTGACAAATGACAACGGAAATTACAGCATACACCACCAGCATTAATTATCTCACAGTTTAAGCCGGTGTTTAATTGTCATTTACTCGCCGTTCAAATCGGGATCCATATACTCTTTCGGGATCTCTAATTCGACACGAGACACTGAAGATCATCTGCTGAGGTCATACATATATGAAGATTTATGAGGATAATCAAACACATCACAATCGACGTATAGCCATAGCCATGATCTTCAGCTTCAGTATCTCAGCCACCAGCGTCACTCCCAAGCTTGCCTAGGTAGCAGTCCCTTACAGTAAGTACATCCTGCCCAACGTAATTAAAACCGAGGTACTACATACCCACGAGGCTGCGCGATTCAAATATAGCCTAGGAAGCTAGCAGCAGGCAGCTCAATTCAAGCGGATAGATGTTTCCGTTGACATCCTGGCCGGCCTGGTTACACGCATTCAATTTAATAGTAGCTAGTAGCTAGTAGCTACCTGGCTATGTGACACAGCCCGTGTCACCACGTTGTGTCACTGCCTGCTGTCTAGATAGGTCTATTAGATGATTGTCGAGTCTAGGCTTGTATGTAATTTACTGCATTGAATCCCGAGGTAAATACATTACACGACCTTGTTTCGGATAGCTAGATGTTATGTACCCCGTAACACCCAGTTGAGATAGATCGAATGTTATTACATCTATGCCTTCCATGTAGTTTAAATTTACACAGACTGAATTGGGTTTTAAGTTTTAGCCAAAACTTGTTTTCACAGACAAAGTTTCAACTGCCCATCCGTGCATAATCCTACTGATCTTACGTTTGATGCGTACATGCATGCATGAACGGTGGCAAACTCCTTCCCATGGCATCCACGTAATTCAAAACCTGACTGAGGATGTACATATGTGATCAATCCAAAGGAGTAAATGGGGAATGCATTTCTTTTTTCTTTTTTGCCACGAGAAAAGAAAACGAATGGCTAGAGCTTCGGCTGCATATGTATTCGTGCATGTATGCATATATATGTATGCATGTATCACATAGTCAACTTAGCTAGGCAGCACGAAAGCTCAAGCACACGCGGGATGCCTACCTTAACGTATAACCATGGCGGAATCGGATATATGAAATGAATAGAATAGGCAAGGGTCTAGAGTTGAGTTTGAGTAGTTAATTTAAGTACGTTACGTACTCGTACGACATGCAATAATATGCTGGACTATAAAGTAAATATTAACTAAAGATGGAGTGTTGATCTTGCACAGTCCGTGCGCAGAAGATGTACCACCATCTCGGTACCTATATTATATTATATCTATATATCTAGGTAATAAAGGTGTCTAGATCGGGAAGGAGACTGTATCTTAGCTGGGTTGGTGGGTTGGTTTGGGTGAGTGGTTTAATGTTTATTATATTGAGCTCGTGCTCGCGTTGGAGGTGTAAGTAGATGGATTGGGATTTGTTGAGAATATTGCCTCATATGGGTCTCCTGGCTTTTCATGAGGTGGAATGTTTCAGATCAACTCGTGGCACAACTCTGATGAAACGTGATATCTAGTGTTGTTTCGGATATCCATGTAGATGTATACATTCATGGACCACCTGGGCACCCTTGCCAGGTCTTGAGACAGACTTTCACCCACAGCTTCTCCCACATCTTTTTTTAACATCGTCAACATTCAGTCTAGCGTAGCCAATGGCCACATTCCCAGAAATGGATCCATATTAATACAAGATGGGTCCTACTAAACAACCCTTATTGGATGTGCATAGCGGAAGTGCTGATAGTAATACATCATTGGTTTCCTCTGTCATGAGTATTGTATCTAGTAGCAGATATAGTTCGAGAAGTAGGTACACAATTGCTTCTTTTATGGCAGCCCGATGTTGCTATAACAAGCGGATAACCCTAACTTCCTACCCAATGTGCCTGTAGTTCTCAATGATGGTTTAATTTATCTCCAGCCCTAGCTTGTAAGTGTTTTTGTACAATTTCCCATATCTCTCCTTGATGTTTTCCCGGAACTGCTTGCCCGTTTCGATAATCAGAAAAACCAACGTGCAAACAAGTCCCAGCGGTGCTGCTTCAATAAAACAATTCTGATACCCGGCCTTTTGAATCCATGGTGTAACTCTTGAGATACAAAAAGCACACTTTAAAAGGTTCGAGATCATATCAAATAGCAGGGATACGTTACTGGCCCGTAATTCATAGTAAAAGCCATGGTGTTGCGGATGATTATGACAGTGGTCATCATCTCGCCTGTCATTTTCTTTGGCTGTGCACTGAAAAGGGACAGCTTATCCCAGTATGTATTTTGTCCAGTCATCCTGTGAATATCTTAATCCCATGCTTGCGTGCCTCGGGGCTGCATATCTTCCTCACAACTTCCCAAAACCCAGCTGCATCATCCGTGTTCCTGAACGTTACCCAGGCTGGTGCGATGCCTTGCATCATTAGCACTGGAGTCGCAGTCTCTACTTCCATCCGCAATTCCTCTGCTTTTTCTGTCTGCCCGCTCTCGTGGTAGACGAAGCCTAAACGAGCGGCAATGTTGATGGTCTTCATGTGATACCGTCCTAGAAAGCTCCTTCGCGTTTCCAGCACCTGGACAAACTGTTCTTCCGCCTTCTTCCAGTCGAACTTAGCCAAGTAGATACTCGCGAGATTGGACCTGGCGATCAACGTGTCCGGGTGATCCTTCCCTTGCAGCTTCGTACTAACCCGAATCACTTCCTGGAATAGCGCCCCAGCCTCGTCGATTCGCTCTTGGTTCATGTAACTCAAGGCCAGATTATTGATGGTTAACAGGGTATCAGGATGATCGCGACCTAGCACCTTTGTTCTGAGTTCCAGGGTCTGCTTTGCCATTGCCTGGGATTGATCCAACTTTCGCTGGAAATTGTACGTGACGGATAAGTTATTCATATATAGTAGGGTTTCGGGATGTTCAGGTCCATTAATACGCTTGGACACCTCAATGGCTTTCAACTGCATCTCTTCAGCCTGGGTCCAGTCTCCTAAAGTCGTATAGTTGGTGGCCAGGTTTCCGATACTCTTCAGTGTCTCGGGATGCTCTTCACCAAGCTGGAGCTTACTTTCCTCAACCACTTGTTTGAAGAGTTCTTGTGCCTCACTGAGCCGACCTTGGGATTGATAGTTCATGGCCAAATTGTTCAAGGTTGTCAATACACTCGTGTGGTCAGAACCGTGCAACTTTTTCAAGATGGCCAGGGCGCGCATATTAAGTGCAACTGCTTCATCATACTTCCCCATGTTTTGCATTAGCTTTGCCAGTAGCTGCACGTGTATTGCTGTCTCTGGATGCTCTATACCAAGGGTCTGCTCAGCCCAAGTTAATGTCTTGGATTGCAACCGTACGGCCTCCTCATACTTGCCGTCTGCGGACAAGCACAATGATACCTTCTGCATCAGCTCATACCGTTCCTTGGATTCCATGGCGAGCGACGATGCTAAAACATATTGTGCGTGCGGCATGAGGGCAGTCCAAATCGCTTTCTGTTCATGTTTGCTGGTGGGGAACTCTTTAGCTAATATTTCGGTCGCCTGTTGAGTATAATCCCCTAGGGAATTCTCCATAACCAACCAGTTCCTGGTTGCCATATGTACCAGCCGGTGAAGGTCAAAGGCCTCATCACTGCGAACGGTCAGGAAAGAATAAGCCTTCAACGTCCCGAAGGCGTCGATCTGTTTCTTCTTCGAAGTTTCTGTAGGAAGTAAACGAAGCGGTATATTTTTCGGATCAAAACATGCCATAAACGAAAGATACCTGGCAGCCAATGGGTCTCGAGATTGTATTTGTTCAAACGAGATCTGCCACGTGGTTGCAACTGGATTTTTTGATTCGCGATACCTTCCCTCATCTTCAAAATCTTCACTTAGTAGCTCCACGGCTGCTTCCTCCGTCCCTACAAGCATGTCCAAATATTCTCCCACAGAAATCATGTTCTCATTAATGTAGGCAGTAGCCTGTACGATTGCGAGGGGGAGGTAAGTTAGCTGACGCAGAAATTTTCTTGTAACCTCCGAATCATCGAGAATATCGGTATCAATTATCGACTTGCGCAGGAGCTCCTCCGCTGCATCTTCGTCCATCTCCGAGATTGTGATGACATTTGTTCTCGCCAACTTCACAGCTAGTTTGCGGTCTCGTGTTGTAAACAAGATGTCACCATGCAATGTCCTGGGAAGATAGTCCATTAGAGTGACCGGTTGTCTATCGCTGCCAATGTTTTTCTTCAGGAGCATGTTTAAATCGTCCGCGTTGTCCACTATCATGAACCACTTTCCAATAGCTTCGTCACTAAGGCGAGCTTTCACGAGCCCTTTGACATCTACAGCCGGATCTGTAAGGCCATCTATGCTTAACTGACGCCCAATGTCTAGATATGCAGCTTCGAATGCTTCGGGGCTTGTTGCAGGTACCCAGAAAACAGAACAACCGGGACACCTGTCTCGTGTACGGTACGCCATTTCAACAGCTACCTGGGATTTTCCCACACCTCCAAGCCCCGCCAGAGCAAGCCGACGACCATTTACATCTTGTCCCAGTTTTGCTTCGAGCTCTTGAATTACGGAAGAGCGCCCGACAAACTTGGGGTTCTGCAGAAAAGGCACGACCCAGTACGGCTCTCTGTCTCGGCGTGTAGAGCTTGTTGTATTCAGTGTGATATTGTCAAGACTGGCCGTCGTTTGATGAAATATCAATGCCTGGATATTGCGATCTAGCAAAGTGATTATCTTCTGCACGTCCTTGTCGACAGCGAGACTTTTCAGAGCCTTCAACCTTCTCTCCCAGGTGCTCGCTTTGGGCGAGGGAAGATTCCGATCGACGATGCTGTACAAGAGCTCTACTTGCTCCGTGCAGCTATCGATGAGAGGATGGAGAGCACTTGTCGCCGGCCCTGGAAAAGTGCCAGCTTCTGCCTGCTCCTTGGTACGCATTAAAGTGTTCATGATCAGCGGTAGTCGAGTTTTAGTGTCTTGAAACACCTTTGGCATATTTCCAACATCATCACTGAATTCATGTAAGCGATTCAGGAGCTTCGTCCCAAGCTCGACGAATTGGACGATTGCCGACGCAAGGCCAATCAAGGCCAACGTTTCAGCCATGATGTATATATATTATGGTCTTTTCTTTCCTTCCGCTTCCGGCCTTAGGAAAAAAGGCAGGAGGTCATCTTGCACCTTTGAGAAGGTATAAAGGAAGTCTGAGTGTTACTTAGTTGTCACCATATCCTTTGAGATATTCATAAACTAGTCATACAACATCGAAGCGGGGCTGACACAGCCTCGGCAACCTTGGAATACGAACTGCACGTATTAGGATACAATAAGCGACCATTTTGAATAGGTATTGGGTGGTTGCTGTAGGTGGTGGCGTCCAATAACACCGAAGATACTACACTGCCTCAAATCTACATTTGCTTTCGAACTCGGTGAATATACCTAGGTAACCACCCCTTCCTAGCATTGCATTGCATTGCAACAATTTCACTTGGAAGGTACATTTTAGGAATAAGGCTCCGGTAATCTCATGGAGTTAGGTAAAGATTAATTACCTAGGTAACCTGGAGGTTTCCGAAATAATATAAAATTCCAATACTAAACTACTCCTAAACCAGGGGAATCTAGAAAAGGCTATATATATGAAGAGTATATAGACATGTCAATATAAAATGATTGGCATGATCATTGAAGGCCTTGTGGTGCTCACTAAGCCCCTGTGATCCATTTGGAGCCCAGGTCCTGCTCAGTGAGTGATCCCTGAGTGATCCCTGAGCCAGGCTAGGCATACATAAAGCGACATGAGGCTAAACAATTTAATGCTGCATGTATCGTTTATATGGATATCTGCCTGCCTACCATTGACAGTTGCGTATTGCAGTAGACTTAAAATTGAATATGAAAACAGAGTGTTTTGGCGAAGTGAATATAAGAGTCCTATTAGGTTTTGTTCATTACTCCAATGTTAACGTTAACTCATACAATGAACAGAGTTTGTATTTGGTATGCACACATGTATACCCAGATAGGAGAGACCATATCTAAAATAAACAAGAAGGAATTAATACGTATATATATATATTTGCCTATCTCTCTAATCCCCTTACAATCTACTATGGCTATGCGATGAAGATAAGAAGGTAGTCATAGTCCAAAACCCAGCCCTAGCCCTAGCCCTAATGTGGTTGAGTCCGCTCACTCATCTCTGATTATCCTATGATGAGTCGAAGAGAGAGAATACAAAGCTGAGTTTCAGCAAATAAACTATATAGATATGGAGTACTTGCTATTATTACCACCCAATTAAACTGACGCTGCCTAGGTATCTTCCAAGTTCCCTGTATTAGACCTAAAGATATATTTGGCCACGTCCAACGCCCTAGCTATGTCGGGTTGATTCTATCCTATTTATGTGTTTTTTCATTACTCTGGCTAAGAGGCGCGGGATTCAGCACTTGGAAAGGGGTAAAATAGTGTTACAGTGTCTGTTACGAATATCCATATATATTGACATACATATATAAGTATAAATGTATACATCACTCTCGCCACCACCTTCCTAACGACCCTCCGCCACTAACTAGATCAGCAACCTCCTCAAAACTAATCTCAACACGGAACATCGTCCCATCTGTCGTGCCGTTGCCCGATCCAAGCGGCACAACCAGTCCCCAATTGACTAGCTTCTCCCAAGCTTCTCTCGAAACATCACGTCCCCAGACTCTGCCACCCGTAGCAGCTGCTCCTTGCGCTGCAGCCGTGGCTTTGGCAGAGGTTAGTAGACGGACATATTCTGCGTAGGCAGCGGGAAAGGAGAGAGCAAGCGGCGTGGCTGATTGTCCGTTGACTACATCCAAGCCGGGATCGTGAAGAGCAGTCAACCGCGTAGCTGCGAGAAGAAGCGACAGCGGTAACGATGTGGCACTCGTAGATCCTGTCATGGACGTTGGGAATGGGAGCGGCCCAGGATCCGGGCACACCAAAGCTTGTGTCGTGAAGCTTTCCGGGGTCGGGATATTAAGATAAGTCGAATCCTCGCTCGCAAGTCGACATGCACTATGATAGAAATTTGTTATCGGGAGCAAGGCACTGGAGTAAAAGTCCTTGACAGACTTGGTCTGGTGATAGATTCTCCTTAAATGGGTGTCAAAATCTTTGTCTTCCCAGAGGCCCTGCGTTTCTTATTAGCATGAAAATTATGTATATGGTAGGTAACTCGAGAAATCACCTTCAAATATATCCTCCAATGATCAAGAAGCTGTAGAAATTTGCCCGGTTTGATATCTGGGAACTCGCTTTCTTGGATTTCCGCATTCTCAACGGTCAGACCAGAAAGGCAGGCCTCTGAAAACGATTCAAAGGTTTTTGCTAGGGGCAAGTACACGTAACGGTGACTGAAACGGCTCTTTACACGCTTCTCAAGCGTCTCGGTCACGTCGACTTTGGTTGTCAATCCAAGCACAGCCAGTGGTGCCTTGCGCGCCTGTGCAATGTCAAAGAGATTATATAGTAGAGTCTGTCGGGGATGCGTAGCGAAAAGATCAAACTCGTCAAGGATGATGACAACCGACTTTGCGGTTGTAATGCCGTTGGAGCTATCCGCGTTGTTCAAAAGCTCTTCGGGATGCGATAACAAGGCCAATAACGTTGCCATTGTGTCAGCATAGCTGTTAATCTTGGAAGCCTCGTCCTCTGTATCTCTTTCACGGCCAAGCTGTCGCCAGATTTCTCGTAGAGCCAGACGGTCATCCGTGTGGAAAAACCCATTCAGACGGACCACGTGAAAATCGTCTTTGTGGTCTTTCGATAGCGAAGAGACAATAGATTCGACCATCGTGGTCTTGCCACTGCCTCGAGATCCCATCAATAACATCGAGTTTCCCTCTCCAGCAGTGACGGTCTGTTCCACCAACTGGTAGACTTTCTGATACTCTGGGTCTAGACTTTTCAATGGCGTCAACCGTTTCCCACCCAGCTTCTCAAGAACAAGTCTGCCCAACGTGTCAATCTCATCCTGAAATTCGGAAGCACAAATGTTTTGAAACATCTCTGCATAGTCCGGCAATGGAACAGTCTGCACTGTTT
The DNA here is from genome assembly GCA_011750695.1 of Penicillium sp. OUCMDZ-019. Taxonomy (NCBI): domain Eukaryota; kingdom Fungi; phylum Ascomycota; class Eurotiomycetes; order Eurotiales; family Aspergillaceae; genus Penicillium; species Penicillium sp. OUCMDZ-019. The sequence continues at coordinate 105,189 of WTTZ01000068.1, read as the reverse complement.
CTTCATAAGCATCGGCGTCTTGTACGAGGTCTTCTTGTAGCTGCGCAGCCACTGGATCATAAGTATCATCCATTCCTCCATTGATGAGACCTAATTCCTGGTCATTATCCTCCGCATCTGAGCCCGACTCGGACTCGGACTCTTTCCGAGTCTCCTTCTTTGTAGATCTCCTCGATCTCCTCCGTGACAGTGGGACGTCGACTTCGGGAGAACGACTATCCGATACGTCTGTTTCAGTTACGGCGCTCTTCCGCGTTCTTTGTAAACCACTCGCTGATCGAGGTGTCTTCGAGGGTGTTTCTGTTGCAGAAATCTTGGGCCGACGCGGTGTTCCGTTCGTCGTTATCTCATCTTCGTATCTCACAGGCGCCTTTCGCTGTCTCCCGCTTGCCCTGACGCTTCTTGACGGGGTTTCATTTTCTTCGGCGTCAACCAATTTCGCGGCGGCAGTGGACCGTCGTCGAGCTGACTTGGAGGGCGTAGCGGCTAGCGCTGCATCGACTTCTGGGTCATCGATATCCATCGCAATTGGGTCGTCCCCATCAGGATCACTTGGGGGCGTCTCGGGCACTTCGCTGGGGATTTTGATATCTCCATCATGATCGACAGTCTCAGACACCCTCCTTCGCTTCGCTGCGCGGGATTCGACCATTTTCAATTCTTCGAAGTTGGGGCGGACATTAATCGGTCAAGTCTTAAGCTTCGCGAGTTCTTTCAATAAAGAATTCCCATGACTTATATCTCCGGTAATCAATTAATTCGTTCGAACGGCGAGAGTTGTCTAGATATGCAAGGAGCGGTCGTCAATGAATCGTCGTCGGTCGAAGCTGATCGCTAGTGACGTAGTCAATCGTAAATCGACACGGCGAACAAGAGGGGATTTGTTTTTATCGAGATCGTGGTTTGATGTGGTTTATCGTCGGCAGATGCAGTATATTGTAGCTTGGATGAGCTTCTTTCAGGAACGGAAATATCAAAACGCGACACGCCGCAAATGCGGAAGGATGATTGGCTGCGGCGGAAGGAGGTCTCCATGCATGATTGCTTCCTGAGAAATCAGGCGACACTTATCTGGTGATATTCAACTACAAGAATGCGACACACCCGCCATCATGTTACTGATTACTGATCATCAACCCCAGTATGGATTAAAGATATAGCGCTCTATATGCTACCTAGGCATATAACTGCGGATATATCTTCATGCTCTATGTTAACACATCCTTGTACGAACTCGAGACGCGGCAACCGCCACCAGTGCCGAGGTACATTAAGCTAGTGCAAGTGCTTGGCCTAGCTTAGGTGCAGATAGTCACTCAACACTGGAATCTGTTGTCTCCAATTTCATACAGACGTGTCTCTGCTGTCGATTGAGCATTACGGGTTCAGCAGCTCTACATCCAGGTGTATAGAACGCATTTAGCAGAATGGGCGCCGACAACGATTCACCCACGGCGAGGCAGGTCCACGAGGACTTTGAGGAGAACATGCGCCAGGTGGTGAAGCATTTCGTTGAAAATGAGGGGGATCTTCAGGTGAGAACATAACAATATTAGCCAATATCCTTCTCCTTGATGTCAAAATAAAAAGAGAGAGAGACATATATATATATATATATAATCCACTGACTATATATACATCTATGCAGCGATGGGACATAGACCAAGTCGAAAACAAACTCCGTCTAGAATCCGCCAGTCCAGGTCCCCCAGCACGCGCGACATTCAGACTCTTCATCACGCCCAAAATGGCTAATTTCCACAACAGCATACATGGCGGCTGCACCGCAACCGTTATCGACATACTGTCCTCCATGCTCGTGATAGGAGCTTCGCAACCGGGCATGTTTCAAGTCGGCGGAGTCAGTCGCAATTTGAATGTCACCTATCTGCGACCCATGCGCGTAGGCAGCGAAGTGCGCGTTATTTGCGAGCTGGTGCAGATGGGGAAGAGGTTGGCGTTGCTGAGGACTGAGATTCGCAGCGTTGAGACTAATGAGCTTTGCGCGCTGGGGGATCATCAGAAGGCTAATACGGATGCGAAGCCAATGGGGAGAATATGAAATGATGACGGTTGTACCTAGGTATTTACTACTATAGCGTTTTTGTCAATGTTGATACCGGCATCATAGATCGGCCGTGGGGAAGATCCCACTATATATCTCCATTATAGTGGCAAAGACACTGGAATATTGATTCAGAACAGCAAATTTATTCTAGACCAAACTCGATTAAGGGCAAGGAGTATAATAATAGACTAAAAAAATCCATAATCATCATGTACCGCAAGAACGAATCTCAAAGTGTTAGATACTTTCCAGTACTTCTGGAACAGCCAGACCCCTCGAACATCCGCTTTAGACCATGTTTCTTCCGGTTGCGCAGAACTCGTTACTAGAACAGCACTTATTCCTCACCGACAAGGTTTTGGCCTTCACGGAGACCCTCAACGACAAGCTCATGACCTTCAACACGCTCGTAGATGTCACGGACGTCATCTGTTACAGATTAGCAAGAGAAGAGTTTGGTTTTGTATTGTTTCAAGGAAATATATCATACCAGTTGTTGTCTCAAAGTGTGAAGTCGAGTCGTAGCTCTTGGAAATGAAAACGTTGTCCTTCTTGCCATCATCAAGAGGCTCGTACAGAGGAATTGGTGGGCCCATGAATCGCTCCTCGATTTGGCCAAGTCTCTGGAAACCAGGCTCAAGCTCGACGTGGTGGTTTGCCTCAGTCTCGGCAATGGTCGAGACAATAGCCACGTAGTAGCCCTTGGGGCAAACGTTGTGTGCCGAGGAAACCACGGCGATGTAGATGTCTGAGTGCGTTAGATTTACAATTTGACTCGTGAACTGCAACAAAAAAACGAAGGGGCCAAAAACTTACCGTGCTTGCGTCCGACCTGTGATTGCGGAATGATGAGCTGAAGCGAGTCGCTTCCATCGGTCTTATCGACGGGGTGTTTCAGAATACAGATAGCCCGAATAACATATCCGGTAGCCTTGACCTTGCTGGGGAAATAAGAAGGATCGGCAATGATTTTGGTGGTCTTGGTCGTAAATTTCATGCCCTCGCCAGCCTCATCACGCTCCTTCATGGTTGCTCGGATACCGGACACCTTGCCGGCATCATCATATAGGACTTCATCAACACTGGTGTTGAGCATATAAGTACCACCATAAATAGCGGACAGACGTGCAAAACCCTGTGGCAGCTCTCCGAGACCATAAAGCGGGTAGATGTAGGGCGATTTTCCGTAACGGGCCATCGAGTTGACATACAAGCGGATGCGCTCGATAGTCTCTACTCCCCTTCCGGGGGCTTCAATATATTCGTCCGATGGGAATAGAGCCATTGAATGGCCAACAAAGTCACGAGTTGTCGCCTCCAATCCGAACTTATCGTAGACATCCTTCATCGTGGCAGTAGACAGGTTGAGACCTGCATTGATTGGTTGGTTAGTTGAACCGTTGTTTCTTTCAAGATAGTTACTTCAGATGCCTACCTTGGTGAGTGCTGGGGTCATCTTCTTTGAACTCGCCGACCCACTCCAAGAATTTCTTTGCGCGTCTCTTTTCAAAAAGACCCATGAGAGAAGAACGAAGTGCCTCGCCAGCATCCGAAGGAACCTTGGCAACGGTTGCCTTGGGGTCCCGTCCCTGTTGGACATAACTTCCAGCAATCTGTCGGAATTCCAAATATCTTGTGACATCGGTGGAGACCAGGATGTTGGTTAATTCTCCATTAGACATAAGCAACTTGGGGATCAAGTCCACGTTCCAGTCGTTCACACGGCCATACTTCTTCCACGGTTCCTCGCCGGGGCGAACGTTTCCGTATTTTCTGAAAAGCTGCGAAATATTAGATTGTGGAACTGAAGCAGACAACGCATTTTATTTACCGTCTCGATATTGACAGAGGCCGCTTCGCTGTGTTGGCGTTAGCTGTCAGTTGGGATCGTAAGACACAAGCAGGATGAGGGGATGGAAAGCTTACCCGCCATAGTGATCGTTACGATCGATGTGAAGCACCTTCTTGCCCTTAACACTCAGAACACTTTTTCAACTTGTCAATAACTCCCAGGGAACTTTCAAGCTTTGTACCATCCGGACTCTGTATGGCTTACCCAGAGAGAACACATTCAGTAAGACCTGGAGCAGGTTAGTCTGCGAACTCGCTGCGGGGTAGACTGCATACCGGTGCCTAGCACGACCACGTCGTATTCGGGGGCAATTTCATCCATGATGAAGAGCAAAATATGGGGAATATAATCGAGGCGAGTGCACAGTTACCACTGCGTAAGAATATTTGGATTTGAAAATGGTGAAATGCAAAAGGGGACGAGGTTGTTATGGATGTGCTCTACTCCCGCACTAGTGAACGCCTAACTAACCTGGGCAGTCGCCGCGGAGGTCAACCCAATCCAAAGAGGCGGTGGCACTGACTTAGCGCTACTAACATATATCCACGATAAAATAATAACTCCCCATTTTATGGTATAACATGGAATATCCAATTGAACTCGTCTAATATTAATAATGTACATGTTTTCCTTGCCTGCGACACAATATCCCACAGTGGTGATGTAAGAAGAAAAGTAAGCCTTTAGTTGTACAAAATGCGACTTTATTGTCACAGTCGATTCCCCAAATGGAAGGGGAAATTCCGTATAGGGGCTGTTGGTAAGAAGTGCTATCTTTGACTAGGCCTTTGACTTCGCCTTTGACTTCGACTTGGACTTCGCCTTGGACTTCGCCTTCGTATTCGCATCCGCCTTGTTTTCGAGTTTTTCTACCCTTGGTTTTGTTCGTTCCGCCCATAATAGTCTTGCATCTTCCCAAGCGTAGAATCTTTCCCTAAGAGCTTGCTTGATACATTTCTGAGTAACCCGTATCTATAATTTGGATTGAATTAGCGTTGCACAAGGTAATGGTTTGGTGTCAGGGTACCTACCACGCGGTCACGCTCAATCGCCTCTGCTTCTCCATAACCTGCCTTGAGCCGCTCTCTCTCCATGTTTGAGGTAGCAATTCGGTTGCGTTCCTTTGCACAAACCCACCAAAGGCAATGAAGATCATCCCAGGATTTCCCGCGAAGCTCTGTGATGGTCCATGAGCGACCTGATGAGACCACAAGTTAATATATACACACCAAATGCTAGGACAAGGCTCATCTACATACCGTGTGAAATATCGTACTCGGGTGTGCTCATCGGCGATCGATCAGGAGGGAAGAATGCCCATAGTCCATGGTTTGGATTAACCTCGCGCGGAGGTAGTTCTTCTGGACTGACTGGCACAGGTAACGGGAATTTCGAAACACTCAATGCATGTTTGGGGCCTGTCCGGTGTATAGCTGAAACTCCACGGGTTTTGTTTTTATCGGGAAATTGACGAGCAGCATTGGTCGCCGTAGACGAAAAGTTCGAAGACTGGACGCTGTGGTGTATCGCAGGAACGAGGTACGACGGAGGTAATTCTGCGGACAGAGGAGTGCCGAATTGGCGAGCAAGACGTAGGACCGATTGTCGATTCATTGTGACTGGCCTATTCAATTGCTGCAAGCAGTATCCAGCAGGCTGATGGCGACAACCCCTGTGGTTTCTTGAAAGACGATCAGCGAGCGGCTCGACCGACGGCAACACAAAATCCCCGTTAGCGCTTAAAACCACGTGACCTTGTGACCGGTGCAAAATAGCAAGCCTCTGATACGATCGTTCGATATGAACAGCCTAGTTTATATTTAAAGCATCAAATATTAATATTGAATTATGAATTATGAATACCGATTTATATTTTCATAATGCTCTGAAATCTGAATGGATGCCTTGTTTAAGGGCTTTTGTGAAAGTACTTCCCACTTGGCATTCGGTGCTACGATTAGATATCGACAAATCCTTTGAATAAGTCTCTGTCAAGTTTCCAATTATGTACTCAAAACCCCTAAAGCAAAACCCCGTCTTGTCCTGGCTGCCTGTGATCTGTAGGCTGCAAGAGGCTTAGACGCTAGAGCAGAGTGGGCCCGCGTATCCAATGAAAGAAGCGCGCGGCAACGGCCTCGGCGGCTAATGGCACTTCTCAGCCTGCGATCATTCCAAGAGCAACCAGAACTGGAGCCGCGAGCTTGTCTTATCAGTTTTCAAGAGCAGTGGCTACACACTAGATTGCTCTTGAACTTCACCTTTTCACCTTCCCCTCCCGATTTCGAGTCTCCAGTAGAATACTGGAACTGCTTTTTCAATATGAATAGGCCAGGTAATTTGCTTTGCAGCCCCCCACCACACGCCATGCGACAGCTATTTGCCCATAATTGCGCGATCTCTTCCTTCTTTCTGCATTTTTCTGGTGGCTTTGTGAACAGATAAGAAGCATGATTTGCCAGCGCACAGCTGTGCCAATGCAAGCTATTCCTTTGTGTGATTCCTGCGGAACATGGCCGGCCGCATCAGTGTCCTTGTTTCTTGCTTTCATAGAGCCCGCAATATTGTGCTGTTTGTTCCCCTTCTCGTGAAAGTTACTGATCTTGAGTGACACTTAGGACCAGGCCCACAGCCATTACGAGGCATGCCCGGATTTCCCACACAACAACAACAACCACAAGCTCGAAATGCACCTCTCGCCTCGAGTCGACTACCAAACGGTAAAATAGGTGCGCTTCGTGAAAGCCAACTGTTAAACCGCATCTCACTAACTTCTATGGTAATTCGGCATGGTTAGGGTCGAGTGCGAACTGGAATTTCGGTCTTCCCATGGGGGCAGCTCCAGGCTTGCAGAGTCATCAGCAGCGAAATATTGGATCAATGGGGACGTTCGCACAGAGTCTCGGCGGATCTCAGCCCGCGACGCCTTTGGATCTTTCGTACGTATTTTGAGCCACGCCCACCAAGACGTACTTGACGTGAGCTGTTAGCTGATATTGGTGGCGCAAGTGAATTTCCCTCGTTGTCAGGAGCACCGCAACAAAACCAGGCCCAGTCCTCTGCCCAAGCGGTCTGGGCAAATGCAGGACAGCGTGCTACCCAGCAGACACCGGTTCAGCGACAGCAACCCCCCTCACGGACCTCTCAGACCCAGACACACTTCACCCAACAACAACCTTCCCAAGACGATGTATTTCCTTCCGGCGCTCAATTTGCGAATCGGTTAGATGATTTTCGGAATGGCGGCCAAGGCATTAGTGGCCAGCTAGGGGCTGGTGGACAACCGCAGACAGGCAACATTGATGAGTTCCCGCCATTAGGGAGAAATGCCGCAGATATCCCCCCAGGCGGAATCCAGGCTCGTTTGAACGATATTGGGCAGGAGCGGAGGGGCTCTGTATTACAAAGTACGGGTTTTGGAAGCTACGGCCCTGGCTTGGCATTTTCAAGTCAAACGCCAACTGCGCAAGCTCGGAGCATCTTGTCTTCAACTATGAACGGGCAGGAGAATAATCGGGTGATATCACCGGGAGCTTCAGCTTCAGGCGGTGTGTTATACCCCTAACCCTATTGTCTGCTTTTACTGGAAACTCATGAAACTAGCTATAGGCATGACGACATCAAGATCTCCGCAAGGATTGAATGGCGTTTCTGGCCAGGACAAAGAAGTATGACTATCGAAACCAATCCCGTCCTTTTGTGACAAGTACTAATTCTCTTAGGATACCGACGGAGCTGTTCCTCGGGGCCTTCATTCCGAGAGTTTTTCAGAACATGAGAGCAGTCAGGGACAGCAGTTGCAACAACGTCAAGCACAGACTGGCGGTGTGTCCGGGGAGAGCCAGGAGCTTTCAGGCTCAGGTCAAACCAGCGAACAGCCGCCTCTTTCGCAAATGAGCGAGCTTGACAAGTTTGGACTAGCAGGGTTACTCAGGATGATTCACAGTGAGAGTCCAGATGTGGCGAGTCTCGCTGTTGGACAGGATCTCATGACACTGGGATTAGACCTAAACCAGCCAGAGTAAGTAAAGTTGCGCAAGCTGGGCAACCAATGGGACTAAACGTTTGTGTAACAGGCCGCTGCATCATTCCTTTGCGTCACCATTCGTTGCTTCTATGTCTGCTGTACCTCTCGAGCAAGATTTCGCAATTCCCGGCTGTTACAATGTTGCAAATGTACAGCCTCTACAGTCTCGTATACCCAGTTTTAGTGATGAGACGCTATTCTACATCTTCTACAGCATGCCGCGTGACGTTTTACAAGAGCTTGTGGCCGAAGAATTAATGGGTCGCAAGTGGCGATATCACAAGGTCGAGCGCTGCTGGCTCACGAGAGATGAAACCTATCCTGGCCCCGTTGATGTCGAACGTGGTGTGAGTGAACGTGGTGTCTATCTGTGGTGGGACCCAGCGTCGTGGAAAAAGATTCGGGTATGTTACTATGAAGAGCCATGTTTAAACTTCTGGATACTGACAGATATGGCTTTCCCAGCGCGAATTCATTCTTCGATACGAGGATCTTGACAACAGACTGGATCCTGGTCGGGGCATACAACGCATTGGGTTCCCCTCCCATGCTTCATAACGGTGGTGTATTTGATGCTTCGCGTATTCATGTTCTTCTTCTATTGGGTAGCATGGGAACGAGCGTTTAAACGTTTGGCAAAATGGCGTTACACTAGGCAAAGGTCTGCCATTGGGCAATGTGGGAATTACATTATTCTCTTGTTAACGGTGAAAGTGCCTGGAGTTTGAAAAAGAGAATGGCTCGCATTTCGAGTGCTATAGCTCGTGTTCTCAACTATCGATCGAGTGTTTTACGAGTAAAATACGTAGAGTACGGCATCCTATCTCATCAAGATGTGACGACGTGAAGAAGCTATTTTCATACCACGATTTCCTTCTATACCAGTAATTGATCCTCGCAAATAGTAGAACCTAATAAATTAATAACAAACAAAATTAAAGATCCTAAGCTGTAGACGGCGCTTGTCTTGACGCGCGGGGCTAAATGCAGGCTACTCGGGCTGCACGTGACGGCTAGGCTCGAATAGGCAAACCATAAACAGCTTTGGCGGGCGGACCAACAACACAAAGTCCGTCGTCAACACAAAAGCTGCGAAGATTGTCGCCAACCACGTTCAACAGCTGCAAGAGCTGCCTCCTTACAGGCGCAACTACTAATGTTTTGTCATTTACATAGTTAATCAGGCTTCGAGAGTCTTGCAACCATGCGGATTGTGGAAATCATTATTGACGTAAGTTGTTGTGCTCTCGATGACGGAGTTGCGAACTGTGCGTTAACCATCGGTCATCAACTACAGGGCTTCAAGTCGTACGCCGTGCGAACGGTCATTTCAGGATGGTATGTTCAATATCAACATTTTTGCTCCAAAGAATCTTTTGCGCTTCCTATACTTTGCGATGTGGACAGTGTCAACATACGCGCGCGGTCGCATGAGGCTGGTCGATGGCTAACACTTCTTCGCGTAGGGACGAATCGTTCAATTCCATCACCGGTTTAAACGGTAGTGGAAAATCGAATATTCTGGATGCTATCTGTTTCGTTCTTGGTATTACAAACATGAGCACCGTGCGAGCGCAAAACCTCCAAGATCTCATTTACAAGCGTGGACAGGCTGGAGTTACCAAGGCTAGCGTTACGATCGTGTTTGATAACCGCGACAAAGCCAAATCGCCAATTGGCTTCGAGGAATATGGAAGTATATCAGTTACGCGACAGATTGTTCTGGGTGGTACTAGCAAATATCTCATCAACGGTCATCGCGCGCAACAGCAGACGGTCCAGAATCTCTTCCAGAGTGTCCAGTTAAACATCAACAACCCGAATTTCTTGATTATGCAAGGTCGCATTACGAAAGTCTTGAACATGAAAGCTGTTGAGATTTTGTCTATGATCGAGGAAGCTGCTGGTACTCGAATGTTTGAGGATAGGAAAGATAAAGCGGCAAAGACGATGGCAAAGAAAGAGATGAAAGTTCGGGAAATTGAAGGACTTTTGAACGAAGAAATTGAACCCAAGCTTGAAAAGCTTCGTGGAGAAAAACGCGCTTTCCTCGACTTTCAGCAGACACAGAATGATGTTGAGCGTCTCACACGTTTAGTGGTCGCACACGATTATGTGAAGAGCAAAGACCGACTGCAGGTCGCCGGAGAAGAATACGAAGCGAAGAAGCAGAAAATCCAGAATCTTGAGGATAATGCGACTAAGCTCAAGAGCGAAATTTCGCATCTCGAGGAAGACGTTAAGCGTGTCAAAGCTGTTCGCGAAAAGGAATTACGGAAAGGCGGCAAGTTCCAAGCCTTGGAGAATGAAGTTAAGGAACACTCCCACGAATTGGTCCGATTGGCTACTGTCTTCGAGCTTAAAAATTCCAGCATGGTAGAAGAGAAGGAGAAAAGGAAAGCCAGCAAACAGAACGTCGCTGAGCTCGAGAAACTTCTCAAGGACAAGAGAAAGATATACGAGAAACTCCAAGAGAAATACGACGCCGCGAAGGCTGAATTCGATGCTCAAACAGCAGAGGTGGAAAAGAAAGAGGAACTTCTTCAGACACTCCAAACTGGTATTGCATCCAAGGAAGGCCAGGAGAATGGTTACCAGGGACAATTGCAAGATGCCCGCAATCGCGCAAGCGCTGCCGCGACAGAGCAGGAGCAAGCCAAGCTTAAAATTGCGCATCTCGAAAAGAGAATCAAGGAGGAGGAGCCCCGTGCCAAGAAGGCAAAGGAGCAAAACTCAGGTCTTCTCAAGGAATTGGAATCGTTGCGAGGCCGAGCAAGCAAATTAGAGGCTGAAATGCTCAAGCAAGGCTTCGAACCTGGCAAAGAAGAAGAGATCTACCAAGAGCAATCAGCGCTTCAACGTTCCATCAGAGAACTTCGAGAAAGAGCAGATGGAATGAACAGGAAAGTTGCGAATCTTGACTTTTCTTACTCTGATCCACACCCAGGATTTGACCGAACAAAAGTCAAAGGTCTTGTTGCCCAATTATTCACTCTCGACAAAAACAAGACAGAGGCAGGAACAGCACTTGAAATCTGTGCTGGTGGGCGGTTATATAATGTGGTCGTTGATTCTGCGGAAACTGGTTCTCAATTGCTTCAAAAGGGCAAGCTTCGCAAACGTGTCACCATTATTCCATTGAATAAAATCTCGGCTTTCAGGGCTTCAGCTGAGAAAATCGGGGCTGCACAGAATCTAGCGCCAGGAAAAGTTGACCTTGCTTTGTCGCTAATTGGATATGACGACGAAGTATCGGCGGCGATGAACTATGTCTTTGGTTCAACTCTTGTTTGCCAGGATGCGCAAGTCGCCAAAACAGTTACATTCGACCCCAGTGTTCGCTTAAAGAGTGTAACCTTGGAAGGCGATGTATATGATCCTTCCGGAACATTGTCTGGCGGTAGCTCGCCGAATTCGAGTGGTGTGCTGGTCGTTCTTCAAAAGCTCCACGAAATTACGAGAGAGTTGAGGAGCAAGGAACGACAATTGGCTACCTTACAAGAAACTATGGCTAAGGAGAAGAGAAAGCTGGACGCTGTGCGAGCTCTGAAGCACGAGCTGGATCTCAAAAACCATGAGATTAAGCTGACCGAAGACCAAATCAATAGCAACAGCTCATCATCGGTAAGCTTGGCATCTCAGTCGATGACGATTGGACTGGCACTAATTCTGAATAGATTATCCATGCTGTTGAAGAGATGAAGGAGAATATCGAGCAATTGAAGAATGATATTGCCGACGCGAAGGCTCGTCATGCTGAGGCCCAGAAAGAAATCAAGCGGATAGAAAAGGATATGAAGGAGTTTGACAACAATAAGGATGACAAGCTCGCTGAACTCCAGACATCCCTGGATGGACTGAAGAAGGGTCTTACTAAGAATTCCGTTGCTGTCAAGACACTACAAAAAGAACTCCAAGCCTCGCGCCTCGAATCAGAACAGGCCGGTAGCGACCTTTCTGCTGCCGAGGAACAGTTGGCTGAAGCCGATGCTACCATGGAAGCTCAAGTGGAGGAGATGGAGTCGCTTAAGAAAGAACAAACCAGGATTAAGGTAAGAAGGCATTGCATTTCGATTGGAATAAGTATCCGTACTGAATTTTCTAGGATTCCCACGACATTGCCCAAGCGCAGTTAGAGGAAGAACAGGCGAGATTAACTAGCTTCGACGATGAGTTGGGTGACCTTGAGGAAGCTATTCGTTCCAAGAATGCGCGCATCACCGAGGAAGCTCTAGAGATGCAGAAGTTGGGTCACCAGCTCGAGAAACTCCACAAGGACCAACAGGCGGCAGCTCAGATGGTAGCAAACATGGAGGGCGAACATGAATGGATCGAGGAAGAGAAGGGCAGTTTCGGTCGTCCAAACACTCCATATGATTTCCGGGGACAGAACATTGCGGAGTGCAGATCAACGTTGCGCAATCTGACAGAGCGTTTCCAGGGAATGAAGAAGAAGATTAACCCGAAGGTCATGAACATGATCGACAGCGTCGAGAAGAAAGAAGTCGCGCTTAAGAACATGATGAAGACTGTTATTCGGGATAAGAAGAAGATCGAGGAAACTATAATCAACCTGAATGAATACAAGAAGGAGGCTCTGCACAAGACCTGGAGCAAAGTCAATGGTGACTTTGGTCAAATCTTTGCCGAACTGCTTCCTGGAAGTTTTGCCAAACTCGATCCTCCGGAGGGCAAAGAGATTACGGATGGATTGGAGGTTAAAGTCTCTCTGGGTAAAGTCTGGAAACAGAGCCTTACTGAACTCAGTGGTGGTCAACGGTTAGTTTTTACCCCTGTTCGCTTAATTGCCAAACTCCCATACTAATAGCGTCACAGTTCCCTCATTGCTTTATCCCTCATCATGGCCCTTCTACAATTCAAGCCCGCGCCAATGTATATCTTGGACGAGGTCGATGCAGCTCTCGATTTATCCCACACACAGAATATTGGTCGCCTGATCAAGACACGGTTCAAGGGATCCCAGTTCATCGTCGTTTCGCTCAAAGACGGCATGTTCCAAAATGCCAACCGGATTTTCAGGACGCGTTTCAGTGAGGGTACCAGTGTGGTACAAGCACTGACACCGGCTGATTTGAAGTAATTTCCTCATTATATACGGGACGTATCTTTAATTAATTCCACTTGTGTGAATTCTCGTGTTTTCTTGTCTTTCCTTCTCATTCCAATTATTCTTGGGTATTTGTGGAGTGGGCTGGTTTCTTGGTGTTGCATGGAGGACGTCGAGTGTATATGGGACTTTGCATATTCATATTGATTATCCGTTAGAGTTGAAATGCCTAACGAATGGAGATATGGTTTCTGTTGAATCTTCCACTAGCCCTGGCTTTCCTAATCCGGAACTCGAGGAATATATTTGAGTAGTGGTATGGAACATGCAACTTGAGTATGCGTCAAGGCTCAACTATTGTACGTTGACTTCATAGATAACTCAATCCTTTCATAAACAAAAATATTAAATATGTAGTCAACACGTTAGATGGATGAGTTGCCCTAAATATGCCCTAACTTTGATGCCTTACGGAGCACGTGAACAGCAGCCGCCTGTGGCAACGTCGCCGCCACCTCCCGTCGCTATCGCCCCATTGAACGCCATTGCTGAACGCAGCTCGCGCCGACAACGACCAGCAACTGTTGTCCCATGATTGTCTTACGATATACAGAGCACCGCGAATAGAGACACATTTCTGTGGTGGATTCAAGTCTTTTCAAACGCCTTGCTGTTGTTCCCCTTCTTTCAGCATTCCAAGTTCACTCCTTCGGGCACCGGGCCGCAGGGTCATAGCACTGACATCACACTCACAACCCAAACAAAATGGTGGAGGAAGAGCCTTCTATCAACATCCCCTCGCTGCTCACGCTCGCAGTCGTCTCGTTCCTCGTTATTCGGTGGTTTCTGAACCGCGATGGCAGCAATGCAGCCAGTGGCTCTGGTCGTTCACGGGGTCGCATGATTGATCCGGCGCAAGTCGAGCAGATCTCGCAAATGTTTCCTCAGCTCAATCGACGGGATATCATGTGGGATTTACAAAGGAATGGCGGTAGCGTCGCGGCGACGACTGAGCGTATCCTTACTGGCCGTGGCTTGGATACTGTGAGTTTATTTTATCCTGTCTCTTTTTGTCTCCGCGCTTGACCGAAAGCCATGGCGCATTGCGGACTTAGCAACTTGGAGGAAACTTTTAACTTGGACTGACCATCTGACCTTTTTTTAGCCTCCTCCATCATACCAACCACATATTCCTCAGCCTCCAAACCCTACCACAACTGCTACGCCTGCCCCTGCCGTAAAGTCGGGAGCACAAGACCTCATCTCTCGCTACAACCTCGGCAGTCGAGTCTCACAAGGAGAGGAAGCCGTCGCGAAACAAGAAACCGGCTGGTCACAGAATAAGAGCGAGCGCCAGCGGTTGCTGCAAAAGCGGAGGGATGATATGATCTTGGCTGCACGGAGGAAACTTCAGCAAAAGGACATGGAAGCATCGCATGCGACTGGTCCTGCTTTTTAAGGATGAATATACGCATTGTACTCGAGTCTTTATTTGTCGCCCATCCGTAATGTAATGTGACTATCATATCATATATTTTTGTTGCAGAACGGAATTGCGGGCTTTATATATTCAGAGCCTTGATACCTAGGTACTCATGATGAATTGACTCGGACACTCTTTTCTTGGGCTTTCGTTTAGCATCGTGTACGGCGTCTTGGATCAATAAGCAAAATCATTTTATGTAGATGCAATGAATTTTCATTTCACTATTGGGTATTGTCACAACATAACATGAGAACTTCGCTAAAAAAAATAGTCACCACCGCCAGCCGTTCTATGCACCAACCAATTCAAAAAACGCCTTGCACAAATGCGAATAGAATAAACCACCAAAAATCATTTTAAAATTCCATGTCGTCATCGTCGTCTTGAGTGTAGCCCTGCGTAGGCCCTTCTTCGGCGAGCTGTTCTCTCCGTGCCTGCTCGCGTGATGCACCTATTTTCCTGAGTCCCTCGACGACTCCAGCGACAAATCCTCTCATTTCACCAATCTCCATAGCCCCGACGCCTGTAAGTGATACTCCGCCTCCGCCTACAGCTGCGGTATCGAGAACATCGACGCCCTTTCTCATTTTCGACATGCGCACTTCTCTCAGATCTTTTAATAATCGCCGTACCTGGTCGGGTTCGGTGAGGTCATCGCTCGCAGCATCCAAGAGCATATTTCCAACCTCCAGCCAGTGATATGGTAGCGCAATTTCCTTGTCCATGTCCGATGCCTCGGATGTCGTCAGTGCCGTGTTTTGCGGCAGAAATGGCGGCGTGGGAAAGTGTCGTTCTCCGTCAAGAGTATATTTCGGTCGAGGAAGGGTTGTTGGCTGTCTATCACCTGCCCTAGGCTGGCCTGGCAGCCTCGGCGGCGGCGAGAATGCATCAGTATATTCATTTGTCTCTGTCTCGAACTGCAGAATTATTTGTAGACATTCAGGGTGGAGCCAATGCGGTGGAACGATATTCACACGCCGTTGTCGTTTCAATAAGATCGCGAGCCAGAGAGGGAGTGTTGCGCGCTGCGGTGGTAATAATCTTTCTGTTGGACCCTGCATATCGTCACGTCAGTCTCTCCTCCCTGATAACGAAAATATCAATGCGCGAGTGAGGAATGTAGATCTCCAAAATCTCTCAATTCCGCGGGGGATGGGCAGATAGATGGCGGGGTGCAAATCCCACTCACAGATAACAACTCAAGTCCCTCTAAACGCTGTCGAGGCACAACAGTGACCAATTCCATCTCCGAGAGGAATTCTATTTCTGGAGGCGTAATGCCTCGCTGCAGTGGGAAAGCCATCAATGGGCGTGTGCTATTTCGCGGAAATTTTGGGATCAGACGCGTCGGCAGGTCGGTGGAAGAGACGTGTTTGTGTTATATGAGCAGCGCTTTTCTCGCAGTTGTTTGAATTGACAGCACGCACGCAAGAGAAGGGGGCATATCGGTGTTTATATTATTGAATCCATATTATCAACATCAACAACCTTGGAATTGGCACTTCCAAGGCTCGAGTCGACCGAGTATGTACAATCTGCGGGGCGGGAATGCGCTGTGTTTGCATAGTTTGCACCGGCCCAGCCAACCGGAGCTTCGGGATCCTTTTCTTGGGCAACGTCTCACATTTTTGATGCTTTATAGCCATTGAAAACTTGGAAAGGGTTGAAGGCCGAAGCGCAGGAGCCGATGTTGTGGCTGTGTTTTGATCCCCCAAAGTGAAAACGCATAATCGCTATGAGCTCTCCACAGCCTGAGACTGGCTTGACGTTAGCTGGCCGCTACTTGGTGCCATTTGTACTGCTTTCTCTGCTGCTATGGAGGAAGCAAGTCAACGACGTTGTGCAAGAACCATATCTTGATGAGGTCTTCCACGTTGGTCAAGCCCAAGCTTACTGGAAAAATGATTGGTTCCATTGGGACCCCAAAATAACCACCCCACCAGGATTGTATGTATGGTCGTACATCCTTTGCGCTGGTCTATTGTTGCTCCGAGGATCTCCGAAAGAAGTCGGCGTTGCTGAGCTTCGTTCTACGAATCTTGCTGCTGCCGGTTTCATACTGCCATGGCGGATTCAGACACTGTTGGATTTGTTGCGAAAGGAACGCAATACCCGTCCCTCAGGAGCCTGGCTGAGCCATACCGTATTGAATATCTGCTTGTTTCCACCCTTGTTCTTCTTCTCGGGCCTCTATTACACCGACCTCCTCGCAGTGCTAGTTGTAATTGAGGCATACATATGGGATACAAAAAGATCCGATGCCAACGGCCCGAAGAAAACAGTGAGCGGTGCTTTACGTGGTCATGTCTCCATACAGACCTTGACTTTCCTCGCAATTGGATGCATAGCGCTTGTGTTCAGACAGACGAATATTTTCTGGGTGTCTGTATTTATGGGCGGACTCGAAGTGGTTCGCACCATTCGTCAGAAGACGAAATCTTGCGAACGCACTGGGCCGCTCGATATCATAACGAACAGCTTCAAAGGAGAATTATATGACCCACTGGTTGCAGAAGCAAGCCTTTTCGGTAAATATTTATCAAACTACCATCTAAGTTCATTGCTGATTACTGATATAATGCAGACTATTTTAAGACTGCCCTGTCCCTGACATCTGCTGCGTTTAGCCAGTTGCCTCTCATAGTGGCATCTATTATCCCACACCTCCTCATTCTGGCAGCATTCGGTGCATTCGTTTTGTGGAATGGCAGTGTTGTCTTAGGGCACAAAGAGTTTCATACCGCTAGCATCCATGTCCCTCAGATGCTGTACATCTGGCCGTATTTCATCTTTTTCTCGTGGCCTCTGATTCTGATCGCCATTGTCAACGTCGTTGTTCCCCGACGCTTTCTTCCAAAAGTTTTTGACTTTCGACTATCCAATTATCGCAGACTTCCTGGAATCCTCACGGCTCTGGCCGTCATCCCATTGATGCTGGCAGCCGTGCATTTCAACACCATCGTACACCCTTTTACTCTCGCTGACAATCGTCATTATGTTTTCTATGTTTTCCGGCTCCTGACTAGGTATCATCCTGCTGTCAAATACGCCGTTGTCCCGGTCTATTTCTTGTGTGCCTGGGCTATCCTTGCTGCTTTCGGATTCTTCTCATCGCCTGCACCTAAAGTCACATTTGCTCCATTACCAACCGAGCAAGATGCAGTCGTTCCCGAGCTAGAACCCGAAAAATTAAGCAAAAGGAAGGAAAAAGAAGCAAAGAGACAGCAGAAGAAGCAAGCATCAAAACAACCTACTACCAGGAAGACCTCAAAATCTGCCTCAACCAAAGAAAAAGAGCAACAACAACAACAGACCCAAGTTCTTACACCAGACATCCTAGATAAGATCCAAGCCCATGTTCTGCAGCGTCAACAACAGCGTGATCAAGAGCAAATCCGGGTCAGTTTCGTCCTCATCTGGCTGGCCGCTACTGCCCTCTCACTCATCACGGCCCCTCTCGTGGAACCGAGATATTTCATTATCCCATGGGTAATATGGAGATTACATCTCCCCCGTCAACAGACTCCGGAAGTATTCCGGCGACAGCAACAGTCCGAATCATCAGAGGCGGAGCTGTTCAAGGCGCAGGTTTTCACTGCGTTGCCTCAGATTATGGAAACGGTGTGGTTTTTGGTCATTAATGCAGTGACCGGGTATGTGTTTTTGTATAAGGGGTTCGAGTGGCCGCAGGAGCCAGGGAAGGTTCAGAGGTTTATGTGGTAGACGAGAGCAAGTGTTTTTGTTTCGTGTGTGTATTATCATTATTTACTTGGCTCAGATGAGATGTATTAATATTAGATTTTGAAGGAAAAGTTTAAGTTCGTAAAGAGAATCATGGAAAACAAACAATTCCCTATTTCATAGACACGCCCCCATCTCAATTTTCTGTCTCGACATACCTAGGTAGGAGGTATAATTACTACATGTCAAATGTGCTGCTCCTAACATGCTTATGCCGACAATAGTCTAGAACTTCAGAAATCGTACATTTGACTCTCATTCATCTCGTCTTTCGAGTCCACCTTGTTAGATGTCTCCATGTCTGAATCAATTTCCCACCCTTCAAGCTCTGCCAGACATTTGAAGCAAAAGGATTCATCTGGCAAGTACTCTCTGTTCCATCTTCCATTCTGAAGATGGAAAAAACGCTCTAGCGACGGTAATGAATATTCCAGGCGCTTGCATTGACGGTCATAGAGTTCACCTTTGTTGTCGTCACTGTCAGAGCCATCGTCCGAATCGAATGCTACGATTTGAGGCCTTGAGCATTCGCAGATTTTGTTCATACGGCACCAATGGCAGAGAGAACAGACAGACCTATCTTCGGCAACGACTATCCAATTATCAGGTTCACCCAGCAGAGAACAAATACATTGTTTGTTTTTCACTCGGTGTTTCAATTCTTCCCACCAAGGCTCTATCACGTATTTCTCGTTGAGTTTGAGACATCGATGACACTTAATATGGGGGAAATTATAGCTGGAGTGGTTGTCCTTGAAAATTTCAGTCGGGTTTAAAGTGAACAAATCGTCAAGAGTATCGTAACGCCAATTTGCCTGGCCTAGTACGGATTCGACTGATGTTTCGCGTTCAACGAATTCGTCCAGATCTTGATAAATAATTCGAAGACGTCCATGCCATTGGAAGAATAGCCTGGAAAACCATAGTGACATTGAGGTTGCTGTTTCACCTCTACAGATCATGTGAATATCTGCCCCTTTGGCCAAGAGTAGTTTCAGAATCTCAAAACTAATGTGACGTCGACCTGCAACCACATGAATTGGAGGGTAATTTATTCTGTCGCAGTTATAATCGTAACTCAGTGCCTTGGGGTCGAAATCTAGGATTAACCGAACACTCTCTATATCCGATCGTCCAAGGGCAGAACCTAGGCAATAACGAATGGAACTGGCATCAATACAGTCACTCGGTTCTCCTCTGAATTTTCGGAATAGGAAGGATAACATGTCATGAAAAATCCATCTCTGAGACAGAGAATCAACATCATTATCCGTCGAAGCAACCAAATTCCAGCCATCACTCATTGGCCCTTGGAAGTCAATACAATCGTCAAATAGAAGGATCATGTCGATTTTCTTGTTAAAGTAGGCGGGCCTAATCATCGAAGCCGGAGTGCTGTACACAAAAATCAGCTCAGATATGTTTTTCAGACTCAACGGTCAAGTGTATATATTTACAAGCCACGTTCAAAGACACTTTGATGTACCTGCGCTATCTTGTCTGCCCCTTGCAAAATCAGAAATTTAGCCAATTCAAAATGACCGTTAAATGTAGCAAACTGTAATTTAGGACAAGCGTTAGATATCATAAAATATAAACTACTACGTAGTTAATACTCACATGTAGCGGCCTCCACCCCCTAGAATCAACGTCCAAAATAGACGCACTCCCTCTTTTGAAGAGCTCAGAAACAGCAGCTACGTTTCCGGTTTTGCAAAATTGAAAAATAAGTGCATCGTCATGTACAGCGCGCATAGGCGATATGCTATATTGCCAGCCTGTCTGCGAACTAACAGCAGTGGCTTCAATTCCGTATTTCAGTCCAATTCTAATCAGCCATGAAGCCGGATGAAAAGTGAACGATGTTATTGTCTTAAATTGAAGGGAGATTTCGCCGTATGTCATGATTGATTGTTTGACGACTTTGGTCTGATAAATCATCGTACCGAACCTAGTCTTGTAGGTCAAGCTATGATACCGCCGCATACTTTGTAATCTTCGAAATGCATTAGGGTTGCTTCTGACGGCTTCAGTAACACCCGATATTAGAACTTCTCTGAGGATTGGGCTTGAGACAGCCTTCTTTAGCTGGCGTACTTCCTCTTCAAGGGATTTTATATGGTGGTCCGCATTGTTAATGCTCGAGGCTCTTGACGAGAATTCCCATTGATACTTAGCTTGCCCGTCTGCTGAGCTATGGATGGCAAGTGATGTCTCATTTTGCAGGAATTGATTTCGGTGACCTGCACGGTTTTCTATATCCTCATCAGAATGAAAAATGCCTATAACCTAAAAGGCCCAAGGCTCTCATACCATTCTGCATAGTCTCCCATAGGACTTCGAGAAACGATTTAGTGCAAGATGCGGCAGTTGCTGCAGCATACTCCTGCCACATCTTATTCTTGTGGCTATCTGCATAGTCACTGACGCCCTTGATGATAACGCAGCGCAAACTATCGCATATTCCTACTCCTTCCATTTCGAATCCAATAATGCCTGTTTTCTCAGCCAGTTTGTCACGATGTTCTCCAGATTTCATCACTGTATCCCCAGAGCCAAGCGTGCCAAAGTGCATTCTAGGGGATGGATTACGTGCAGTAAGCCGGTTTCGTTTTATTAGCCTATCAGCACATCCAAGCTGACTGCAATCACCTTCAAGTGCCTTGCCACAAATTGGGTGTTCGTTGGATTTGCAATCAGTGCAGATGCATGTGGCCATTGGAGTTTGATGCTGATGCTTATGGCGATAGGTAGCCTCAAATAATTGATCTTGTGCAGCTCCTGGGTATTGCCACCTGGTGTCCAGGCGTTTGAGATGTGATAAGTGATTCAGCTGCCTTTCTTGAAATTTATATTGCAATCTACGAGTTTTCAAAGCCGAGAGAAAGCTTCGGATATCCCGGTCTGCACGGCCAAGTGTTTCCGTGGAATCGCCCTTCTGTCGAAATCCATCAGGGTATAGTTTTCCAAAATCATATTCGGCAACTTTGGAACTAATAACAACATCCCCTAATATCAGCTCTGTCCCTGCTGATGGAAAAGGCACCCCTCCACAAATCCCGGTCAGTATCGCTAGATCAATCTCAGGAAAGCTGATGAGTAGGCTCGACGCAACGCTGGCAGCACTTCTTTTTCCAATTTCTGGTAAAGAAACCAACACAATGTTGAATTTTTCAATTCTTCCTGTTTGATAGAAGTTTAAATCCCCTCGTCTAAGAGAGCTTCTACGGCGTCGAATTCCACCGGCAAAGCGCAGACGATCGCGATTTTGAAGTCATTGCGAGATCGAGGGCGCATTTTGAGATAGAAAATGAAGTTCGCTGCTTCACGTCGAGCTAAAGACGTCTTTCTCAATCAACACGTGTATTGTGTCGGAAAGCTCGTTGTGAAACCACCAGTTTCGCTTGAGGTGTGCGAGGTGTTCCTCTACTGTACTAGACTGCGTCACGGAAGGAGATTTCTGGGCTCTTGCTCTATTTGTCGCAGCCATCTTTGTATCACGTGTGTGTTTAGTCCTAGGCTTTACGTACTGTAACGACAAGGCTGAAGTTTTGATGCAGCAGTTCTACCTAGTTGCTCAGCCTCACTTTCCCCAGCCTCTTTCATTGGATATTACATATGTGTCGAGGTGGCTGTGCAATGGAATCTGCATAAAAGTATTCGAGCGCTTGATAAACCAGAGATTTCAATATCAGGACATTGTGTAACTGTCAAACGCTTAATCATTTTGCATCCCGTGATAACAGTGGTGCGCCACATAGTTTGGATATCGAGTACTAGTAATAGCATCACTGAAGCCAAAGAACATCATAGGTGGGATGCAATCATGTACATACTCAAGCGTGAAAGTATGAGGACTCAAGCAGGACAAAGTAGATCTAGGGAGGACAACTCTCGACACCTGATTGCTGCCAGGCCAACCACACTGCCCATTTGCTTCGTACAAAATGATCGGTCCAATCTTCTCTTCTACGAGGCATAGTTACCTGGATGGTATATCCATGATGGCTACAACCTTTAGTTATATTTCAATGATTGTCATGTTACATTATGCTCATCTGAATTCATGCATGACAGGAGAGAGGACGTCTATTATTACAACGATGGAAGGACCAACGCGACCAGGATTATTATATTACTTTCATCTACATTTCAAGTGGAATTAAAACATGCTATGATGAACATGAGGCTGAATATCACTTGCTTTATCTAAAGACATACAGGGTTCATCTCAAGTGCTTCCTCCGTAAACTGTCCCTACGCACTGGAGTATTACACGCTTTATCATCTGAATTCTTTTTTTGCCTGAGAACAAACACACCACCGCCATTTCTCGGTCATATCATTCATGTTTCTTCCTTTTGCCACGCCACTTCGGCCTCCCGTAGAATACTTTCTGTATCTTCATTTCCCAATTCAGATGCCCAATCCGCAGCTGTGTGCCCATCGGGGTCCTTGTAAAGAGGGTCAGCACCTGCATCCAATAGAATCCTTATAATCAACTTGTTATTACGCCATGCTGCAAAATGCAGGATCCCCAAACCCTCGTAATTTGCTCGAGAGATATCGGCACCGTGGTCGATGAGAATTCTTAGTATTGAAACGTTTTTCCGCACTTCTTCTGCCGTCCAAGATAAGGGATTCTTTGAATCAAACCGCCGCCAATATATTGAAAACCCTTCGGAGAAACAGCGAATAGCATGGTCTAGAGCATCTTGCGAGCCAGCAGTTGCGAAGAGAGCTGGCCGGAGACCGGTGCTGTCAGCATAAGATGGGTTGGAAAGGGCATTAAGCAATATCTGTACCATGTCGGGCTCACAACTTTCGATTGCTTCGAATAAAATGGTTTGGCCATTTCGGTCTTTTTGAGATATATCTGCACCCTCTTCTAGCAGCATTCTAACCATTTTTTTCCCCTTGTGTTGCACAGCTAAATGCAGAGCCGGAGTACCGAACTCATCCACCTCGTTAACGTCGCAGCCAGCATCAATCAGAAGTTGTACTATGTCAGGGTCCCTACGATTAATCGCTCTGATAAATGCAGAATCCACTTCTGGGTCCCGTTTATCGATATCTGCGCCGGCATCGAGGAGTGTTTCAACTAGCTCTAATGAACGTTCATCCACAGCGAGCATTAGTGGTGTCATCCCATAGATATACATATTATCAACGCATATAGCATTGATATCCGCCCCATTCATAAGAAGCAATTCCGCAATTTCAGGATCATGTACCCAGTGCAATGGCGAGGCACCCTCATCCTCCCAAGCGTTCGCTTCTGCACCGTAGTCCAAAAGCAACTCCACCACATGTATGTCGGCATACGCGACAGCATGATGGATTATCTGTTCGCCATGAATCCTCCAGGAAACGTCTGCCCCGTATTCAAGGAGTAGTGATACTGTATCACGATTTCCTCTTATCCTAGCGGCATTCCACAATGGCGAGGCTTCTTCATTCAATATCCCAATTCCATCAACTCTTGCACCGGCTTCGAGAAATGCTCGACATAGCTGATACTTTTCTTCACGTACTGTATCTTCTGCCACAAGTGGTCGATAACCATCTACCGTCTCTGCCGTCGCTACAGTTAGCGGTGTCCTGCCCTTTCGGTCTTTGGTATCCCACGTCCCCAAGATTCGTATGAAGTTTTTAACGACGGGAATCCGAGCCCACCCTATTTTTGCAACAGCGTGTAAAATAGAGCACCCATCATCATCAGGCTCGATGTGTCTTCGGTGTAGAAGATGTATAGGAAAATCTGGGTCGTTGCAAAGGTACAGGATGCCATTGAAGTCGAGGAGGTCTAATACAAGTATGAACAACTCAGGCGGGAGGTGATAGAGATGCTGCACCAGGCTGTCGTCCATTTTGTTCAGGGTTGGACGAGAAAAGTCACTGGAGTTTTTCTTGAATTCGTTGGGCCAGAGTCGTTCTGCGTGTCTTTTGACGTGGTCCATGCTTGAGGGAGCGCGTCTGTCGACACAAAAGCGCGTGACGCGCTTGGGAAGTTTTAAGGATTTGCCAATCATATACGCTGCTGCCTAAGTCGGTATTTTCTTTGTGTGAAATCTAGAAATGCTCTTTGTTCTGTTTCGTGTCTGTAGCAAACAAACCAAAAGGCTATTTTTGCCCTGCCCTATACCTTAGCCCTAGCCCTAACCCTATCATTATATCCTTCCCCATAGGGCGTAGAGATTGGTCAATGCTCTGAGACATAGATTACCTGAGCTGTTGATAGGAAGCTAGAATTGAGTTCTAGGTTACCACCACATGACTTGACTCTCTTTTCTTTTCTCTCACTGACCGCTTCTTGTCGGCCGAGTTTTCTCCTGTATATCTTCGTATCAGCCTCGAGATGGCTGTTTAATGGCTCTACCTAGGTTTAGCAAGATGTGCATAAAAGTATTTGAACGCTTGATAAACCAGAGATTTCCATATCAGGGCATAGTGTAACTGTCAAACGCTTCACAATATAGAACGAAATCATACAAGGCGTACATGTATATGGTATGCAAAAAGAAATCAGTCAAAAATGCAAATACGTCTCTTTATATAACAATCCAATTCATTCCACCGCCCCTAATTCCTCCAAAATCTTCACACAGTCTTCGCGTCCGTCCTCTTTTGCTATTGTAAGCGCAGTATCACCATACTCGTCTCGTTGATTAATGTCCACACCTTGCTCAACGACCAAGTGCTTGATATATTCATCAGGCCTCTTTAAAGGTATGGTTTTCATATAAGTCGCGAAATTGAATGATTTCTGCTTGACGATGAGCTGGGCTGCTGAATACCATCCGGAGTAAATTGCTTCGTTCAAAGGGGTTCGGTATTCTTGCATAGAGTTCGTGTAAATTTTGTCCGACATGTTTTTTTCAATGTTATAGTCTGCACCAGCATTAAGGAGGATTTCTGCACAGGAGAGACCATCTTGAGGGTTCTCAGGACCAAGGGCTAAATGAAGAGCGGTAAATCCATCACGTGTTGCTCTATTTATATTGACGCCCTGTGCGATCATGTCTCTGAGAGCATCTTCCATACCAAGGAAGGCAGCTAAAAATATGTAGTCTTTTGGGTAGTTCCTTATCGTTTCACTGGGATCGTTGTACCGAGACCAAATGGATGGCACCTGATGAAGACGGGTTACTTGCATGAATATAGTGGGATTGATAACTCGAGGATCCCCAGAAAATGACCAGTAGGGAAAATCAACGGGGTGCGAAGGATATCTCCAACCCAGTATTCGCCTCATTTTATTCGGCTCTTTTATGAATATGTAATCAAGCAGATCCCAAAGCTCCTCTGGTATCGTTGTGAGACTTTGAATGTGACTATCAAAGTGTCTAGCACTGTAAAAGAGACAGTTGCCGAAAAATTGCTCTGGTTCCGCCTCAACCAAAAGATGTTGAAGACACATTATAGCCATCTTAGCATTTGCCGCTTGGTTGTCCAAAAGCACATCTTGCAAATCAGATGGATGTTTTGTTTTTGGGTTCGTTGCAAATTCTTTCAATGAAAAGTGAATAGGCCTGAGATCATCCAAGTCAATACCGGTGGTCAGTCCGAGAAGTCTAAATGTTACTCTGTCAAGAATGAAAGCATCGTAGGGATTTTTCTGTTCACCAGCCATTTTGTGTTTCAGGGCTACTGCATCAATAAGAATGGCCTTGTCAATGACTTCCTTTGTGTGGAATGCCCAGAGGAAGCACATCTGTATAAGGGACTTGGTTGTTTGTGGTAGCGCAGTCATTCTGCGAAACATCGATAGGTATGTATCCTCTAATTCAGTGGGCAGCACCTTCAATTGCGTCCTGATATCGGCTTCTGGGACTCGTGCAAGGTCAGTTAGTTGGAGATCGACCCATAAATACCTTGAAAATATTAGTCACGAGTTTCCTTTTGGGTACAATCGAATGAAGCATACATACATTCCCTTGGCGTTCTCAATCAGTGTCTTTGTGACATCCTCTCGGACTTCTGGATTGATATGCTTGAGCTCCGTTGCCACTCGATGTTTAACAAATCTTTCAATGTCTTTTTGTGCTGCGTCATTTTTGGAGCTCAGCCAAAAACCTCCATGACCCCGAATTGTGCGGGATATATCAATTTCTTCTCGGCTCGCAACAAAGATTTTCAGGTTTTGGAGTTGTTCATCCATTTTGCACACAAACTCCAGAATCTGCTTTCGATGTTTTTCCTCGCATTCATCTAAGCCATCAAGAACGACAAAAAAGCGTGTAAAAAGCATCGAGCACTGGACAAATAGATACTCGAGATCATTGGATGAGAATCGTCGTGCGTTCATTCTAAAATCGCGATAGAGTTCTATTACAAAGTCAGGGAGGTCTTGAAGTTTCCAGCATAACTGTTTAACGAGGTTGGCCATCATCTGTCCGTGTATGGACTGCATCTTTTCTGTTTCTTCTCCCTTAAAGTAGGCATATATGACTGTGTCATTTGTAGACTTGCTGCGTTTGCTTAGATGATTGATAACCACCGAGCTTTTGCTATTAGCATATCGCACAGAAAAACGACCCAATTGCTTCACCTACGCAAGTACGGACTTTCCGGTTCCAGCTTCGTCATATTGTTAGCCTGAGAACAAGAAACTATAAGTCGAAGAGGAACAAACCAGGGCCGTATAACCAGAAGATATCCTCCGACGAACCCTTAAGCCAATTATCGAAACCCCGTCTTTCAAGAAGCCATGACCCGGTATCTTTATATCGTTTATTGCTCATAACATCATGCATTTGCTCAATATCATCTTTAGAGAGCCACGCAAGGAATTCCTGCCTTTCCTTACCTGACCGGCACCTGTAAGCAGCTGGACTATAATACTAAGGGCCGAACATACGAGCATCCAATGAATTCTTTTTGACCATATTCGACTCAAGTGCTGAAGTTGATTTCATGATTAATGCGGTAGAAACCATGTTCAGATTTTCAGTTTGGCGTTTTAAATCCGACTGTATCTTGCCAAATTGCTCTTCAAACGGGGCCCACTGGACTCTCGCAAAGACAGCAAGGGTGCTCGCACCTGCTTCTGATGAGTTTCATATGTATGTAGAACAGAGAAAACCCACCTTTTCCATTCCCTTGATCAACATAAGCGCGGCGGGCGTGTCTGCAGAAGGAAAGTATATTCGTATAAATTGAGACCAGTGTCTATCTATGTTAGCTTTCAATTCAAATCTGTCTGACTTTGTGCGTCCAACCTCATTTAGTCGTGGTTCATTTGGCTTGATCCCATCAAAAACATCCAGCGTACGGATGAGATCTGCAATATCCTCCATCATCTTCGTCAGCTTCTCGTAATATTCAAAGTACTTGACTGCTGCCTTTTCCTTAAATTAGCCTAGAGCTTGCAATTTTCTAAAAGTAATCACAAACATTGATGACAATTCGAAGCACTCCAACAACTATGGAGCTAACTTCAGGGTAGGCTTGAATTCCAATCTCAGCACCAGCCATCAGAGATTGGACAACTTGCAAAAATGAAAGTGTCCGATTTGCAATCCTTCTAGAGACGGACTGTTCCCGGTGCGATTTATCGATATCCTCTACAGCCTTTTGGGCCTGCAACGGAGACTGGTCTTCCTGAAAACTCCATGCAATTCTTTCGTTCTCGCTGAGCTCGTTCCAATGTCGCTTCCATGCTTCTTGAAATGCAGGATTTGTGGATTTTTCAATAATGGAACTCGTCTGCTCCGGGCCTATCTTTGATTGAGAAGGTTCTTCAACTTTCTTGACTTTCTCAACTTCCTCGGCTTTCTTGACATTTTCGATATTCTCAACTTTGTCGATTGTCTTGACTGGCTCGGCCCTCTTTTCAGGCGAAAGTGTTGGGGGCTTGGATTTCTTTTTCTTAAATATGCTCAGAAACTTGGGCATGACGGGTTTCAAAATAGGTCGATATCTTGATATTATAAATTTGAAACCATTATACCGTAAAATAGTATATAGAAGATCTGACCTTCTCGAAAGTCGAGTCGACTACCTAGGTGCTAGGGGTAGATATAGAGACGCTGCGACCGACAAGGCTCGCACAGCCGAGCGCCGTGGTTTCATCTTTGCAGGGCAGTGCAAGTGCATGGTTAATCAATGGCCGAAACGAGGCTGACCGGCGCGTAAGCTGAGGATGCAATTGGCTTAGATGAAGCACTGGATGCAGGGTGTTGGCGGCGCTGCTAGGGATGGCAGCCACCGACGGCCAATGGATTTGGTAAGAGCGGGTGCCACTAGCTGGAAGGTGTAACGCCTAATGCTGCTTCCCGCGGCAAGCAGCACAGCATCCTTTGTCCATCATCATCACCGCAAACACACTCTCACACAATCATACAATGTACCCTCCAGGGAAGAAGAGGAAGCTTTCAAGGAACGAAGACGCGGAGGATAATGCCTCCGAAATAAACAGAAACCACCTGGCATCTTGGACCAGGTCCGTCACTCCGCCCTTGACTACCCGCGCTAGACTGCTTTCCCCCCAACAGCAGGACAAAAGGCCGTCAATAGCCGCTGCTTCAAGAACCAAGCAAGACCATAGAATCGACAGTGGAAAAAAGCCCGAATTCATTGAGGAGCAGCCTCGCATAATATCATCACCTATACAGCTTACACATATCCGAGATCTTCCCCCAGGCCATAATGTTGACACGGTCCAGTTACACGACATACTGGGCGATCCCATGATTCGGGAATGCTGGCAGTTCAATTATTGTTTCGATATCGACTTTCTCATGGGCCAATTTGACCAGGATGTAAGAGATCTTGTCCAAGTGAAAATAGTCCACGGATCGTGGAAACAAGATTCTGCAAATCGCATGCGAATAGATGTACGGCCAACACGTCATCTGCAGTTATGAACTTGATGTCTAATAATCCCCAGGAAGCCTGTTCTCGTTATCCAAATGTCGAACCTATCGTCGCTTATATGCCGGAGCCATTCGGTACTCATCATTCAAAAATGATGATTCTTCTTCGGCATGACGATCTTGCTCAGTATGAGACTTAACCAACCTTGTTATAAAACTTGTCACCTAACTACGATTCAGGGTTGTTATTCACACGGCTAATATTCTAGCTGGCGATTGGACAAATATGTCTCAGGCTGTTTGGCGGTCGCCGCTTCTTCCATTGGAGTCGACGAAACACGATCTTGGAGTAGGAGAAGCTGTCGTATTCGGGACTGGCGCTAGATTCAAACGTGATTTATTGGCCTATCTCGATTTTTATGGCAGGAAAAAGACTGGTGCTTTGGTAGATCAACTTCGCAAGTATGCCTTCAAAGCAGTCCGCGCTGCCTTGATAGCGAGCGTGCCTTCAAGAGAGAAAGTCGGTCGTGCGGATTCAGGTATGTCAGCGCTATGGGGCTGGCCTGCTCTAAAAGACACCCTTCGACAAATTCCACTCCGAAATGCGGCTCACGGAACATGGCCTCATATTGCCATACAAGTATTTAACCATACCATCCCAGATGACTGCCTCGAATGCTGATTTTTCTCAGGTCTCTTCAATTGCCTCTCTAGGTCAAACAGACAAATGGCTCAAGGATGTATTCTTTGACAGCCTTTGCCCATTATCTTGCTCTTCTAACACAACGCAGGTGAAAGGGCCAAAGTACTCTATAGTCTTTCCCACACCTGATGAAATTCGGAGATCCTTGAATGGGTATGGCTCGGGAGGCTCTATTCATATGAAGTTACAAAGTATCACGCAACAAAAGCAACTTCAATATATGCGCCCCTACTTGTGTCAATGGGCTGGAGATAGAGAGAATTCTCCTACGAGAGCCGTAGGTTGTCCAGATTCTTCCAACATCGACGGACTTCAAACTCGTACAAAGAAAGAGGCAGGTCGTCGTCGTGCTGCACCGCACATTAAGACTTATATACGGTTCTCCGACGAAAAAACAATGGATTGTATTGACTGGGCCATGATAACTTCTGCTAATCTATCTACTCAAGCTTGGGGAGCTGTGCCCAACTCGGCCGGAGAAGTCCGAATCTGCAGTTGGGAGATTGGTGTGATTGTGTGGCCAGAACTAATAGTGGAAGTGCCCGGAAAATGTGTTTCTAGACCGGCAACTATGGTACCTTGTTTCAAGAGAGACTTACCAGATTCGACGCATGATGGGAATAATACTTCGGTCGTGGGCTTTCGCATGCCTTACGATTTACCTTTGACAAGTTACAGCGATCAAGATGTACCTTGGTGTGCCACGATAAACCATGCAGAACCGGACTGGTTGGGACAGACTTGGGAAACGTAAACTTCATATTGAATGACGGAAGCTTCAACTAATTGAAAACGCAAGGAAGCATCACATTGATGTTTCTTCTCGTGGACTAGTTCATACAAAATGTCGCTCTGGGAAGTTCTCTTATTTCCTTCTTGGCTCGTCGTGAGACGATCTCACTCGTGCATATTAATTCTTCCCATGGGCGGTCAATCTTCACAATCATACTAATTTTCGTCCACCCATTCGTCGTCCTTTGCATCCTTCCCTTCCTTCGCTTCCTCTGCTTTCTGCTTCGCTTCCTCGGCTTCCTTCTTCTCCACCTTTTCTAGTTCCACTGGATCTAAGCCATATTGCGCCTTCAACTTCTCATAGAGTTCGATATATTGCTTTTGCGCATCCTCGACGGCGACGTCCTTAACTGCTTGCCAACCAGTATATTTTCCGTATGCCTAGATAGAAAAAACGGGAGAAAAACAAAATCAGCCACCATTCGAACCTTTTTTTTAAAAAAAAAAAAACAAAAAAAAACAGAAAGAAACAGAAATGGATTTACGGTGCAAACGATGTTTTGAGGCAAAGGGAAGAGGAGTCACTCACAACATGCGCACCCATATCAATTGACCATCCAGGGTCCTCAACCTTAGGGGCAAGCTCGAAATTTTCTCCAGATCCCTGCTTGTAAAGACCGTATAACTACAAAGAACGTCAGATAATTGCAACGCAAAAATTTCCTCAATTTCTCACAAACTTACACTCTTTCGTTCATTTTTTGAGGGGGTCTTCTTGAGACAGCGGACACGCGCGGAGGCCTTGTAGAAATCTTGTTCTAGCGACATTGTTGATGATGAGGCTTGTAATTATTCTTGACGACGAAGGTATAAAAAGTATGTAGCGAAAAGACTTCAATTTATATAATCCGTTGCAGTGAGAAGCACGAGGACCTGTCTGTCATCGACATAGCACAAGCACGTTAGCCAGCGTTTCCCCAGATCAGATAAACACCAGATGATATAAAATGACACGAAGTTGGACAAAAATAAGCTTATCTCATTTCATCTCATCTCGTCTCATCTCAACTCATCTCGTCACAAGACACAGATAAAAAGGTGAAACAGAGCAAAAAACTCACCTTAATATAACCCAAATTCCAGAATCTATAGCTCCGACCTGAACGAAGAAAGAGGAGAACCGAAAAAGTATTTATACACGTCCTTAGCACGCGGGGGTAGTGGGTTTTTTGAGGGGAGCAAGCAACCTCAAAAAGTGGACTCCAGCAACGACGTAATAATCCACAAATTATACATGCCTGATCGGGCTAGCCTGAAGAATAATGCACGCTGCGTGACCATACAATCGTATTGTCCATACCCAGATTGGCAACAAGAGTGGGGGCTAAGATGCGACCTGCCAATCAGGATACCCATAAATGGAGACTTGATTGTTCCCAACGGTTTTTGGTTGTTTTTGGTTGTTTTTTTAGGCTGGTTGGGATGGATACATCATAACTTTACGGCGAAGGCCTGAGGTATCGACTAGATCGACGAGAGGTCACATGCACAGTTGCTCGTGATCATTACACACCCAACACTCAACAGTTAATAATACGAACCGCTATGTACAAATCCAACGCCAGTTCACATGCTTCCAGTACAGATAAGAGAAACGAAAAAGCAAAAAGAAAAGTATCAATAATCAACAGCCCAGCCATTCTGGGCCAGGAACTCTTCGCATGCGGCTTTGAGTCCAAAATTTGGTCGCAAGTCCTTGACGGTCATGGGCGCGCGAGTCACGGGGTCGACACGCGACTGCTCGAGGTATTTCGTGATGCCGATGCGATCGAAGCTGTGGCCTGACACGGTCATGACGGGGTCATGCATGACCTCGAAGGTAATGTTGTCGATGAGATAGTCGGGGACCACCTGAAACAGTCAGTCAGATATTCAACATCAGCAGTATGAGATGCAAAGTACGCACCCGCTCCTCAATGTTCCCTCCCGAAGCACTCTTAAAGGCGTCCCGAACATGCCGGATTTTCTTCTCCGCCTCCTCGCGCAGCGCCTTCTGGTCCTCATTAAACCCGATCTCGCCAATCTCGCCCTCCTCCAACTGCGCCTTCAACCCGGCCAATTCGCGCTCCAAATCAGCCTCCACCAACAGCTCAACACTAGCCAAGGTATCATCCATCTCCCTGAGCCGCGCCGTCTCTTTCGCAGCCCAAATCTGCTGTTTGGAGCGCAACACAATCTTCGAGAGATTCTCCGTCTGCGCGTTCATGGCGCTGAGACTTAGTCTGTACGCATCAATGGCGACATCGTAGGCTTCCTGGGGCCGTTGTAGTTCGAGTAGTGCTTGTGAAAGGTAAAAGGAGCCTTTGAGGCTGGCGGATGCTTTTGAGCCGCCGTTGAGATCGATGGCGATGCGGGAGTCGTGTTCGGCGCCGGCCCATTTCTCGAGGCGGAGGCGTGTGACGGCGCGGTTGGTGAAGAAGCTGGGTTCTTTGGGGTTCATTTGGATGCTGTCGTATTTTTATTAGAATGCATGGTTGTTGCGTTGAGTTGTAGTTGTGCTCACGCCTGAGAGTACATCTCCTCCGCGCCGGCATAGTCAGCATCCTTGAAGAGCTGGTTGCCCTTTTCCTTGAAGCCGAACGAAATTTTGCAAATAATCCGCTAGCAGAACTCGTCTTGAGTACCTAGGTAGAACAAGGTCGATCAAATATCGGAAAATCGGGGCTTCGGTGACCGCACGAGGGGTGATGCGTGCCGCAATCAGAGAGCTTCGACAACAAACAAATAGCAAACAAATAAAAATGAGCGGATCATCCTCAAAGGATATCAGACAAACGACCTGCTCAGCACATCATAGTGGATGCCTTTGATTGTTTGAGGTCAGATGGAGCCGTTTGTTATTGCGGAGAGAGCACACAAAAAAGTGACGGCCTGCTTATCGAAAGACGTGGATCCCCGCAGAACGTTTCGAGATCCGAGGTCTGACTAATAATGGGCGTGACACAGCGTCCCCCTTTTCACTCGCGATTAGTCGAGATATTGTTTCATATTGACATGTCTTTTATTTTGTTACATGTCCATTGTCGAGTGATATGTGTAAAATTGAGTATGTTCAATGTTGACAGCGCAGGATTAACTGGAGGAGTTGCTGGTTCTCAAGTATAGCGGAACTGACCAATGAGAATCAAGCTGAGGATATACTAAGGATACAGTACAGACCGACAGATTGAGATCAAAATACGTACTCTGTACGGAGTACAATTTCTATGAGATGGAATGGTAGGCACTAGTCTTTCATTCAAGTCTACCCTATAGAGATCGTCACATGACAGGACAAATAAAACGTTTATACGTGCAAGCACATACAAAATATGAGTGGCAAAAAATGTACCAGAGAAAAGCAAAGAAAGGTATCCCCCCACAACTTATTGTATCATCGCTATCATATCAAGTATCATTTCAAATCAAGAAAAAGATCGAGGCTTGTCGTGCGAATGGTGGGGTGACGTTGAGAGATCGATATACCGTCAAATCAACCGGTTGTTCCAGCAGTGCGCCGACAGAGGCTAATATTTTTGTTGGTTGTGTATGTCCAAGAGAAAAAGAAAATATCGACAATGCCGAAATAGCCCGCCAACAAATAAATAAGCTAGGCGTTGAGCTGCTTCTCGTAGTCGTTGATCGCCTGCACCTTGGCAGCGGAGCCGCTCTTGGGATCGAAGCGGTAAGTCAGCCAGTCGAGCGCGAGCTTCTTGGCCAGCTCAATGCCAATGACCCGCTGGCCAAAGCAGAGCACTTGGGCGTCGTTGCTGAGGATGGCGCGCTCAACGGAGAAAGGATCGTGGGCGGTCACGGCGCGAATGCCGGGCACTTTGTTAGCGGAGATGGCCACGCCCAGGCCCGTTCCGCACACGAACAGCCCCCGGTCCGCTTCTCCGGCTGCTATCCGCTTAGCTGCCTCGACGGCTGGGTGAGGATAGGCGGTCTTGTCGCTGGTCGAGGTCACGCCGACGTCGACGACGGATTCGACGAGGGGGCTCTTCTCGAGGATTTCCTTGAGGGCGAGCTTGTAGTCAACACCAGCGTCGTCGCCGGCCATGACGATACGGAGAGGCTTGAGGTCAGAGGAACCCATTTTGTGTAGAGAAGGTAGATTTTTGTTTAAGAAAAAAGTGTAGATATTGTGGCAGTTGGATAGAAGTACAGAAAATGAAAACAAAAAAACAAAACAGGAGGAAAGCTACGTGGCAAACCGGATCTTATATAGAGCTACGCATAGCTAGACAGAGGTACACATCATCGCCCTGGACCGTGTCTTTCTTTGTGTGGACACGCCCCTCCTCCGTCTTTTTGTGTTCCCCCATGTGTTTCTAGCTCCACAGCCCAGGCTTTGCCGTGGAGAACGAAACTGACACGGCCCAAAGTCTGGAGAGGGTTGCTCTGCTCTGCTCCACGCCTATGTATAGATGTAGCATGGCAGTAGCATCCTATCCCTGTCAGAAGTCCCTGCTCATATCCCAAGATTCCCAACTCTGACTCGAGCGGCACAGAGGGCGCCGGTTTTATGGCGTCGCCTGGCGTCATAAGGCATTGTTAGTTGCGTTGGATGCTCCACAGCTTTGTGTGCCCAGTTCTATACTCCGGATCCGTTACCTTGGAGTTGTATACTGAGCAGGCAAGTGAGCATATTATTATCATATCTATACATCCAAGTAACCATCTCTATCCTTGATCTAAGCACGATCTACCGTATCAAGTCCGTGAGCACCCGTCAATGCATGTGATAATGTAAGTATACGCACTCGCATGTTCATAGATGTCTACAGTGTATTTGTATTGTACATGCAAAGTGACGGCATTGCGGCATTTCCCAATGTGGAGCTTCCGGGTGCCATATCCTGTCACATCCCGGTAATTTCGTATGCCACAGCAAATCAGGACAGGAGCTCTCCATTGACCCAGCAAATCACAGCAAAAACAGGAATTGGCTAATCATAGAGCCAATGGCAACAAATCGTCGGTGCGTATATAACTTAATTAAAATATATATTATGAAGGAGGTCTGTTCTTCGAGGATGTTATGTATTTACACCTCCCGACACCCGTAATTCAAGGCATAGACCTAGGTAATTAAACATTATTTATGCTCGGCAACTCGCCGACGGCAAGTCTCCGTGTTGCTACGCCCAGATAGGCTGTTCCGGGCTTGGAGAT
The DNA here is from genome assembly GCA_011750695.1 of Penicillium sp. OUCMDZ-019. NCBI lineage: Eukaryota > Fungi > Ascomycota > Eurotiomycetes > Eurotiales > Aspergillaceae > Penicillium > Penicillium sp. OUCMDZ-019. The sequence goes on along the minus strand of WTTZ01000068.1, from coordinate 69,484 downwards.
AGCCGCCGACTATATTTGAAATCATCTATGTATTCACCGTCAAATCTCATAGCTAATAACTGTAGTCAGAATAAAGACTTCTGGACTACTAGTACATCCCCATAATAATGCAGAATAAAAGAACACGACGATCAGGCAGAATACGGGGTTGCTTTGGCCTGCCCTGGAAAAGCGGGCCTGAAGTTCTAGGCACTAACTACGTACGCGGAGTATATAGTAACCCCGCCATTAGCCCGCGTTTTCCAGGTTCTTTAATCGTACTAATATCTCATTTTGATTGAGTTACACATGAAATATCATATCCTCGTTTATATCTAACATAGCCACTTTCCCTTTTATCTTGGTTACATAGACTGTGACATCATTGCTGGCATTGCTTGCGAGCATCTCACCCGTTCCTTTCCGATCGTTTTATCGACACGTTCCAGGATTTCGATACTATCTTGCTCTCAGACGGGATTTTGTACCAATCAGGAACAAGAAACGCAATCAAAGAACAGGGAAGGCAAAATGGCAGACGCAGTATCCTACCCGGTCCTGCCGCAGAAGCTTTTGATTATCTCGCTGAAAATGTACTTTACCCCATCGCGCACGCTGCAGTATCTCCGAGATTTGCTCGACCCCAAGAATCAGATTGTGCTAGCCAAGAACCGGTCCAAACTGCTCCTAGCGCTGATCCCGGATTTCTTGACGGTGTATCCATCTGCAGAAATCATTCGCGAGTGGGAGGAAAAGTTGCCCAAGGATTTGGATGCAGGGAAGAAGTTGCCGCCGCCGTTTCTGCTGGGTGGCCAGGATGCCTTTTGGGAAGACCTAGGTGCTTATACCGGTGAAGTATCGCCGTTGGCTCTGAAGGAGATTGGCGCTTCGATTGTTGAGCTGGGACATGCTGAGCGGCGCGCTATCTTTGGAGAGACGGATGAAGTCACTGCCAAAAAGGCAGCGGCTGTCTCAAAGCAAGGCCTGATTCCGCTCGTGTGCATTGGCGAGTTGAGTGCTCCCGGCTCGGTTGCATCTGAAGCCGTGGGGCAGGCGGTTAGTGAGTGTGAGGTCCTGGTTCAAGCCGTTTTGAAGGCTCTCCCGGCTCATGCTCCTGTGATTTTTGCCTATGAGCCCGTGTGGGCTATTGGCAAGCCACAGCCTGCTGGCGTTGACCATGTGTCGGCTGTTGTAGACGGTATTCGTGCTGTGATTGGGAAGCGCGAAGGCGATGTCAGAGTGTTGTATGGCGGTAGCGCCGGCCCTGGTCTTTGGAGCCAGGGAGGTCTGGGCAAGGCTGTCGACGGCATGTTCTTGGGCCGCTTCGCTCACCAGGTCGAGGGTGTGAGGAAAGTTGTCAGAGAAGTTGAAGAGACTCTCTCGTAGCAGATAACTCTTCGCTGCTGAGTCTTGACGCAACGCAATTGTTGCCGTGAGAAAACAAAAGGACATAGACTGGGAGAAAAGGAGAAAAGCTACATGACTGATGAAAACATAATATCTAATAATGATAGAATACACACAGTGCCAAATACATCTAGATGCATGAAACTTACACCTATATATTCCTTTCCTCTCGAAGCTCGTTTTTCACCCGCGTAACGGTACCTGTTCCGCCATACGTGATAGCCGTGTACATCATGGCGACAGATGCGCCGGCGTCGAGGACCGCTTGAGCCTGCTTTCCATTGGTGATGCCACCTGACGCAAAGATTGTCTTCGGTGACTCGCCATTGTCCAGTTTCTCCTTATAGCGTGTCACCAGTGCCACAGTACGGTCAAAGAGCTGTGGTCCAGAGTAGCCTCCAGTCTCAGTCAGCGTTTGCACTTCCTTTTCTGGGAGCACATATCCCTTGGGCAGCGGGGCGGGTCGTCTGTTTGTCGTATTGCCGACAATAACTCCATCCACGCCAGACTCTCGAACGGCATGGCAGATACCATCAACTTGTTCTTCGGAATCTTCGTCCGGGCTCACTTTGACCATGACAAAGGGCTTTGTCTTGCGGTCAATTCGCTTGGCAGCGCCTACCACGCCTTTGAGAATTTCTGTCAATGGGCCTGCTGCTTGAAGACCCCGCAGACCAGGTGTATTTGGACTGGACACATTCACCACCATGATGTCTGCGTACGGCGCGAGTCTGTCGACACAATACACATAGTCATTGGTGACAGCGGCAATGTCCGACTCGGGCGTGAGTTTATTCTTAGCCACCTGGACCGCAAGCAACTTGCCCTCAGTCAAACTTCCCGGCGGCACGCCAGCTTCACCGTTCAGCACACGATCTTCCGCGGCATCATGATATCCAAAGCCGTTGGCGGCGGCAAACGCACGAACACGTTGTCTCAAAACCTCAGCCATGTGATCCGCACCCTTAGAGTTGAGACCGTAACGGTTGATCATGCCCGATTGCGAGACTATTCTAAAGACTCGAGGTTTGGGGTTTCCGTCCTGAGGGAAAGGAGTCGTACCGCCGACTTCGACAACCGCGGGTCCCAGCGCAAAGAGCGGGTCAGGAATATCCGCATGCTTGTCCAATCCGCCCGAAATACCAATAGGGTTGGAGAGGTTGTAACCGAAGACCTGTTTGATCATGTCAGATGCGAACGTATTGAAGGGGCGGGTTTATATTTACCTCTGTGCTTAGTTTCCCATCTTGATCTGGGGAACTGCGCTCTCGCGGATGCAAGCCCAGATTATAGAGTTCCTTGAGTGCAATAACACCGGTATGGTGAGCATCCTCCGCATCTGGATATAGCCAACGCACAAGCGGAACAGCGATGTATCTGTGAGCGCTGGATCGAGTATCCGTGAAATAAAAGTATCCACCCAGGAGAACCAAAGCTAGAGAACTGCGAAAGACATATTTTCTGAAGGGCTTCTTCTTGTTCTTTACTGTTTTAACGGTTGCTTCTGAGCTTGTCGACGCGAATCTTCTGCTGAGGCATGGTGCGGTCCGATACGTTTGTTGCAGATGAGCCGTTCGTGTCGAGGATGCGATGCCCCTCAATTGATGCACTCGAGAGCTGAAAGAGAAGCCTGTCGCCATATTTCCGTCTAAAGTGGTTTGTATTCGTTGCTATTCGGCTTTTTGGTAACTGTACAGCAGTAACTAGAGGCTATTAGCAGGTGGTAACATTTTCAATGCTTGCTGTTGTAGGGCCTTTAAGGTGCTTACCCGCGATTTTCGAGTGTCAATTGATATCCAAAAACCAAATCCTAAAGCCTGCGATCATGCATAGAGTCAATTGGCTTCAGGATACCCATAAACTGGAATATCTGGAGTCCTTCACTCGACTTCACGCGAGGCATGAAAGCAGCTACGTAAATGTGGGATAAGCAGGAAGGCGGTAAGGATTCTGCCACGACTGCTTTCATTTTCTACTCTGACCAATCAGAGGCAGGGATTCAGTTCTATGTAGAAAATATATAGACATGAATGAAATAATCTAAGTAAACTATATTAGTTAGTTTATGCTAAGTTGTTAATTATAGGAGTAGATAAGATATCCTATCAATACATACACAATAAATTTGTCGGGTTTGGTCAGCTAAGGCCGGTCCGATCGATACAAAGCAACGCAACCAAGAAAAAGAGAAAACAACTGATATTAACTTCCCTTAGATAGCCCGTGAGACATCCACAGCCTCGCAACCTATCATCTGTTAATTCTAGTCAGCTTAAAGTCTGCCGCCTCAAAAAAGGGCAGATGCCAGCTGAACTCGATTAGGTTTACTCGGATCACATGAGACTTCTACTGCCTCATAAGGCGTCCTGCATATACCTAACAATCAGAGTTCAATAGATTGTCGGTGGTCTGAAACGCACTCTCAAGTCTCCAGGGTTCAAAATATGGTGTCGATTCGGGCGCAAACTCAAACAGGCTAGGTGATTCAAAAGGTGGAAGCTCTGCTGATTGACACTGGTAAATAGCTGCGCCGAAGGAAGAGGGTGCACAATCTCGATCCATGGATTGAGATGGCTGGCTGAATATTGCATTTGTGCATTGCAGTTTGCTGGAACGTAGTCCTTTTGAGAGGGATTCGGGCCAGTTGGAGTATCGCTGATCGAGCGAACCCTAATCCTCTGGATAGGAAGTCTCTCTCCTGCACTGTAATGACCATACATGCAGTTCATAAGGTGAAGATAGCATTTAGTCGTAGCAGAAACTTAGTATATCATTAAGTCACTCTTGAACGTGGGCAGAAAGTCTCCATAGAACCCAAGTGCCGTCCGTCATATCGAAGTACTGTTGTCGGCAGACTAAAACCACGACAGACTCAGATTCACATGCAAAAGAGTAGCAAGTCGGGTCAGAGATCTACCTAGCCCCCATAAAAAAGCCCTGCATGGAAGATCCCGCGTTACGTTGTTGTTGTCGTTGTTGTGAATCTCAAAGGTGCCCACCTAATCAAGGAACCAGTGACTTAGTGACCAACAAAACATGGAATCATCATTGGCAGATAGACAAACCTAGAGAGTGACACCAATTCCAACCTTTTGAGACAGTACATACAAGACATCTTTATATTCATCTCATGTGTACTCCGTATATCTCATCTAAGGAGATCTTTCGGTCTCGGAAATGAAATTCCAGTTGGCTGGATCGCGACATGCAACCCAAAATGATAGACATGATCTTCTTGTAAGCGAGCTCTTGGCTACATACGAAGGTGCATACTTACTTACATATTGTCATACATACACATGATCGCGTTTTTTTAATGAGTGCGTGCTTTCCTCCACATGGACTTATTGGATTCTCTGTGCCCGTGGTCATCTGTACTACCGTGCGTGATCATCGTGGCCATCATTGTGGCCTTAGTCTGTTGGTGTACGATAAACGGAGTACGGAGTACACAGCTTAGTTATATGCATGAGGATAATCAGCAACAACTAAAGTAGGCCTGGAGATTTATATGGGCAGGTAGAAACGATTGGGGTGTACACAAGGCCGGGTATTTATTACCTATGAGAAACCCTTCATATTTCTCCCTTTACGTACCTACTACAGACAGATCTATGTAGGGTCATTGGCTGGGAAAATCATCCACTGACTTTTGCATTACGTTAACCTGTTTGGGAAAGTACACATTTGCACAGAGAACAAACCCTTTCGAATGTAGGCTAAATAAAATAGCGAATCTTTGGAACGGGACATGTGAATGAAACTGGATAAACTCCCCTTTTCTTGCCTCTAGCATTACAATACAAAATTTATTGGCGAAAAGAGGCGGTGGGATTTGCCCAATACGGTCCAGCCACATTGGCGATTTCATTCAGGTCCGGTTTATACTCAAACCTTATTGCCTATCACGGAAAGCCTACTGCTGTCAAACAACACAAGAGGGGAAAGTTATTACACAAAAATGGTCTCGACTAAGCACATGTCCTTTTTCTTTCCTTCTAGTGCCGCAAAAGGTAGTGATTCATGGCTGGATTCGACTAGGTAGTCGGCCAGGGCGTTCATATCATCTGTAGCTTAATCGTTTACTACGTGGTCTACTTCCAAATACTAGTTTGTCGATCAAACACCCAAAGAGCAAAATATGGGCCATGTAGTTGATTATAGTAGTTGTGGTGTTTTAAAGCCACTTTTGTAAGTGCAGATGGTGCATTGCACGGGCTCGGACTCGCATTGCCCAAGATCATACCTAAAGAAACCGAGACAAGCGCTATCCTGATTAAATGAAAGTCCAAGCTCACATGCGATCGAACAGAGCGAGCAAGGGAATCCATGCCATAGGCAGGATGACTAGCAGCTGTCAAACCAAACAAGGTGCAGGTATTCGAAGCTCCTGAGAGCCTTGCAAGGAATTTAGTAACTTGCATCATTAGAACTGGCACTTACGTATGTACTATGTGCGTACTACGTAGTACAGTATGCATAGGTGCATGCTGGATTCGATCCGCTTGAATCCATGGATGTCACAGCATCAAAACCCCGTGTTTAGTTATCGTGTCACATTATACTCTCTCCCTGGGTCATTCGTTCATTCTGATCCAATGAAAGAAGAGAAATAAAATTAACCAAGAAAAAGGGGCAAATATTTTCACTCACTGTAGTGCATTTGACATGTCTTACTTACTTGCATAACTTCATGTAGTCGTTATCAAAACCCTGTGATCTACTGCCCTGTACAAGACGAGCTTTGCTCCAACTTTCTGCGTCAATGTCGACACCGTACACCTGTCATCGATCTAGTGACAGCAGCGTTCATGCCTTTGTTCATTCGAAAATAAACAGGTCAATAATGTCATAAAGATATACGTCGACGTCCCATGTCGGTCTTGAGTAGATCCATGTCAGGTAGCGGATCGGCTAATCGGCTATTCTCTAAGATGCTGTGTCAGTCAAGCAATGACAGCTATGGGACAATAGACTAGCACGTACCTAATCATTAGACTATGCATTTCTATACGACATGTGCATTAAGTTAGTCTCCCATGCTCGTATCATTTTTATCGCTGTCAATGCGGGATGCGGTGTAGTTAACTTTATTTTAAAATCACACGGTCGATCAAAAGGGGGAGAAAGAATTAAGAGGCGCGGTAAATGCGACAGTCGTTTAAGCTAATCATCTGCATAGTGTAAACATATGCAGGCACGTCTAATCCGTACAGAAAATCGATCGAGATAACGGGAAAAGACGCCACAATCGAAAGGAGAATAAACATGATTTCCCCGTCATAGAAGTATGAAATCTAAGGCTGTGTTTAAGAAATTGCCGAGACTAAGGAAAAAAGATTGTCCTAGCGTGGAAAATGAAAATGCTGTCGTTGTATTATCTTTTCTCCGATCAGACGACAAATACGTAGGTCCTGGCCTATCATCGTCTATACAAGAGTGAATGGCACATAGATCCATTAATGAGCAGATCCATGGAATATACCTGGATAATAGATAATAAATATTCACCTTTCTTGGATCCAATTAGACATGTCAGATCGCCGATGCTATACCGCTAGAGTTGCACAAAAAGAACCGGAAAACGATCCAATTCTTCGCACGAGAAAATCAAGGTACTTATGTACTATGTAGTGGATAGGATTAAAGCAAGCAAAAATGACCCACCACACCTCACATGCTAATCTCGTTTCAAATCTTGAATTCCAGAGATCTTGGTAGCACGGCATGTGAAGATTCGAGATCTCAGCATTTCATTCATTGATATTACTCCGAACATGTGTAAGCATCTTAAAACATGAAAAGAGTACGGGGTACGGAGTACTTCGCAGATACTAGCAAGCTAAAGTAGGAACGGACTCAAAACTATCGAGTCTTCACTGACCTTCGCATAAGCCTCAACCGAGATTTGGAGCATCAATCAAAACTATTCTTGCTAGGACGGGGGCAACCGACGCTACTTAAATTCTAAGCCACTAAAGACAAGTTAACGCACGCTCTAGCCTTCATCCTGCCTAGGTTTGGAGACTTCGCGGAGATCTCGGTATGAAACCAGCATAATCTGTTTTCTTTCCCCTTTCTTTTCCCGGATTTCATACACTAGCATTGCATATTTCCTCAGGTACATAAATAGCAGTGTGCCAGATATTTATATCAAGTACTTTATTGGTTGCTGGCATATGCCTTCTGTCATTAGTTCAGCATAGATTCACTTAGGGCTGGACAGTGGATCCAGCCAGGGACCGTGACCTGACTAACTTCCCGATTGGGTAGCGCCCAATCGGAGGCTCAGGCATTGGGTAAAAGGATGCAATGCATTTCATTTCGTACTGGTCCCAGACTATGCAGAACTGGCAGCACCACTGCAGTGCGTACAGAGTAGCGGGTTTGGGATTTCTTTCTTCCTTTTCCTTTTTTTTAAAAAAAAAAGGAGAAGCAAAGAAAAAAAAAATCTTGATTTTGTTTCGTTTAGCTCTGCATGTGCATGTGTTTTTCTTTTTGGAATACGTAATTATAGACTGATTAACCATGTATGGACTAGCGTAGCTGTGGCAGTGAAGACAGTGGACACGTCCCAATTTTTTGGGTTCGTCCCGTTCACCAGCACGGACACGCCGACTGTCAGCTAGATACGAAGTTACTAGTTAGGCTTCTGCCGATAAATTTTCCATCAAGTAATGCTGTCTGTCAATTCGTTGAAGATACTGGAATCAGCGACGTTGGTGAGTGATTAGTAGGTATCCAGAGAGAAGTGAATTAAAAGAGAAGATAGGAGCGTTGTGTACGGACTATGGAGCACCGTAGTATCAATCTCAGTCCCTGCAGTGAGCTAACCCAACTCAGAATGGCACTGTGGCGGATGACTGCATGGGGCCCTGGGTGCTCGAGCCTCGAGTTTCCTAAACACTACTGTTTACCCGTACTCTGGATAGTTACATACACAGTACTCCGTACTATAGCCCTTACGCCTATAGTACTATTCGCATCTTACATAGTATTCCATACTCCGTGGTCCGTACGTCGTATATCGAGGACAATCGACTTTGTGGCGCCCATTGGCCAGGGGCCTTCTCCACATCCCGTGGATCCGCAGCTCCCGCTAGCGCGCGGCTTTCCCGAGATTCGTCAAGCTTAGTTCTGCCACTGTCCACGATCCAATTGACGCAGTCGTCTGCATTTCCTTTTTTCTTCTTTTCTTTTTCATTTACTTCTTTCTTTTGTTACGTTTTATGAATTAAGCATTTCTTTCTCCGTACAAAGTCCGAACTTTTCGCGGTACTGTATGCTTTGTTCGAAATAAATACGAGGGCTGTGGTTTACTACGTGCTAGTATTCCAGTGGCGTGAAGTCTATCTATCACATATATCCAATGGATCTTAACTGTCTCAGACCCCCACTCCCACCGCCAAACCTGCGAAGTCGATATCGTTGACCGTCTTTCTGTGTGTGGCACACCTGTCAGAATCTCCCTAGTAATTTTTCCTCGATGGAGTACGTGGTAAGTAATCGCACAATTACACAGCACAGCACAGAACGTGGCGTTCGTAACAAGTGACACGACCGTCTCTTTTGGGACCGAGTTGTTCGGCAAATGTTTACTTTTTCACCTCTTTGCCACGGACCCACAGCGAATGAGATGACAGGCACCTGTGGCCACCGGCTAGGCCCATCACCATGTTAGCTGCAGACAGCTGTGAGGATCCTCATGCTACTGCCAGATGCCCGAAGCTCATTTGATGGTTTCGACACCGCTGGTTTGGAGTTGGACCAATAAGTCCTCTGGGCTCTACATTAATCACGGGTAATATAGAATGAGTTCATGTTAGAGGTCTATCCAGGTTTCACAACAAGCAGATTTCTTCATGGTCCGTCCCACCGGTTCTCTTTCCTTTTGATTTGCCTCTGACTCGGGATGTATTTCCTCGAGCTTTCTGTCAATCAGAGCTTGCTGGCACTGTTGTAGGATGGATGTTAAAAAATTTATGAGGTAAAAATTAGTACGTAGTGTATAAGTGCAGGGATTAATATCTAAATTCCACTCGTTTCGGTTGTGAAGCGGGAACTATTGCTGATCGTGCAAATAGACTCGTTGCAGATTGCAGATCAAGCCAAGCAAGTTGAAGCAACCAACATCAATCAAGCAACGAGCACTACCGCACATGACGCTGGACACAGTGAGCTAATGCGGGTGCCGGCAGGTAACCATCTGCCTGGGCTGGTCAATGCTCACTCAGTTGACGAGTCAACCATGAGAACAAAAGCAAAGCGGGCCAAGGAGAAATAGAAGCACAGTCCATGAATACTTGGTCAAAGAACACCATGACGGATTTGCCTCGTCTATACAGCCCAGTCTAGTCTCAAGCTTGCATTTCGAGTGGATTCCAAGTGGCTGGCGTACAGCTTGATCAAAACATGTTCATTCGGCTCCATTAGAGAAACCTCTCATGCGGTTTTCTGACTGGCTTGATACAGTCGGATTCGTCCGGTCGATTGGGTTAAGAGTGGTGGCCTTATCCGGGAAACGGTAAGTACGCAATGGCAGACATTAGGAGCAAGTGAGCAATTAGGAAAGTCCAACAGCGGCGTTGGTAACGCTAATGGCGCCCAAAACACGCTGCATGAGTGTGCAACCAAAAGCGGAGACCTGTACGGTATTGAGATTTCAAAGCTAGGCTTCTCCTGCATCTTAAGTGCGATTGAGATTAATAGTTTCTCCATGTAACAGGGCTGTGGGAGACCAAGCCTGGAGAGTCGGGCTAAGAGATCCCCTGTCACAGTGCCAATGAGGTCAGTCCTAGTTGAAGCTGTCATTGGCGAGAGTTTCAGCTTAGATCAAAACGCCCACCCCATCTAGATCGGGTGAAGATCATGGAAGCTCAATATTGGGGCGTATGTATTTGACAGATTTGGAGAGAACTAGCCAGAACGCGGGAACGTCACGCCGTGGTGTGTCTATCGTCGATCTAGTTTCGCTCACGTAACGCCACCCCCAGGGAATTTTTGTATTTCCCCTCCTGAAGAAACGCCTTCATTCGCTCAAGGCTCCTATATGAGGTGCAGTCGATCTCTTATTTATTTAAATACCTGCCATTCTGCCACATCTGTAGAGCCACCCCCCAACGGGCCAAAGAAGACAGCGGCGAAAGCAAGCGCCACAGAAACAAGTAAAAAACAGCAAATACCGCATTCATTTGTTCTCTTGCAGTTTATTCCATTACATCGAGTCACAGACTTCATCAGGCTGTATCAATCCTTTGCCCTTTTCTTTCTGTTGTTTCCTTAAGAGAAGAGAAAGCGAAAGACCAACAACCAAATGATCATGATGGCTCCAAGTCACATCACTTCTTTGGAAGCAAGTCACCACCGCCATCTTCATCACCCCGAAGTGATTCAGCAGCCACGCCGATTTGCTTGCGATCGCTGCCGGATGCAGAAACTACGATGCGAGAGGGACATCTGGAGGCCGTCCCTCATGCCATGCAAGCGCTGTCGCAAGGCACGCATGAACTGTACGATCAGCTCGATGGACCGTCCTATTAGCAAGAAGAAGTCGAAAGACAGAGTTGGCTCGGTGACAAGACCCGAGAAGACAGCAGTAGGAAAGCGCTCCCCGCAAGGTGACAACGGGAAGTCACCTGGGCTCGACATATCGGAACAATCTCCTATTGACACCTCTGCCGGCTTCTACAAAGAAGCAATGCCCGAGGGATTCAATATGATGGGTGTGCCGAAGTTTGTCCCAGACATTGTGCCGCCAGAAGGATGCTATCCAGCGAACAGCGGGTTTGAGGAGTACCCAGCACCTACCTTCTCGGGTTTGATAACACCTCCTTCGTTGGAGAACGAGCGTGAACACCAGTTGTCTCTAGAGACGGCATCTTTCATGGTCCCCCAACATCAGAATTGGACTCCCGTCAGCGACTCCAAGGGGTCAGAGAGCTTTGAATACGATGACCGTAAGTTGTATCCTGCCATGGTTCCTTGGATAGAGGATTAACTATTGTCGTCCACTGCAGCATTTCCGTGTCTTGACGACAAAGAACAATGGTGGGACCAAGAAAACCTCCGCCGACTGCTTGACGTCAATATGCATCTATTGGACTGTCAGAGTTTAGTTTCCCAGGAGCTTGCAATGCTGGGAAATATGGATGCGAATGTCGCCTTGACAAACCTCGATTCTGCGTCTCAAAGCGCGTTGCGCTATTCGCAGCAGTTCCTCGACGTGGTGAAACTGTTTATTCACGGTGATTTCGCACCCATTCCCGGGTCAATGGCATTCATCCCTCAGATACCAACCCCGAATCCATCGCGACGCCCTTCACATGTCCAATTAACAGCCGCGATAGTTGAGCCAGCCATGATCCAAGGGGGGGACGGTTCCATGCCTCCTCAGATTAGTCCCATCGCTACTGCTCATATATCATCTTCTCCCCCTCAATCGTCATGGCAGGGCAGCCAGTTCGAGGACGTTCAAGTATCTTTAATATTGGCCACCATCAACTGCTACACCTGCTTGGTCGGGAGTTATCACATCATTTTGTCATATCTCCTTCATGAGTTAATGGCCGTCGCGACTCCGGAACAACATCCTCAATCGTCACCGACGTTCACAGGCTTCGCAGCCGCATTTGCTGCCACGTCTCAAGTTCCACCAGCAGACCGAAACTCGCAGCTTCGAATAATTTTCAACAATTGTGTGCGCATGCTGGCACAGCTCGAGGTGAGCTTGGGTGTACCAGAGCAGCATTGTATTGCGTCATGGGTATTGCCTTATTCAGCTCAGCTCCTTCATCCTCATCACCATGAAGGCATTCTTTCCGGTCCCGTTGCTGCAAATCTTCTCAACACTCTCGTCAGTCAGAGATTTGGGCTGTGCGTTAATGGTTTGGCCACAGGCAAGAACTCGGTGAAGGAAATCATCTCCGCAATCAATCAGCTCTTCGATCCTGCTCAACCAGTCAGTCAGGTCACCACAATATAATCGAACAAACCGACAACTTGTACTTTTCTTTCGCCTTTTTCTCTTTCGTGTCTTTTGTTGTGTTTTTCTGTGATAGAGAAATGTGTGGCATTCTCTTCTTTTTTCTTGTATTTTTTAGGCTTTAATATTTCAAGGGAGGAAAGAGTGTTAAGATCTGAGCGTTGTGAGCAGAGTTCAAAAAAACAGGGCGGAACTTTCACTGTGATATCCACTGGGATATGCATATGGATATGAATTCGAGTGGATATGGATGGATATGAAGAACATGGGTATGGACGCGTGGGTATGGATTAGGTGTGGATTTGGAACAGGAATGCAGTTGGAATGGAAATGATATTTGGAATGGATATGGGTATGATATGGAAATGGAAATGGATTGGATACGGGCATGAATATGGACTGAAAACGCATATGGTATGGGTATGGAATGGATATTTGGCATGGATGCAGGCACAGGCGTTTGATACGCATCACTTTTCCCTTTCCCCTCACGCATTGATTTCTTTCGATTTTTCGGAGCTTCTATATGCAGCAAGCATAAGAGAGAAGCAAAAAAGACAGACTTCTCTTATAATCGGGCATGTACTACCATTGTTGAACAGAATATGTACATTTATATACACATAAAACTACACTCTAGGTACTTAGGTAGCTATCAAACAACTGATAATCAATAATCTTCTGCTAACCCCTGCATCACAACCTTCTCATAATAAAATATACACCTCTATAAGATAGGTACATACCTACACGTGTATCTACCTTGTTGCGTTCTATAGTATATCCTACCGACCTATAGTAACGAATGAAGATCACTACCCCTCGCTTCGAACATATGTTTCAAGTCCAAAGTTTGTGAATTGCCTCTATTTTACAGGACCTGTCTCACTAAATGATAAAAGTGAGGCATGTTTTGGGTATAAGGCTATGGGTATGGGCATTTTGCTTTTCTGTAGCAAGGGGGTTTGGATAATGCGTTTCAAACTCCGGACGGATATGTACATATTTGAGTTTCAGCGATGATAGATACTCTTTTCTTGAGAAGACACGAGCAAGCTTACTAGGTTGGTGACTACATACGTAGTCGTACTTTTTACATCTATGGATTAAGTAGGATAGACAGTAATACTGGGGTATTGGTTAACTACCTACTACCTAGGTACGTTGTGAATATAACTCGATCCAACCAAATCGAAGGTCTGCACAGAGTACGGAGTGAACGAATGACTAAATTGCAGGGGCCCTCTAACCACCTAAGAAAAGCCAAGACAATCTTCTCGAATGAAAAGAAAGAATACCCCTTTCTAGATACATACCGTATACAGTAAATAGTCGATCTGGCAGTGGAAATGACGTGAGCACATTGAACCTGCCCAAAAAAAACAGATTCATCCAGATACGTATAGTATATCATCCCGTTTACACCGTAGAGCAATTATTTGGTCTCGGTACGTATTGATGATATAAGATGCTCGCCTACAAGGTTCGTTGACGTATCATACAGACTATTGGTAGATCGAATGTGATGAGTCTAATCCTTAGTTCCGTAGTACTTACTATTGATATTTAGTATTTAGCACTAAGTACTCATTAGGCAGTTGTGGGCAAAACACTCGCCTTTCTATTTGATAGTACTTCTACTACTAACCCTTCCTAGGTGGTAGACTAGGGACACATCATGATGTTCGTACTTTACTACTTCCGAATAAGTCTTGCTATGTCACATCGCCACAAGTGGGCTGACGCGCAAGTATTATGTATGCTGCATCTCTCAAGAATCTAAATACGGAGTATTAGAAGATACTTAGGCTAAGTACTACGTAGATAGATGCCTCGGTTTATCGGTGTATGCGGTGCCTGAGGCCCCACGTCGCCGCTTTAGTCTTTATGCCATTAGATTTAAAACAGCGTTCGGTATGCATTGATTCCACAATTAGAAAGAAGAAAAGAAAAAAAGAAGGAGCAGAGAAGTAAAGAAGTAAAGAGGAAAGGCAACGTGTATGGTTGATCCGAGACCCTGTTCAGCCTTATCCTGAAACTGCGGGTGCCGCTTACGGGGATCGTTCGTGGCCAATGAATACTGAAAGCCTGGCTTGGTCTGAGGCGGCCAGCTGCAAGTAATTTAAGCTAAATCAAAATAGTTCTGGATAGAATACAAACTGCATATAAATAATTCAACCGCCGTTCAATGTTGGGTCTGAGCAGGGCTTCTACCGCCGCGCTCTATTTCTCTACAAAGGCAAGCCCTAATTAGGGTTTGGTTGAAACAGTTTCTTTCTAATTATACCGAGTTTCTTGTACTAGCATGACTCGCAATTATTACCAAGCACCATGGCTTGGTATATTACCATCGTCTTATCATGGATTTCATCGCGCACATATAATGTGGTGTTGCTCTTCGTCTAAACACCTCAACCAGCATTCTTAGACTAACAAAACCCAAAACCATGCAGTATAAAATCGCCTTCGTGGCCTCAACTCTCGCTGTCACAGTGTCCGCCACCCCTCGTCCTTCGATCACCGCAGCGCCAAAGGTCGCCCGTGGTTTTTGGGATGGCATTGACAGTGTCCTGGGACACATCGGCACCGATATTGCGCAAGATTATTCCTCACTTCGCACCGATCTTGGTGCCGATCTGAGCAATGCCCGGGACACCATTACTTCCAAGTGGGGTGTGTTCACGCACTCCATCGCGTCGTTGACCAGCTCTGCCGCTGCGTCGGAATACAGTCACTTGGCTAGTGCCGCTGAAAGTCTTGCCAGTGAAGCGTCGGTTGAAGCCAGCTCGTGGGCTGCCAGGGCCGCAACAGAGACGAATAGTGCTTCGGCTGAGCAACAATTCCAGTTCGCGGCTAATGCCTCCGTGATTGCAAGCAGCGGATACAATGCAGCTTCGTCGCTCAACGAAAAGGCTGCTGGCAGCGTTACTACTACTTTGACCTCTGCAACACCCCTTACTAACTCTACCGGCGCAGCCAGTTCAATCATTTTATCCAGTCCAGCCAGTTTGACCAGTTCCACCAATTCAACCACCTCGACTAGTTCTGTCTGTTCAACTACTTCAACTACTGGAACCAGCAGTGCCCAAACTAGCATCGTCTCTACTTCCAATTCTTCCTCTTCTACATCTAGCGCGGCCGCCCCTGAACTGGACATGGGCCTTGCTGGATTCGCTGGCTTGGTCAGTGTTGTTGCCGTCATTTTATAAACAAAATCCATCACCACCATGTTATCCGAATACGTTTCTTCTGGTTTCTCTGTCTTGAACACTTTATGGCTTATGATGTTTATGATTTTTGTAGCTTATAAGTGACGGGGTTTGTTTTTCTTCAGATATCCAACCATCGTTCTTCTATGGAATTTAGCTATTTAAAGCAATGAAAGTGCATGCATATTTTTTTATCTATATTGGCAACTCGAATTAGATTACCCTAATTGGGTTACTATGTCATTCCCAGTAATTACCTAGGCACACTCCATGTATACTATTAATATCAATCCTACACCTTCTCATAGACAAACACGGCATAGATATTCCATCATCCTATCGAGGCAAACCTACATCTAAATATTAGCCCTTCCACGTACAGTTTATCTAGTAATATTATAAAACAAGTATGTGCTATCATAATCACTTGCCCATCTTCTACATTTACAGTGGATGCGGAAAATGTAGCCCGATATCTAGGCACCATTGTCCGAGATTGCGACTCCGGTTTCCTTAACGATGTCCAATTGGAGAATATATGGGTAATTCAGAGACATTGTATTGAAGAGGAAATGTTGACTGAATAGACCTCAGGAGTTTTCCTGTGTGTCTGAATTGCAGTATGTATAGGTACCAGGCAGCCTCCGCGGTGTTGCGATATATATCCATTACCTAGGCACCTACCTTAGATAGGTACTTTCAACCATATACCTAGGTAAGTAATCGTATAGAGAAGTAAATAGGTGTACAGTCCAGTGTATTTCACTACTTAAATTCTGAAGGAGTAAAAAAAAAACCAAAAAGGGGGGGGAGAACCCTGGTTTTCAACGTCCGTTCTATGATTCCAAAAACTCCTTCATCAGATCCAACGCCTCTTGATTTTGTGCAACGAGATCTTTGTTCCACATCCAGTCCATTCTGGTCTCATATGCTTCCCTGAGCTTCGGAATATCGTCTCCTACCGAAGTGTTCCGATATGTGCCTATGTCACCGGTTTCTCGACTTGTAGCAACAACGCGTTGTGTGCGAGGCACTCGGACTTGGCTATAAGCTTTGAATGCAGCTGCAATCTGCTTGGTATTTGAGACTTGGCCGAAGAGCTCGACCAAAACCAGCGCGTCTTCTACGGCTTGGCCAGCGCCCTGGCCTTGATATGGAGTGCTAGCGTGTGCACCGTCACCCATCACACAAATGTTTCCTTTGTTGTAGTAAGGTGCTGGCTCCAGCATATCCCACATGCTCCAACAGCCGATGCTCTGTTCCTTCAGCAAGGATATGACCCCCGCGGGAGATTCTGATAAGCCTGCGAAGTCTCCATCAAGATCTGCTGAAGATGCTGGCACAGTCCACTGCTCATGTTCCCATTTCTCGACACCTGCTCGCACTGCCACGACATTCATGATCGCACCGAAGTTTATAGGGTAGGTCATGATTACTTCGTCCTTGTTGGTCCATATAATAGAATTCTCCGCATACTCTGCTTTGATGACTTCTTTTGCCCGCTCCATTGGCACAAGGCCTCTGTAGGCCACGGTGTGAGTGAATTGGGGGTTTGTTGCCGGGTGATCAGGACCCAATATGAAACGACGAGTTGGACTATGGACACCATCGGCTCCAATGATGCAATCCGCGGTGGCCGTAGTTCCATCTTTGAAATACAGAGTAACGCCCTCATCACCGTTGTCCAGGATTTGGTCAACGCGCTTCCCAAAATGGGCAATTTCCTTCGGTACCAATTTCACTAACTCATCCAAGAAGAGGGCTCTATGGACAGTCTTCTGGCCTGTTTCGTTTGTGGGAGCGGTAATGAGCTCTTCTCCTCGCCCCTCGGTACCAACACGTATTTGAAACCAGGTAGACCGCTGGCTCTCCCAGAGGTTGTTTGTTGCTTGTGCTAAGAAGCCGGCATAGATCTTTTCGTCGATCAGACGCATGGCACGTTGGCTGTTTGGGCCGAGGGCAACTCCAGCCCCGATCTCAGCGAACTTATGGGCCGCTTCGTAGATATTGACATTCAAATGTTCGTGTTTCAGAAGCCCGATGGCAACACACAGTCCGCCAATTCCACCACCGATGACTGCGACCTCAATTTTCCTGTTCGATTCCATCGTGAGAGAATATGTTAAATGCGGCTGTAGTAGAGATGTTTGTTCAAGTAGATAGATAGTAACTGTATGATACAATAGACAGAGACGACCTACAGTCCGCCCAGTTCCACCTATATATACTTACACCAGCTGATGGTGTATATTAGCTAAACGTTGGAATGGTATTGCGGATTCGGCTATTTACGTGAACGAGAGTCCGTCGCTGGCATCGGCGGTTCGCTAGTTAACTATTACCGATCACCTTAAAGTCGACGAAGTGAACGAAAATAAAGTGTATAGACTTAAGTGTATGTCAATATGCAACTTACTAGCTAGCTAAAAGACATGAGGCCATACTCGGCCATTTATAATAAATTCCCAGTACCCTGGACGCGCTTAGTGAGCCCTAAGACCTGTTAATAAGCACCGTACAGACATCCAGTCGGGGGTATGTAAAGATTCCCGTGGATTCCAGAGCAAGGTTGGGGGCTACTAACTGTTTGGGATGATACTACAGTAATATACTTGAATACGTAATTGAGAATCATCTTTTGGGCTAAATTGTATACTGTATGGGCTTAATAAACTTTATCCTTACTACTGCATGCTAACTATTCCGTAGTTAGGGCTTCTAATTGTACCAACGATCCCAGATTCCCAGTGGCAAGAAATCACTATTCAGCGTCAGAAAAGACTTGAATCCTAACAGAGTTTGAACTATGAGGATACTTATTTTTATTTGCCGTAATTAGGATTTGCAGTTTCGGTCTCGCCGCACGAACCGGGACTCGGGGCTTACTTCAAATTCGTAGAGCCGTTCGAGGTGTTTATTCTGTACGGAGTACTCCGTACGAAGGCTCAGTAACTTGCTCTAGCGTTTGCTCAGGTTCAACCATATCTATTTCTCTAGTACTGCCCTCGCGCCTGAGACTCAAGACCCAAGGCCTCAATAAATTTCGACCGCTAATCTATATTCCCGAGGTCCGTACGCCGATTCGCTATGCTTGCAAGTGGCAACGGAGGTTAGCAAAGGTTTATCGGCCATCGCGGTTCCTGAATGAGCGAGATTGATGCTGCAACTGATCCATCACGGTACGTTCTCGGCCCTAAGTCCGCGGCATTTACATGTCTCACGTCAGCGCCTAAAGCATGAATAAGCACATAAATTGTGCAACTTAAAATGTTAGTCATATTTCCGGCCCCTTAAAAAGTAGACAAAGACATCATCGCAGCCCACCCCTAGTAGCCTATTCTCCACAGACCTGTACACTACCAGCAAACTATACTCCATTTGCTCTATGTCCGCAACTATAATGCTCTATGTCCGCAACCATAAGCCATAAGGCTCTTGTTGTGTACCTTAAACTTCCTATGTTTGCAGATCAGTTGTAATAGAAAGTCCCAACAGAAAAGTCAGTTTAGAGTAAATGGTAGCTAGCTACTGTCGATTCGGGGCATAAATATCGGAACCAAGTCTCCATTTGTATTCATGTACAACAGCGCCTTGACACATTGAAAAAGTAAACATGCAAAGCAGGGCTTTTGCTTCTTTTTCTTTCACGTTATGTCTTCTCCTGGCGGGTCTGCCATGGACTATGGGCTTACGCCAGGTGAGACATGACAACCACTTTCAACCAGACTATATTCTCCGAGTGACCGAAGAGACTGCTTCTATCGCCTGCAGGACGAGGTCCTCTGCTCTCGTGAATGGTATGTCAATCGGAGTCCCTTCCTCAGCGTGGTTCCAACCCAATTGACCATTCTTTCCTCCATTTTTCGTGATAGGAGCTTCGCCGGGCCCTGTGATCTATTTGAAAGAGAATCAAACCACGTGGGTGAGGGTTTATAATGACTTTGAATCGAACAACTTGACTATGGTTAGTCAGCCGAAGTTGGAGTATCTGCACAAATGAGTAACTTGTTGTCAATAGCATTGGCATGGTCTGAGTCAATCCGCCTCTCCATGGTCGGATGGTACACCTCAATCAAGCCAATGGCCAATTAAGGTGAGAAAAAAAGAGAAGATGAATCCATATATCAGCACCATAAATATTAATTACATGACACAAAAACAGGCCCAGCATTTTTTTGACTATGAGCTATCCCCACAAATTGGAGAGGCCGGTACCTATTTCTACCACTCCCATGTCGATTTCCAGGCAGTATCTGCCGCAGGAGCATTGATTGTTGAAGAGAACGACAGAAAGCCTCCTTATGAATATTTTGACGAGAAGATACTCTTTCTGTCAGAGTTATTCAATCAAACAGATGCAGTAGTCAAGCAAATATTGACAGCTCCAGAAGCGGAGATTGGATGGTGAGTTTTAAGTATTCGTCTCGCTTTTATACATTACTTATATTTTATTTTCTTAGGCCTGGCGAAGCTGCATCAATACTCGTCAACGGAAACGGATATATCGGTCTGCCTGCTAGTGAAACACAAACGACAGAACCATGGGGCAAACCAGACCCGTCTGCTGAAAAGTCGTGCGGCCCTGAGATTATCGAAGTCGAGCCAAATCAAACATATCGATTCCGTGCAATTGGCGGCGTCGCTCTTAGTCCTTTGGTGTTTGAGGTGGAGGACCATGACAACTTGACTGTTATTGCAGCCGATTCACGGTATACACAACCAGCCAACACTAATTTGATTCAAATGGCATCAGGGCAGCGGTATGATTTTCTTATTCATACAAAGACAGAGCAAGAGCTACAAGATCTGGGCAAGACCATGTTCTGGGTGCAAATCGAGACGCGCTATCGCGCCCTCAACGACACATTTTTTGCTATCCTGTCATACAAAACCGATTTGAACTTAAACACAACGATCCCAGCGTCTCCGCCAACCGAACTTCCCATCGGTATTCCCTATGACAATCAGTACTGGTTGGAATATACCCTCCAGCCTCTACAACCGAATGGTTTCCCAACAGCTGACCAGGTAACGCGAGAGGTATACCTAACTTCAGCCCAACTTATTACCGCCAGCGGTCAATTCTGGACTGTGAACAATCACACTTGGACCGAGGAGAACCAGCACGAAGGAGACACCCCATACAATGTTACTGTGCCGAGTGCTGACACACCTTACTTGGTCGACATATATCAGCGTGGTGAAAACGCTATACCAGATTATGACACCGCAGTGGCGCAAGGCGGGTGGGATTCTCAATTCAACGTCTACCCTGCTAAAGTGGGCGAAGTTATTGACATTATTCTTATTAACGAACCAAACGGCATAAGCGGCGGATTTGATGCCCATCCATGGCATGTTCACGGCGACCATGTCTGGGACCTTGGTAGCGGGCCTGGAGCCTATAAAGCCTCAGAGAATGAGAAGAAACTGCAAGGGTATAATCCGATACAACGAGATACAAGTTTACTTTTCAAGTATACGAACGGAGACGATATTGGCCTTGGACTTGACTATACTAGTCAAGGCTGGCGAGCATGGCGGGTCAAGGTCCAGAACCCAGGGTAAGCTCCCTTTTTATATCTAAAGAGAGTGAGCTTCGTCGCTAACTAGGTTTATAGCGTGTGGATGATACATTGCCATATCCTTCAACATATGATTATGGGCATGCAAACTGTGTGGGTGATGGGCAATGCATCTGAAATCACTGGCGGTGCTTCACCCGCCCTTGTTGAAGGATATCTTACTTATGGAGGGAATGCATATGGGAACGCATCGTATGACCCGTTGGTTACTCATTATTTTGACGATTGAGATCAAACATCTTTCGCTGGCATATCAGGAGTGAGTGGCTTATGCGACCACTTTGGGATACTCCGGAAGAATAAATTCTCTCCCCTTGAATTACAGTATACTTTCTTTGGACATCCTAACAACCCGCCGTGGATCATTCGGACTTTTTCAATATTCAAGATAGACAGCATTTGCGCTTAAAGGGGGTAAAGGGGTGAAAATGTATTTATATTCGCCACGTTACATATATCAATTTTCCATGTCGATAGGTACTTTACATTTAAAAGCATCATCGGTCTTAGATTGATGACCTCATAAAGTTGTTGGTCGCAGCGGGACGAGCCGAGCCGGAGCCGTGATACGGTGATTGCCTTGGCTAAAGTATAAAGTAACCCCTCCAAATGGTGCCCGGTAGAACCAACATTGGGCGTATTTCTTTTGTGACCACTGGCTACAGTGTTCCGACGATTTTGGTCCTAGTTAAATGGATTAGTGTCCAGACTCCAGACTCCATACACCATTATTTTCAGGTTATCTGATGTACGCAGTTAATTCAGATGCATTGCTCACTTATCCTAGAACATGAGTAGATGTATTTAGTGAGTGAAATGCATCCTTAAGTGTATGCCTAGGCTGCGAGTCAACTACGTGTTTCAAGTTAAATAACATAACTTCCGCCATTTTGGATTTCATATTGAGATTCAAGAAGACTGGGTTTCAAAATAATAGTTTGTTTATTCCAATGGCTAGTTGAGAGGCGCATCTATCCATGCTGACAATACAATGATATTTATTCTTTAGAGAGCATCTAATTTTTACCTCTAGTTAGGTACCTATCCCCTCTTTCGTAAACCCAAAATTGAAGTTTTATAGCTGATATCGCATTATGGAGAACAATGATCAAATTATCCACCGTCAGCCTTCATATAAAGATAGACGACATCCAATTTGAATTTGCTCGCAAAATTGATGGCAGCATCTGCGTACACCATCATTTTGAACTATGAGAAACTACGCCATGGCCCCTTGCTTCGTGATGTGAAGCTTCTGCATTATTCAAAGGCTATTGGTTAGTATTATTTTCGGCAATGCGATTACGGACTAACTAAACGATCCTACCTCGTAAGTAAAACGGTAGGAACTGTCCCGTCTCAAATCCTTCATGAAACAGAGCGGAGGAGATAGCAAAAGTGTACATCAAACAGCAACGTGATTCTTCTCGGGTATCAAACAATTTGATTATCTATTCCTCCTTCCATGATGGTATATCTAAATATCCGCCTATCAATTTGTGAAATCACATGCTTGTTCCCGTACTCCGTAGATGCGTGATGACATGGCAATATGTGCATCACAAGCGCTTAATAGTTTAGTTTCTCCTAAATTAGCCACCTCCTTCATTTGGGTTCCTGTACATGATTCATAACAAACACAACTAGGAAGGCCTTATATGCAAGACGACGTTTAACTGCATTGCCATGCTCCAATGAGGGACCATGGTCTCATCCAAGTTGCATTTTGTTTCGTGTGCATCAAGAATATGCAGTTAAAATTGAATAACCAGTAATAGAAGATATATTTTCTGGCAAAGAAGAGGGTGGTAACCTATGGGAGACTGCCATGGGCATGTTGGAGCACCCTCGACAAAGAAAAACTGTATTGGTTTATTTAGCTTCTAGACTAGGGAGGTACAACCGTACAAGGAATTGCTAGTGTCTAGTCCCACGCCTCTTCCTGGTAGGCTATCCCCTAGACGATCGTGTGCTGTGCGTCTGGTGCTAGGTGCCGATTTGTGATGAAGTGTGGTCAGATCTTAAGATTGATTGGCAGAACCTTCGATGGCGCAGGTGCCGGGGGCCAGTAGTAGAGGTACATATATAGATTAACGAATAAACTGTACCACAAAATTTCTCTTTCTCACCATTAACTTTTAATGTCTATCTAAAGTAGACATAACCCGAAATAATCATCAATTGCCTCAATCACTCAAGTCATCCTCTTCAGCGACTCGATGAAAATTGTCCACAATTAAAGCATTAAAAGAATAAAGCCAAAAACTTTTGTTCCTCCCCAATCCGCTTTTCACGTGCTCCTTTTCCTAGCCCTAATTCATGCAGGCGGCCATACTGATGAGTTCACTTCAACATTTGGTGCAGGCTCTTTGCATTTGTCAACGAAACATGATGCCTCAATCGTGTTTCTCATTATTCCGGTGATTTCAATCAATATCACGAAGCTCGCAAAGACATAGCATTAGGAAGCTTGGGCGTTATCTTATCGGTACTCTACTTTGCCTCCGATAGATATTGGAACTATACTTGCGGGTGCCGGTCCTTGACGGGTTGGTTCTTGTTGGACTGGTTCTTGGGGAGCTGGCACCGGCAGGTCGGTTTCTTTGTGGAAGGAAAGGTGCAAAATTAGTTTAACGAATTGCAGTACGAGCTCGCTGAAGGTTGTATTCCTTACTGTTTTTACTCCCTTTCTTTTTGTTGACGCTCATCATCCTAGGGAATTATCCACTGGTCAGCTTCTTATCGACGAAGAAAAATAAAAATGGAGAGAAAGCTTAAAGCTTTTGTAAAAAGAAAGAAAGAAAGAAAAAAGAAAATAAACGACGAGTCAAGGAAAAGAGCAGTCCTCATGATGAGTTGGCTGGTCTGTTTGTGGGATCACAACTCGCTCTCACCTACCTGCGAAACTTCTCCATGGAGCCCGGAGTCTCTTTGAAATGAATAGACAATAACAATGTTAATTCAATCGATGCTTCAATTAAATTTCTGATCGAAAGGTAAAGTCGACTGGATAAGAAGGGTTCAAGTCGATATTTTCGTCCCGCGTACCAGTTTTGCAAAACCGGAGCGATGCAATTTCGGTACTTCCGTATACATATACGCACTATACGGTCAAAACCTAGGTAGCCTTCTCGCCTATGTGAACGGTCATGCGAAATTCGTCAGCCATGTTATTGTGCGTGGACAACTCTAGCGCGAGTCTAGCGAGGGAAAATGCCCTTCGCACAGGCCATAAAAGGGTTGTTTTCTTCTGTGTTGTCGACAGAATGAGGCTGTGAGCTGAGTACGTATGTATCCCTGGAACTTGCATATTACTACTATCTACGAAGCCATGGACCGATAAGTCTAGCCTTGGTGGAGGCCTGGAAGTTGGAACGGATCCACGAGCCATCCAAAAAGAGTCAAGAACACCCGAGCAAGATTAGAAAGGAACCAAGCTAGAAAAGCCGGCACGAGCTTCCAACCTTCCAGCAACTTCGATCTCTCGCGATCGTCCACGGAGTACGGATTGTCGGTACAGACTCCGTCCCCCGTTATCCTTCGAAGTAGCGCAAAGATTGATCACCCGGGCTACAAGACTACAGAGCGGAGTTTGTGCAAAATTGCAGCACACAACTCCTCTAGCCATTACTTCTTTGGACTTTGCAGAAGGTCATGGCCAGGTGGTGCGCATTTAACAACAAAACCAAACAATTTCGCCGCGGCGAGCTAATGCTATTTCGATTTACGCGTTTATGAACGGGTAACCTCAGTCAGTGTGTCAAACTTTGCGCCCATCGTGTGCTACTTGATGAAAGCAGGTTTAAGCACTATGGAAGCTAAGATGCATTTCCACAGTCGAGAATTTATTTGCACAGAGGGTACGAGTAACGTATGGAGATTTGGAGGCGGTTTGTTGAAGAAAAACAAACTGACAAACCGTGGACTCAGTGTGGAGCCGACTACAGTAAGACTAAGCTTAGAAAGGAGAACAGTGAGGCTCAGACTTAGACTTCACACATCCCCTGACGAACCAAACCATGTACTCCGTACCTACAACAAGATCAAATGCACCTTTGATCAACAAATGCTCTCATTCTTTCTTCTTGGCGAATCTTAGTGATGAGTTTGCTCTTCTTTTAAATGATTAATATGAATACAATATCAACAAGAAATACCTTACTCTGCGTGCAAGCTTCTCTTCAGTCTATTCATCCCGCCCGACCTTCCATATCGTACGCTAATAGTACTCTGGCTGTGTCGAAAGTAAATGAATCGTCACTTTGATTGGCTGTGCCCTTTGACATCGCTATTGATAGAGCTAGGGGCGTCCTACAGCGTAATACAGTCAGTCGAGAGAAGACCGAGAGATGAAAATTGCATTGAGCCGGTGAGATCAGATATTCATCGTGCTGTACGACGACTCATACAAAGACTATGCAATCTGCTAATCTAAATATATTGCAGCTACGCATGGACCGTCGATCGTGCCTGTGAATTATCAAAATCAAGAAAAATCGAATGAGGACCGAAGAGCCTCGTTCACCGCGCCGCATAGAAATCGAGCCACCGAGTCATAGTCCCAGCCCGAGCATCCTGCGTTAAGAACGATAGCTGGACAAGATTTCAATCGACCAATTGCCAAGGAAAAAGGTCATGGATGATATCGAGAATTGCAAGGCCATGTCATGCAGCTACATACGCGCCGATGGCTTCAACCATACGTTGGGCTTCAAGACAACCACCGATATAACTGCGCCGCAGCCCGTTTCAAGAGAAACGTACATTGACATGGCTTACTTGCTGATGCGACGTCAGAGCCACTGGTTTGTGCCTGCTGTCGTTTTGGCGCGTGCTACTAGAGAAGCCGGCCAACAAGAAGGCGTGCCGCTACACCACATTGACGAGAGAAGATGCACAACAGTTTGTGCCTTACTGACCGTCGGATGCTACGAGCAAAGCGATTGAGGCTCTACGGCCGTCGTTGAAGTGGTATAAAAAGGATTGAAAGACACTGGAACTCGGCATCTCTTGAAGATATCTTGCCAAAGTCAGCCATCCGACGTGGATTCTTTACTTGCTGCGGCATTTTTCTATATCATACTAATTGGCTTATTGAATACGCTCGCTCTATTCAAACCAACATGCCAGACCCTTCTAACTCTAAGCTGATAGAGCAATTGCTCGAATATCCCAATGTTGCGCTGGTTCGGAAATTCAGGGTTTTGGGATATTCGCTCCTCCTGCGACTCCAGTCGGAACTGACAGCGAGCGAACAGCAAATCGGCGACGCGGTCGTGGCGTATATTGCCCTGCAGAAGAAGCGCGAAGCCACCACGCTTAGCCCGGAGCAAGAGGATCTTGTCAGAGAGGTGCTGGATAAGTTGGTCTCATATTGTAGGTCTCAACCATTGCTTCCAAGATTTATTTCATGTAATTATTAATAATCAATGTCTAGACACATTGCTTGATTTGTTTACGAAAGCACAATCAACCAAGAACCCCCATAAAGCTACTTTAGACGGCTTCTTCACTGTAGCACAACGCGTTAATCCAGATTTTAAAATCAAAGATTCCTCGTGGTTGAATGAACATGATCTCCTAGGGCCATTCACAGCTCACTTGAAGGAAGACCGCCTCACCACGAAGTTGATCGAGAAGATAAATTCGTGCAGAGATTCCAAGCTTCTCAAGACCGTATGTTTGTAAACGCTTTGATCCGAGGAAATACAATTGCTAACGTCCTGTTCTAAGGTGTTCAAAAATTACAAGCCCGACCCCAAACTCCCTCGCTACGACCCAGCAGACGACAAACCTCTGGTACCTCTCGACACCGAAAAGCTACCAGTTCTAGTCTTCGCCCTTATCCTGGTAATCGTCCCTAGCCTTATTGTGGCACCCATGTTTGCGCTGTACGCAATACAGTCCATGTGGGCTCGAATCGGCGTGCTATGGGCCTTTGCGATCGTCTTTTCATGCGCGACGGGGTTTTTGGCGGGCAGGAATTTGGATCTTATCCTCGCGACTTCTGCTGCGTATGTTTGTTTACTTATATTCTATTATCTTTTTTTTCACGGATGCTAATTCTAACGCAGATTCTGTGCTGTCCTTGGTGTTTTCGTTGGGAATTCTCTGCCGGCGACTGGATAGCAGGCTATGAAGACTTGTACTACAAAAAATGGATGCATCTGGCATGCCCATTTGTTGAATCTCTTTCATTGTATTGTTTTAGTTTTCTTACTTATTTGTTATTTATTTTACTACTTTAAACAGTTAGATAGCTGTTTTGTCATACTATTGTGCATTAACATATTTTTTGAACTACTCCGTGGTGTTCAAGATTGTTACCGATGTTAGACTAAGGATGAATTGAGATGTTCTTGATATAGATTTGCACAATAGCTAGCAGTTATACTGGTTTGTATTATGACTCTTATATAACTCGTCAAATCTAGATAAAGATGCACTTCTGCCTTTCTCAATCCTGGCCTTGTCTAGGTATTGCGCCTGAGTCAGCATTGCCATTAACACCATCATTAGCATTTCCTCAGCGGCAGCCATTGTTCAACGACCGTGGTGGCGCTGTTCGCCGATGGTATCGCCCTGGGCGAGTTTTGATCTGGATTTCTTGGGTGAGTTGTTTGGGCTTGGTCATGCTCTCTCCACGCAACATCAAGTCTATTCTCGGGGCGGCGGTTTTCCCGCCGACCTTTATACTTCATAGTGAGGGGTTGAAGCAAAGCAGAATAATAGACTCAAAAATTTACCTACTAAATAATAAACATGCAAGAAACTGGCTACTTCCTCCGCGTAAACTCAAGAATATGCTCATGAAACTCCTTTTCGTGCGAAAAGCTCAAAAAGTGAACCCCCTTCTCGAACGTAACGAGTTGCGCATCCGGCGAATTCACAAACCGTTTAATACCTTCTTGTGCATTTGCAGCGCTAAATACGACATCTGCAGTGCCCTATATCCATCAAGTCAGATCATACATAATTACCTTCCAAAATACGAAGAATACTCACATGCAACCAAAGCACGGGACACTTGATATATGGCAGTCGCGCATACAGTCCGTCGCGCGTGGCGAGCGTAATTGCAGCCATGCAAATGCGTCTCTTGCCCTCGTCTCCTTGGTAAGTTGTTTTGATCGTTTCGGCCCAGAATGTCTTCAACGAGGCATCGGCGTCCTTTCCGTAGCCAATCTCCATGAGAGAAAGTCGTAGTACTCCTGGCCCGGCTCAAAGTCGTGTTTGGGTGTATGGTCAGCGCCAAGTTGGACGAAGCCAGATGTTACGGCTGGACCGTCCCAGCAGCCCAGTTCCCGGCTTTGGGGGACTCGGCGTCTAGAGACGTGCCGATTAAAAGGAGGCCTTGAATCTATGCAGAGAAAAAAAGTATTAGTATAAGCGTTCCTCTAGGATAAGGATTATAGCACACCTTTTCTGGAGCCAATCATGCCATCTGCACCGCTATCCATCCCCCTTGAGACGTCCCTCCTGCAAAAGCCCGGTCAATGCCTAGTGCCTCTAGGAGCTGTAGGTTGACACGTGCAGAATCCCAGTATGTCCATGTTTCGCTTTTCGTGACTGTTGCTCCATGGCCCAAGGGCTCGATTGCGATGATATTCAGGGCGTCTGTAAGACTGGCATTCTCGAACTCGGGAATGTAGTAGTCGACGGTGGTTTTAAAGGGGATCACTAGGACTAAGGTCGGTTTTGAGGCGTCAAGTGCAGATACCGATAGTCGATAGCCTACTGTAGTACCCCCAAGATGAGGTACGCGTAGGGTTTGTCTTGTGGTAGACATTGTGGACGATGAATGATGTATAGAACAAGCGGGGAAGGAGTAATATTTCCAGCCAGTCCTAGATATACTACATCTCATGTTGGTCTGTCTACTACCCCGGCCGATTTCCCCGTCCGACGTCCCCGGATCTCCCGCAGCTCCCGAAGTCCGCGTCTTTTTGATGTTTGTATAAACTATGTAGGTAGAATTGGTTGCGTCTATGAACAGTGAAGCTTTTGAACGCAGAAGACTGCTTTACTTTCATACGACTGTCCAATATTTTGGTACCTAGGTAGCCGCATATAATCATGGTATGATACACGCACCAACGCCCCAAGCTATCTACTGACTAGCAAGGCCCGTGAAATTCATGTTGGTATAGTTGGTGCTGGCATCGGCGGCCTGGCCGCAGCCATCGCCCTTCGCCGTTCCGGAGCTGTCGTGACAGTGCTAGAAGCTGCTGAGGAACTTGGAGAGTTAAGTCTCTCCGTAATGGAAAAAAAGGAGAGAAAGGAGCTAAAGTCCACAGATCGGCGCTGGCATCCAAATGACCCCAAACGTCTCCGTCCTTCTCCAACGCTGGAAAGTCGTAGACGTAATTGGGGATAATCTAGTGCAATTCGAAGAACTCAACATGCGCCGCAAAGACGGAACCCTAGTCGGACACACAGAGATCGCCACGCTCGAGAAAAGCTTGGATCGACCATGGTGGGTGGTGCATCGCGCACACCTACACGAAGGCCTAGTCACTATCGCGCAACAAAACGGAGCCCAGATTCACGTTGCATCTCGAGTCGCGCATGTAGACTACACCAAGTCGAAACCAAGCGTGACAACCGAAAAGGGGACCGAATATACGTTCGACCTCGTCATCGGCGCCGACGGAATCAACAGCATCGTCCGCCGCAAGCTGTTCCCCAACGTCAACCCCGAACCACCCACGACAAACTGCGCCTACCGCGCCATTGTGCCATATGCGCAAATCCGGGATGATCCCGTTGCAAAAACTATCGTCGAGAAGCTCACAATGGAGGTCTGGATGGCGCCGGGAGCGTATATCGTCACATACCCTATCAGCGCGGGTAAGGACTTTAACCTCGTACTGTCGCATCATCGGCCGGAGAAGCTGCGGGCGACAGAGAATGATGTGACCATTGAGGAGATGAGGGAGGAATACAGGGACTTTGATCCGCGGATACAGCGGATTGTGGATATGATTCCTAATACGGTAGGTCTCTTCAAGTACCTCGGTATGAAATGAGACAAAACCTGACATCTGCATGTATAGTCCCGATGGCCGCTCATAGTGACAGGCCCACTAGACAGCTGGTCCTCGCCCAGCAAAAACGTCGTGCTTATGGGCGACGCAGCGCACTCCATGGTCAACCACATGGCGCAAGGCGCGGCCACATCGATGGAAGACGGAGCGTTCCTAGCCAAATGCATCGGCGCCGTTGTGCAGAGCAAAGTTAGCTTGACCGACGCAGTCTCCTTGTACGAGCAAGAACGCATGCCCAAGGCATACGCAAAACAGCAAGTGTCGTACATCAACGGCGCACTGTGGATGCTGCCCGATGGGCCGGAGCAGCGGGCTCGAGATGCAACCATGGCGCCGGAACTCGAGGGCAAATACTTTGTGCGCAGCGCAAACTTGTATGGGGATCCGCAGACGGTGCTCGATGTGTATGGGTATGATGTTGAGGCGCATGCGGATGAGGCGTTGGCGAGGTATCTCAACAAGGGGAGGGGGCCTGCGCATCCGGTTACGGGCGTGACGCCGGAGTTGCAGGAGAAGTATATGGATTGGTTTTTGTCGGAGCATGTTGGGAGTAAGCTGTAATAAGTCTTTTAGATTATAAACACTAAGAGACACATGAATAAATTGCATCGCTTAAATCGGTTGTTTTATCTAGCAATTGTATGATCCAACGTTAGTTGAGCGTAAGGTTCCTTCGAGTAGCTACCAATAGATCATAGTTGACGTTACGGTCTGTAGTTTAAGGTGAAGCGAGTACCTGTGTCTAAAGAGATGGATATCGTTGATTTATTTCCTGGGCCTTTTATACATACACACATCTAGCCCTAAAACACATATGTTCGAAGCGTTCACCACCAACAGCCATCAACTTCCAGGCTCATTCCAGGGTATTCTCTACATACCATTTCTTCTCGTGTTTAATTGATTCAATTGAACAAATGGCGTGCTTGACTGACCTCATAAGTTCCAGTAGAGCGAAAGATTTTATCATCGTTACTGGATC
Source organism: Penicillium sp. OUCMDZ-019 (assembly GCA_011750695.1). Lineage (NCBI taxonomy): Eukaryota > Fungi > Ascomycota > Eurotiomycetes > Eurotiales > Aspergillaceae > Penicillium > Penicillium sp. OUCMDZ-019. The sequence continues at coordinate 38,294 of WTTZ01000068.1, read as the reverse complement.
CGTACAGATGGGCGTTTCGGTGACCTCCACCATCACAGCATGAAGCATCATCCTTGTTGGTCTAGTGGTGATGATTTCCGCTTGTCACGCGGGAGACCTGGGTTCGATTCCCAGACAGGGAGTTTATTTTTAATTTATTTTTTAATCTTTCTGTTGCAAGATCCATGCGTTTCGTTAGTCCCCACCATCACAACATCCTTGTTGGTCTAGTGGTGATGATTTCCGCTTGTCACGCGGGAGACCTGGGTTCGATTCCCAGACAGGGAGCTTATTTTTTTTATTTTTTTTAATCTTTCTGTTGCAATATCTACGCGTAGATGAGTAGGAGCTCAATTTCCGCTTCTTAACCGCCTGGATGGCTGCGTTTTTGACAGTTTTGTGCATTACCGTTGCAGGCAAATGTGGTATTCTGCCGGATGGTAATTAGTTAGGAAGGCGGTGTGTATGTCGTCCTCTTGACTGCCTTTTTGCGACCTATTACAACACGATGAGTCGTGGGGGAAAGAGAATAATTGAATGATCAGATGAGATTCTATTCGTCGAGGTGTATACAATGATACATCGAATGAGGGAATGATCATGATGTACCCAATGTCGTGGAAATCACCTGTCTCACATGGTCCGGTATACTCCTTACTATTTCCATCTCAACAATCACGACCTAGTAGAGCAGGATCTAGGTATTGCCAGGCAACAGAATTGATGTCGGTCACCGAAGATATCGTTCTCTGCATACCTAGGTAGGTACATCCATAGATTTCCTTTGCCCCTTTACCTAGGTACATTATGCATACGCATCTATATAGATATATATATATCTGTGAACACCATTCCAAGGCTCTGATCAACCACCAACGAGCCATGTAATCTCATTCTGGATGATTGTATACACACATCTCTTTCATGTTTATTGATATTCCAATTTTTATACCAACCAACAATGGCGTGCTTGACTGGCCCATAAGTTGCATCCATCAGGATCGGGGGCCTCGGGAGCCGACACCAAATAAATACGATCACCATCACGAAGACCTTGAATCAATACAAACAACCTTAATTTGAAAAGAAAAGAATTTAGACATCCTCACCATGCAGCCAGAACCACTAGAGATAGAAAACCCAAGGCCTACCCGCCGCCCCCTGCGCCTCTTCCTGCTCATCTCCGTCTTGTATGCAGCCCTCTTCATCTCCGCGCTCAACACCACCATCGTGACCACCGCGCTGCCCACCATCGCCACACACTTCAACTCAACGTCCGGCTACACCTGGATCGGCGCGGCGTACGTCCTCGCCGATACGGCATCCGGGCCCATATGGACCAACTTCTCCGATATCTGGGGCCGTAAAATCGTCTTCCTGGCCGCTTTGATACTGTTCGCTGTAAGCTCGTTTATATGCGGCTTTGCGGTTTCCATGGCCATGCTGATAGCCGGGCGAGCGCTGCAAGGAGCCGCTGCGGGAGCGGTTATGTTGTTGGTGAATATTGTGATTAGTGATATGTTTGATTTGAGGACGCGGACGCTGTATTTGGGCGTTTGTGATGTTGTTTGGGCGGTTGCGGGGGCTGTCGGGCCGGTTGTTGGAGGATTGTATGCGCAGTATGCGGGGTGGAGGTGGATTTGGTGTGTCTTTCCTTTCTGTCTAGTATATGGATATGGAGGCTAATGGTATAGGTACGCCAACATCCCCGTTGCGGCCGTCACGTTTGTCGTTGTGTGTCTCTTCATGGACGTGCACAACCCGCAGACGCCTATCTGGCGTGGGTTGAAGGCTGTGGACTGGCTAGGCAGTCTTGCGCTGCTGGCGGTTACTGTTATGACGCTGCTCGGCCTGAATATTGGCGGCGAGTATATGCAGTGGACATCGCCAAAGGTGCTTGCATTGATTACTGTCGGCCTCGCGTTTGCACTCGTCTTTTATCTCATTGAGGCGAGAGTTGCTGCGTTTCCGCTCATGCCGGTGCAGGTATTCAAGAGCCGGTCGAACGCAGCTACGATTGCGGTTGGGGCGGTGCATGCTTTTGTACATACCCTACTCCTACAATACTACGACTCTTGTTGATATGCTGACTGGTATAGGCAATGATGGGCCCCGAGTACTACCTCCCGCTCTACTTCCAAGCCGCCAAACTCGCCGAACCCCTGCAATCCGGCCTGCTAGGCCTCCCCTTTGTCTTCCTCGAGGGCGTCGGCGGCATAATCTCCGGCCTGCTCATCCACCGCACCGGCCGCTACAACGCGCTGCTCTGGGCCGGCGCAATCCTCATGACGCTCGGCTTCGGGCTGCTGATCGACCTCAAATCGTCAACCGGGCTGGCCAAGATCATAATCTACCAGTGCATCGGCGCGCTCGGCTCGGGCCTGCTCATCCAGCCGCCCATGATCGCGATACAGGCGAATGTGTCGCAGCAGGAAACGGCCACGGCAACCTCGACGCTCACGTTTATGCGCGGCTTGGCGCAGGCGGTGTCGATTGTGGTGGGCGGGGTGGTGTTTCAGGGGTCGATGGACGTGAAGCAGTCAGCTTTGGCGGTAGCAGGGCTGTCGCCGGAGCTGGCAGCAACGTTTTCCGGGGCGGAGGCGCAGGTCACGGTGTCGCAGTTGCGCGCAATCCAGGATATTGGCCAGCGCGACGCAGTGCAGCAAGCGTATGCGTGGAGTCTGGGGAATGCGTGGATTCTGTACGCTGGCGTCGCGGGGCTGGCGATTGTGGCGTCGGGGTTTGTAGGGAGGCATGCACTATCGACCGAGCATGAGGAGACGCGGACTGGGTTGGATCAGAAGGCGCAGTCTGGATAATAACTGTAAATATATACGTATTTAGATGGGGTATCTCCACTGGACGTTGACAGATATGGATATGTATGGAGTATGGACTGGGTAATGGATAATATAGCCCCCATTGCCCCAGTTATTTTGCTATTTTTACTCCGTATTTTAGGCGGCGTCTCCATCGTTAGCCTGGTGGATAGTAGTTTAATTCAGCCCTGTTGTCTCCATACAGACTCCATAGAATATCCATCCTACAATCATGAATTCTCATCATCTTACAGACTGCCAACTGCCAACTGCCAACTGGTATGAATGCAACGTAGACGATCGGCCGAAAACGGAAGCCTACGACGTAGTACGTACTACGACTAGCAGTTCGGAACGTTCCGCGTGGCTAAGCATTTAACCAGTACGCAGTCGGAAGACGAGCAAAAAATGAGTACGAAAAAATGAGAGAAAAAATGAGAAAATAGAAAAATCAAAAATGTTCAACAGTGGCAAACAAACGCGAAACCATGGTCCAGAGCCAGCCCAAGGGCAAATTTCTCGCCAGGACAGTGCTGAGTGGACAGAAATATGCGTCGGCACGGCAGCGACAAATGCCGAATCCAACACGCAGTAAGACCCGGATACGGAAGCCGAGTTGGCAGCTAGGCCGAGAAGGGCAGCTGCAGGCGCCGGATATACGGCATGTACTGTATAATATGTACGTGTATATATTCTGTTTACTGACTGATGGAATGCTGAAGATATTGACAGATACTGATCACGATTGACAGATTGAGATACAAGATACAAGATGAACGGGTCAGGTCCACAATGGAAGCGGGAGAAGCCTCAGGAATTCTCCAGTGCGGGGAGCACAGGTCGCGTATCCGTGCCGTTACTACTACAGTATTAGTCCTGACTCTGCGTAGTTTCTTGGTTGTGACTGTCAAGCTGCACACCGACGTAATCGGTTCAGGCCGCAAGAGCGCACGCACGCCTACCTGATGCGAGTACATATACTGGTAGTACGTGGTAGTACTCCTACGGTAGGTGGGCCATGCGACTAAGAACACCAAAGTATGCTTAATTCGGTGGACACTGGATAGTCCCACTTTGTGCAGATTCAGAACAGAACAGGAATAACAAATATAAACAGTACAGTACTCGACGAACTCGACTCGAATACTGAATACTAAACTTGAAAAAGGGAATGCACGCCAACCAAAGGACTTGACTACCAACGGCCAATAAGCACTGTCCACCTGTCGGCATCTCTTTGTCGACGTAGTAATATGTTTAATGTTCACATAATATAATAATAACATACTCCGTACACATAATAAACAGCATACACATGTAATAATAATATGCACATAATTTCCTTCGGAGCACGCCCGAGACACTTCCGCGGGCGTTGCGTCTACTAGAGGAACCGTTCCCAACCGAGCGTGCATATTCTTGCCTCCTTCCACGATGATGCAAATCTAGATGCAAACCAAGAAATCAAGACGAACCAGAATCAGACAAGAGAACACGTAAAATAGAAAAAGCGATCCAAGTCTCGGGCGCGCCCTGCAGCACCGGCCGCTGATTGGCTGGCCGCGGGAGTTAACCGCCACTCGCTGCTTACCTAAGAAAAGCTTTTCTCCCCTGCCTCTTTCCTTTTCTCGCTCCCTCTCTCTCTCTCTCTCTCTTTCCTCTCTTCCCTCTTCACCTCCCGACACTTCTTCCTCCATCTCTCTCACTGTCGCTATCCCATCTCGCCTGCCCACTCTGCAAGTAAGTGTACTGCGTACACTTACTCGTACTTACTCGTACTTACTCGTACCAACAGACGCGAGACCCACCGTGGAGCCAAGGTGCCGGTCGCGGATAAAGAGAAGTTCCCACACTTCCCACGCAACTTTTCCACCGTGGGGACTGCCCTTTTCTCCCTCTGCTCTGCTCCTCTCTTATTTTTTCCACTCCTCCCTGTCACCTCCAACCAACCACCCGAACTGCTCTCTGCCCGGTGGAGTCGATCTTCACTCTTTATTCGATTCTTCTTTCTGTTTTTTCTTTCGATCTTCTCGTCGCCAGTCGTGCAGCCAGTCGTGCAGTCAGTCGTGCATCGTGTCGACGCGTCTAAACAGCAGCAATTGAAGAACCAGAAACCAAACATTGAATAAGAAGGACGGAAAAGAAACGAAATGGACCCTCGCTCGCACCCGTCGCGCCCTCCCTCGACCTCGCTCCCCCAGGGCTCAACTCCCCTCTCGAGCATGCCCATGCCGCAGTACCAGATGCAGCCGCCGTACCCGGTCTCGCAACCGCACACCTTGCCGCCGCTGCAGCCTCATCATAGCCAGTCGCCCGCGCCGTACATGGGCCAGTCGTACCGTCCCGACATGTCGCGTTTCCCGGCCACGTCGGCCCACGACGTGTATGCCTCCTCGGCCGGCCCCATTGGCCCTCACAATCCCGTCAACAGCCTGCCGCCGACCTCGTTCCTGGCTCATCCCGGCCAGCCTCAGGGCCAGCCGCCGCAAGGATACCAATCCCCTCAAACCTTGTTGCCGCCCACTACCGCGCCCCAGTCCTACCCGCAGCCCATCGCGCCGGCCCCGCCACGCGACCGCCGTCCCGACTACGCGACGCTGCCATCGGGCGCCTTTAGCCATCCCGAGGGCAAGCCTCCCATGTGGGCGAGCGCCGATGGCATGGCACCCAATGGCCTGGCGCCGCTGCCGGGCAAGGAGCCCCCGCGCACGCAGGTCGTGGGCTCGCAGGGCCGACGAGGCATTCTGCCTAGTGTTCCGGGACGCGCTGCAGTCACCAACGGCGTGAATGGCGGCGCGAAGAGCACGACGATTCCGGCCAAGGACGCGGACGGCAAGTTTCCTTGCCCGCACTGCACCAAGACATATCTGCACGCGAAGCACCTGAAGCGCCACCTTTTGAGACGTGAGTCCCTTCCCCGCCTGAATTTAAATTTTTGAACAAGTACTGATTAAGTAGACACCGGCGACCGCCCGTACATGTGCGTGCTCTGCAAAGACACGTTCTCCCGAAGCGATATTCTCAAGCGCCACTTCCAAAAGTGCTCGCTCCGCCGAGGAAACCCGACCGGCGCGAGCCATCTGTCGCATCCTCAGGCGCACCTGAAGCGATCCCAAGCGGCAGCCAATGCCGCCAAGCCCATTCAGGAAGAAGTCAGTAACTCCATCCCGCCTTCCAATGGTATTGCGGGTACGACTTATGGCGACGCGCCCGTGAACGTCACGGAGCAGCAGCCTCTGGGATATACGATGTCCTCTGTCCACGGACTGAACAACGGCGACGCGTTCAGTCCTGATCAGAGAGCGTCCTGGATGGCTGCTCACAAGCCGAGCCCGTACCTTGTCCACCAGTCTGGTTCTGAGGCTCATGGGGGCCACCATCTGAATAATATTGACCGTCATTCACTTGAACAGGCTAAACCTCCTATGATTCACGACGCGAAGCGCCCGGTGATGCCCGGCCAGCCGCCCAACCACGAACTCGACTGGGCCACCATGTTCCAGCCGGGCGCCCCCGAGGGCTACATGAACCCCGTCTTCCCGCAGTCGATGGCCCCGAGCCACGAGCCCATCCACACGCAGGTTGATGCCGAGCGAAAGTACTACCCGACCACGACCGGCGGGCCCCACCAGGATGGCGGACTGAACGGCCTTTATCTGGCTTCCACGAGCCTGAGCGGAGACGGTATGCACAGCACCCAGCGAGTCAAGACATCCAGAGCTAGGGCTTAGTCTTTTTTTTATATCTTACACTTTTTTCTTTTCTATCGCAATGTTGACTTTTATCAGGCTCCGTCCAACCCGCTAGGCAATGAACTAGTTAGATTTGAGGACTGATCTGTGTCGGACCACAGTACGCATTCTAGAGCGTGATCCTCGTTAATATGATACGGCCGGAAACAAACGCAAAGGTTCTTTCTTCTTGTTGTCTTCATTCACATTCGATATCGATTCGTATTCCGTCATGAATGGATCTGAGGTGGTTCGGCGTCATCAATAGACGGGTGTTTTACATTACGGTTTCTACATTAGGGTTTGCTTGTTACTCCATCCATTTGGGGGAGAAGGAGGAAAAGAAAAAGTGATAAAAAAAGAGTTATAGAGTGGGTGGAGAGTTTTTTTTCTTGTCTGATCGTTCGTTTCATTGCTCAGTATGTGCGTTAATCTCGAAGACTTCTTTCATCTTCGATCGTCTCATACGCTGCCGTTGACATTGACGTTGACGTTGAGTTGACAGTCTGTTACGGTGGCTCTGTATGTATGTACGTATGTATGTAAAGTTTCTTTCTTCTATTTCCTTGTTCTAGTCTGTCCCCGTCTTCGGGAAAATATGGGCGGTAATCTGTTAGATAGACGCGTTTACACTTATTCATTCCATAACAGTCATAAGCATCATTTATCATGGTATCGTTCTATCTTTTTTCCCATCCATTCGTTCCACTCGCCACTTGGCTATAAGGATAATCGATCAACACTCCCCACCCTCCCCCCATCCCCAATCCTCCCGCCTCCCTTGGTCACCATGCCTAGCCGATAAAACCGCTCTTCCCCCGTCGCCGTGCGCCCGCCTATGTACCACTTCTCCGGCCCTAAAGCGTCGCGGAACCCGCCTGAGCCCGACGAACTGTCGCTGCCGCGGCGGGGGCGGTGCATGCTATTCGCGTTGGGGGAGATGGGGATGGGCGTTGAATGGGATGTTTCTGATGCATTGCTATTGTTTGCTTGCGTGCTGGTTGTGCTTTGGGATCGGGTAGGGTGTGTGTGTTGCCGCCGGGCATGTGCCGAGCGCTGATGCGTGTGCGTGTGGTGGTGGCGCTGGGTATGCCTGTTCTGCGTACTTGTGCCTGCACTCGTACTCGCGCTCGCGCCTGGAGATGTGGATGATGGTGTAGAAGGTGTCGGCGTCGGCGTGGACGAGGTCGATATCGACCGCCCTATCTGAGCCGACGCATTGCTCTGCTGCGCCGCTGTGGCAGTGGCTTTGAAGGACTGCGCGCGGAAGGCGGCGAGGAAGTTGGAGAGGAAGGGGCGGTTTGTCGACATCTCTCTCTCTCTCTCTCTCTCTCTGTCTATAGCCCAGGTTATTTTGAGGTTGTTGTGAGGTTGGTTGTGGTGAGAGGTAGAGAGATGTGTAATAGAGAAAGATGTAGTGGTGCATCCCGAAGTTTCCCGTGGAGCCACCGCCAAAACCAGACTGTGGGGGATCCGCTGTACCGGGCGGGCCGCATGACGTCTACAGTATCCGAGGTATACACTTACATCTGAGTGATATATTATACTATGTATTCTGTGTTTATTATATTATGTCTGACGCCTGGTCGCATCCTCCAACGTCCCCTTGAGCCGCGCGATCTCCGCGCGCATCCCCATCGCACGGCCATGCAGGGCCTGCCCTGACAGCACGATACTATCCATCTTCTCCTCTCCAGCTTCATCTTTCCTTTTTGGCGTGATTATGTCAATGAGCTCGCCTAACCGGCTCGCTAGATGCATCGCCAGCTCCTGCAACACGATGATCTCCATCGGCACTACTGTTGCTGACGACGAGGGCACGTACGAGCCCAGACTGAACTGCGCGCAGCGCGCCTGTCGCGCCTTGGCGTTGGGCGAGTCGTTGTGCACCATTTCGGCGTGTCGCAGCATGGCGGACCATTGGTCGATGAGGCGGTTGTGCACGGCGAAGAGGAGGTGCAGGAGCGAGTAGTCTATGGGTGGTATCCTATCTATTCGTTCTTCTGTTGACGTTTCATTTTGGGTGCGTTTTCGTTGCTGCGTCTGCTCGAGCAGCGGGATGTAGACATCGGCTAACGTGCTGGTTATGGCAAACGCTTTGCTGACGCCGTAGTTGTGGTCGACATCCGCGGGGTTTGTGCTGGCTGTTCCGCACTGTAGTTCTTCCTCGTGCACGCGGAAAGAGGGGATGTGCCGCGCCAGGCCCTCCAGCGTGACGAGGATGGTGGTGAGTTGCAGGAACACGTCTGGCGAGTGCAGTGCCTCTGGGACAGCGTGGCCGAGATAGTATGGCGATGACTGAGGCCGGGGCGTGGCTTCATGCGCGAGGATGCGGATGAAATTCTCATCACTATCGTTGCTAGAAGCTGTGTTGTCGTTGTTGCTGGAGTTTGCTGTGCTGGTATCTGGCTGGAGTGCTGGGACAGAGTCTAGAAAGTCATTGTCGTGGCCGGACCAGTCGAGGACCATGCTGTTGAAGATGTCATCTAGAACCAACATTAGCATTGCCCATATCTAGTTCTGGGAGAAGAATACCATTCTCAAACCCCGGCATGGAGATATCCCCTACAATGCCATTCTCAGGACTCTCATAGAGCCCATCAACAACTTCCACAGGGGTCGTCCTGCTAGCATTGCCAGTACTAGCACTACTGATACCAGGATAAACTTGCTTCGCGCGAATCTGCCCGCGCATCGACGGGCTGTACAGACACGATACACCAGCCTTGACACATCGCGCGCATGGATCGTCGCTTTGCAGCGATGAGCGCGGACATTTCAGTTTGAACGAGTGGCAGCGGTCGCAGGCCAGGCGCCGACGTTGCTTCTTCTGCGTGGACATCTTGCCGCACTGTGCCTATACGTATAAGCGAGAAGATGAGGCAGATAATTGTATATTATTTATAGTCAATATTAAATAATGTTAAAAGTAATTACAGATGTTGGTATGTTGAGCTGATAATCACGTGACCGGCTATACTGCATACGGAATGGCGCCACCGATGATGTTCACGTTCCGGTTTTCCCTCGCAACGTCGCTCGACATTGTCAACTCATAGATTGTCGTCAACATGGTACGTTCACTCACAATATACCACTAGGAGAGAGGATGTTGTTCTCACTGGCATGCATTGATTGCATGCATGCATTGGCAACCCAATGGCAATGGCGCAATGGCTGCACTGCACTGCAATGTTATTGATTGTTGAATGAGGACTGACTGACTGTACAGCCTGTCTACAACACCCCCGCCACGCAGAACCTGCTCAAGCGCGCTTCCTACAGCGCTCCGTACCGCTCGCCGTACGGTCCTCAGTGAGTGCCTCGCCGTCTACCCGATCGTGCCATCCGTCCTGTCCTCGGCACGGAGATACTGAAGCTGGATGCATGGATCCAGCCCATTGCACATTGCATCAGAACATGGCACATTACAAGAATATGGCTAACAGAACAGATACACCGTCGCCACGCACTTCCACGGCCTGACCATCCCCAAGGTCACCAAGGCGTAAGCCACCACACCCATCACCTCGAATTGAACGTACAAGTTAACAGGTTGATAGTGCCACCATCGCCACTGGCTTCGGCGCCGCTGCCGGTGTGTTCGCCGTGTTCTTCTTCGGCGAGCTCCCACGCGTCCGCAACGACATTCTGCGCAAGCTGCCTTTCTTCGACACCTACTTTGACCGCACTATTCCTGCCGAGGACAACGTACGTTTTCCTTTCCACCCTATATTTGGTGAGTGATGGACTGATGATTTGAACAGCCTTTTTAAACGGTCTATTTTCCAGATGGTGGATTGGATGTGAAGGGAAGAGAGCGGATAGCCGTGTAGAATACGTTGACTAGCATACATAGACTTTTTTGTCTACTCTTTTCAGTATTTACAGTCCTTATTAAATATCGAGTAGATATGTAATCAGATAGTAGGACGCGCCATTCCCATGTGGGAAACTTGAGCCGTCATGCTCTTCCTTTTCTTAGTCTTAATGCTTGGCGCTTATCACTGATAAGCCCTGGTCAACCAACTGGCTGCCTTCTCCGCATTACATCCATCATTTATTTATTTATATTTATTTACGTATAGTTATCACATCTGCAGAATAGACCCCTGTCATACGCAGTCTCCTATACTACAGTGGAACTATAGTATGGCCCCCCCAACTGCCATTCCGAGTTAGGATCGATCTGCTCCCAGCCAGCAGCCTGCCATGCTCGAGATAAGGGGATCGTCCAATGATCGTTGCTAGACTAAACCCGCGTGGCACTGATACTGCTGCAGCACTATTATGCCGGCATTGCTTCCTTATCTCTGTGGCTGTCTGATCTTCTGGCTCGCGTGGACATGCTCGACAGGTACTAGCTTGCATCTAGCTTTACCTAGGTATACATACATATATATATATATATACTTGACCTGCCTGATGGCATGCACACTGAGACCAAAGAGAGACACAGCATGGCCGCAACATACAAAGACACCGACCATGACCAGGTCACATCGGTCCTCCCCGACGGCGACATCCCCGTCACCGACCATGCCCTAACCTCCGACGACGCCGTGCTGGTCGCGCTCGGCTACAAGCAAGAATTCAAGCGCGAATTCTCCCTCTGGACGACCTTTTGCGTCAGTTTTGCCGTTTTGGGACTGCTGCCCTCGTTTGCGTCCACTATGTACTATGGCATGGGCTACGCGGGCACCGGCGGCATGGTTTGGGGATGGCTGATTGCCATGGTTTTCATACAGTGTGTGGCCATGGCGATGGCGGAGCTGTGCTCTGCTATGCCTACTAGGTATTCTATCCTCTATACATGAATTCAAGAGAAGGAGGCTAATTGGGTAGTGGCGGGCTGTACTATGCATCAGCAGTCCTGGCACCCCCCGGCTACGGCCCCCTCGCAGCCTGGCTCACAGGCTGGTCCAACTGGATCGGCCAGGTCACAGGCGCTCCCTCAGTCGACTACTCTCTAGCTGCCATGATCCTCGCGGCCGGCAGCATCGCGAACCCCGACTACGTGCCGACCAACTGGCAGACGTACCTGCTGACCGTGCTCATCATCATCATCCACACGGCCATCAGCAGCATGCCGACCAAATCGATTGCAACGTTCAACTCGTGGGGGTCCTGCTTCAACATCCTCGCGCTTGTGATCACTCTTATTACTATTCCTGCTGCGACTAGTAACAAGCCCAAGTTTACCTCTGCGAGCGAGGTGTGGGGGACTATACTTAATGGGACGGACTATCCGGACGGCATTGCTATTCTCATGTCGTTCGTGGGCGTCATCTGGACCATGTCAGGGTACGACTCGCCTTTCCACCTGTCAGAAGAATGTTCAAACGCCAACATCGCGTCTCCGCGCGCCATTTCGTTGACTTCCATCATCGGGGGATTGTTCGGCTGGTTCCTCCAGCTCGTCGTCGCCTATACCGTGACCGATATTGATGCTGTCATGGACTCTGACCTCGGCCAGCCCTGGGCCTCGTACCTGCTGCAAGTGCTTCCACAAAAAACAGCCATGGCCCTGCTCTCGCTCACTATTGTCTGCGGCTTCTCCATGGGCCAGGGCTGCATGGTCGCCGCCTCGCGCGTCACATACGCCTACGCTCGAGACGACTGCTTCCCGCTGTCTGGCATCTGGAAACAAGTCCATCCTCGAACACAAACGCCCGTCAACGCCGTCATCCTCAACGGGGTATTGGGCATACTGATGTGCCTGCTCATCCTCGGCGGCTCCACGGCCATCGGGGCACTGTTCAGCATCGGCGCCATCGCGCAGTTCATCGCCTTCGCAATCCCCATTGCGATCCGCGTGTTTGTCGTGGGCGACCGGTTCAAGCCTGGGCCGTGGAATTTGGGCAAACTGAGCAAACCCGTGGGTGCTGCTGGCGCGCTGTTTGTGTTGCTGATGTTGCCGATTCTCTGTCTGCCCAGCGTCACCGGCAGTGATTTGACGGCGGAGTTGATGAATTGGACGTGTCTGGTGTATGGGGTGCCGATGCTGGCGGTTAGTGTGTGGTGGGTGCTGGATGCGAGGAAGTGGTTCAAAGGCCCTAAAGTGAATGTTGAGCATTCGCTGTATCGCGAGGATAAGGTGGTGGAGGGTGTAGAGGCCGTCCAGGCCGTGCAAGATACTGCTGTTGCAAAGGACAAAGATGTAGCTGAGTAGACTAATATATTTATTTATTTATTTATTATTTATTTTGAAGTGTTCGTCTAGTTTGGAATTTTGATTAGGGCTAGCAGCGGCGCCCAATTGGGTAACCCCTCAACGTCACATCTTATCCTCTCTTTTCATCCTCTCTTCTCTTCTCCTTCTCTGATTCTTTTCTCCGATGAACTGAAAATGTCATTTCCTTCAATGCAGCCTGCTCCAGGCTCTTTCTTCCAGGAGCCAAGGTACGTTCATCTCACTCATCTCCTCGCACTATCTCTGACAACGAAAACCCTCATAATGCCATGTATTGACTTTTCAGAATGACCTCAGTGAGCCCCAGTCAGCCATCAGCTGAACTCGTATTGACTGATATCAGACCATCACCATCGCCAAGGCGCACTACGAGCATCTGGTAGTCCCCCTCTTGATCGTGACTTGAACATGACTGATGTGATGGCAGCTTCGAGTATCCCAACAATTCGGTATGCAGCCTACCTGTGTCTAGAAGGCAAGCTGACGGAAAAGAAAACATCAAGCGCTCCCTGTTGAACGGCGGCGTGAGCCGGAAGAATTTCGATGTATGTTTCTTTCTTCCTTGGGATAGAGAAGGGCTGATGGGTTAGGTGCTTGCGAATGATTGTGGGAGTGCACAGCCAACACACGTATCGACGTCGACGTCGACGTCGACAGCAGAGTTTCCTACTTCAAGGCCATTCCCAGGTCCACCAGCTGGCAGGCGCAACTCTCCTCTGTCCCCTGAAGACGAGGCCGAGACTGAGTTCTACCCTCCCACCAAGAACGAAGACCATCAAGATCACCAAGAAGAGGAACAGGAAGAAGCAGAAGACGACCAAAACGAAGACGAGGAAGAAGAAGAATTACGAACCCTCGAAATCCGCAACCTCGCCCCGCACACAACACACCTCGACATCACAAACGCCATCCGCGGCGGCGCGCTGCTCGAAATCTACCTGCGCTACACCGACAACTGCGCGCGCATAACCTTTGTCTCGCCAGCAGCCGCACAGCACTTCCTGGCACGTACGAAACGAGTGGGCCTTGTCATCGGAAACAAACGCGTACCCCCCCTATCCCCTCTCCCCATCATAAACCAAACTAACAAGGATATAGGTCGACGTCCTCCCCAGTCCACGCCAATTCTTCGTCCGCCCCTACATCACCCAAAACCTCTCGCACGGCGCCAGCCGCAACCTCGTCATCCACAACATCACCCCGAACATCACCGGCAGACTCATCCGCGAGCATCTGGAGCACATCCACAACTTGGTGGTGCTGGACGTACGACTCGACTATGCCCTGGCGGTTGCGCATGTGTATACGAACTCGGTGCATAATGCCATGTTTGCGCGGTCGTGTATGAAGTCCCGGGCCGCGTATCGGGGGATGAGGATTGAGTTTGGGGGGGATGAGTGTGCTGGTGAATATGCACCGGAGGTGCAGGGGCCAGAGCAGGGGAGGGGGCAGGGGGAGAGAAGGGAGAGGGAGAAGCAGAAGCAGAAGCAGAAGCAGGGCGTTGGACTGGCGCCGGCGAATCGCTTTGAGATGCTGAGTTTGGAGTATGAGTCTGATTCTGACGAGAGTGAGCAGACGGATGCATAGACACTCAACCGAGGATGGACGAGACGATTCTTATTTCTTTCTGGCGTTCATGTATGAGTTACGATTGCATCTTCATAGCATCATGTAAATGTATCATCATTGCTACTTCCTATCTAACACCATTATCCATATCTTCGTCTCCATAATCAAACCAAAAGAAACTCCTCGAAAAGAAAAGGCTAGTACGTCCACATACTCTTATACGCCAACAACCTGCTCCCCAGCCGGTCATACTCCAACCGCCCAATCCAACTATCGTTCGTCGAGCTCAGCTTCCCAAACACGCTCGCCCCTTTCCAGACGACCACCTGCGCGTCGAGGTCGCGCGGCGGACTGCCAATCATAATCTCTTTTGCAAAGGCTGGTCTCAGTACATGTAACCGTTCCTCGAGATATGCGTGGAATCCTTGGACTTGGCTCCCGCCTCCGAGGACCATGATCCCGCCGAGAAAGTCGCGCATTTTCTTGTCATCCGACCTGGCTGCGTGTGTGATGGAGGTGAGAATGGCTTGATCCAGAGGGTAGATGGGCAGGATGTCGTCGCGTTCTTCGATGGTGGGTGCTCGTTTTGGCTGGGGGGGTGGTTGTTGGAGGGGTTGCGAACTAGTCGTGCCAGTCGTGCCTGGGGCGGTCTTTTCGCCTGGGATGGGCGTGCCGTTGGGTTGTTGAGGCGTGGCGGTCGTTTCCGGGGCTGGAGAGCCAGCAACAGAAGAGCGAGGGGTTGCTTCGACGTCTTGCACGCGGCCGAGGACGTTGAGATGAGAGCGACTCGGGGTTGCTGCGACGTCGGTAGAAGTAGTGGTGCCATTGGTTTGGGCTTTCTCGTCTTCGGTCGCCGCCAGGTCAGCTGGGAGGGGCGGTGCGATGGCCGCTAGGATTTCAGATTGTGCTGCAGACGTAGGGTCGTTTTGCTGGCCGTCATAGATGTCTAAAGATCGAGGGAGAAGTGTCCTGCGTCCCTGGAGTTTGTCCCCATCCTCAGCGCTGAAAATCGCCGGTTGAAAGTACCCCATTGGCGCCAGATGGATCTCGTCGTACGCTTTGAACATGTACTTCCGCGTGTCTTGACCCGAAATGCGGAGATGAAAGTCGAAAACTTGCGTCGAGACCCCGCTTTCATTCATCGTGCAGATGGTCTTTTTCAGTTCTTCAGCGAGAAGGAAATCGTATCGCCGTCTGAGATTAATGTCGGCGTACGGAAAGTGGTCGTAGAGCATCATTTTGATAAAGGTCTCGGTGATGTCGAAGCCGCCGTATTTCAGGTTGATGCGCGAGTTTTCAATGCACATGCCTTCTTCGACGCAGCAGATGGACGTTTTTTGCGCGCCGATATCGACAATGCAGGCTGACGTATACCCTGCCCCAAACGAAGCGGCCAGGCTTTCTTGGATAAAGCAGACGCGCGCAAAAGCAAACTCCTTCATCAACATCTCCAGTACGCTAGTGATGTACGTTCGTTCGTAGAGGTCTGGGATTACAAACACGCACGAATACTGCGGCCAGTCTTTTTTGCTCGTCAGTCCGAGCTGCGTCTTGATTGCGTCTTCCAAAATGAGAGATATGTCCAGGAACAACAGCCTGGTGCTATCGTAGTCTTTTTCATTGCACCAGCCGTGTTGTATTGGCCAGGACAGCTTGTACCTTGGCTTGGAGTCGTCCGGTATCCTGAGCGCCTCCTGTCCGGTAATGTATTCTGGCGGCGGACTAGACAGTTCGGTCCATTCCACTCGCGACGGATCGTTGTGCTCGGGGATGTGCTCTGGCACGGTCCGGCGGTTGTAGTTGATGACCATTTCTTTAGAATTCGGCAGCATTCGCCGCTTGTTCTGGCGCATGTGCGTTTTGAGCTCGGCGCACATGGTCGTAAATTGCGATGCAAACTATACTTAGTTAGCTGTGAATATTACCTTTTAAGAGAAACACGTACCTCCGGCCCAAACTGCTTCTCAGGCTGCTCCTCCTCGTCATTCAGTTTAACCCTCTTCGGCCGCGGCTCCACGCCATCCTCCGACTCGTTCTTCGCCGACTTCCTCGCAATAACCATCGGCACCGTCTTGGGCAGCGCATCACTCGCCAGGCCAATGCGCAGATTCTGGCTTCCGAGATGCAGCACAATCACCTTTGAGCCTGCTGTTTCTGTGGGCGTTTCTTCCGCGTCTTCCATGGCCGTATCGCCGTCTTCTGCATCCCCTTGTTCTTGTTTCCCCAAGGCCAGCGCGCGGTCCCGGTCTTTGGCGGTTTTGGCCATGCGGTTGCGCGCTTCTTCGTTTTGGAGGCGGAAGGCGAGGAGTTGGTCGTCGCGTTTGAGGTAGTCACTTCTCTGTCGTCAGCACATCATTAATCATGGGAGAGATGAAGGCATACGTGTAGTAGTTCTTCTGGTTGATGGGCGCTACCACAGGCCAGGTCGATAGCTCCATGTTGTTATCGGTTCTTTCGAGGCCTGGCAAGTTAGACAAAATCCTTAATTGCACGATGAGTTACGTACCCTCATCGCGAAGGGCCTTTTCCGATTTCTTCCCGACCATGTTGTTGATCGAGTGACGAAGTCACGAGAGTAGCGACGAAAGTAGTGTTTGTCGGAGACTAGTTATCCATCAACTGCATTCTATCAAGACATGAACCAGTTGCAGTAGAACAACAGGCAATCCGTAGTCGTGAGTTGAAGAGTTGACTGAGTTGTCTGTAGACTCAGTGTAGAGTGACGGAAGGTGAGCTTTGGCCAACGGAGCTCCACCGGCTGATCCAATCGCGAGCCTCCCTGATGCGGTCACCTTTTTACCAACAACCACAACTCACAACTCAGCAATAACTGTCCTGCTTTTGTCACTTGCCATATACCCAACGTTACTGTCAGTTTATTACCAGCAACACGACTTACGAGCTCTCGTCAATAAATCGAGCAAACGACCTACGAAACCGCCGCTGCTATCGTTCCGCCTACGGAGAGCAGTGCTAATTCTGCACGCGATCATCGACACATAATACCCTCGAATATACTACACATTGATAGACATGGGCGGCTCGTTTTCTCGGCTGTGGTCGCTGCTGTGGGCGAAAAAGGAGATTCGCATTTTGATTTTAGGACTTGTATGACTTCGTTGACAGGCAGGTGATGAAAGCGGTTGCTGATGACAACAGGATAATGCGGGCAAAACAACTCTTTTGTATAGATTAAAGGTGAGACAGTCCATCGATGAGTTATTCTACAGCGCTGATGGGTGTATTGTAGATCGGCGAGGTCGTCACCACAATCCCGACAATCGGCTTCAACGTCGAGTCTGTCACCTACAAGAACCTCAACCTGAACGTCTGGGTATGTACTACGAATACGCATACACGAATAGAAGGCTAAGAAGCAGGACCTCGGCGGCCAAACGTCCATCCGCCCGTACTGGCGCTGCTACTACGCCAACACAGCCGCCGTCGTCTTCGTGATAGATTCGACCGACATCGAGCGATTAGGCATCGCGGCCGACGAGCTGGCGGCCATGCTGAACGAGGAGGAGCTGCGCGACGCGGCGCTGCTGGTGTTTGCCAACAAACAGGACCAGCCCGGCGCAAAGGGCGCTGGCGAGATTTCCGAGGCGCTGAAGCTGGGCGAGCTGCGGGACCGCAACTGGAGTATTGTGGCGTGCTCGGCGATTGATGGCAAGGGGATCAACGAGGGGATGGACTGGCTGGTGGTGAGTCTCTCTCTCTCTCTCTCTCTCTCTCTCTCTCTCTCTCCTGTCTTTTGGTTAAATCAGAACTGACGAGCACAGCAAACAATCCAGTCGGAGAATGCATGAGGTGGTAGCACAGCATTGGCGTCATCTGTTTGATCTAGAGTTGCTTAGTTCAGACGATATTATAATACCTTTAATCGTATACCCTTTGTATCTTCGACGCATATACGGAAAGAGTAGAGAGACAGGAAGGAGATGAACATGTGACTGCTTACTACGCATTGGCCAATGGCTGCTCTCTTTCCTAAGATTGAGCTCTTCCCTTCCCCCGTGTCTTCTTTCCTTTCCTCTTTTTGCTTGCTCTCTTCTACCGTCTTCTATCGTACTCTAGTCTCTGCCTGAATCAATACACTACGTGTCGCTAACAGACTATAAGAAACTGTTGGGAAAGAATAATCAAACACCATTGGAAAACAGCGCCAAGAATCACATGCAAAAGAGCAATATTGAGGATAATCGAAGCTAGCGTGTTTTTTAATATGTGTTGTGGGGCGTATTATCCTTTGCTATTTCCTATTTCCTCCGTGTGAAAGATACACAGTCGTGGATAACGATATAATGGTGAAGGCGATCAGAGAATACAATTGAGTGTTCGTTGGTAGAGAGTATAGAGTATGTATCGTGGATAGATGCGTGGTGGAAGGCTGGGTGCTGATTGGCCGGCGGCAAAGTATAGCCTCAGGCAGCGAGGCCACAGCACATGCGGACGACGCGGCTTCTGACTTGACCGTTTTGTTGGGATCAGACTCTCTTACAGTACAGCCAGGCACAATACACCTCACACTGCACAGGCTAACTGCTCTTGTCTGGAGCCATTGACCAGTCAGCATGGCGCTCAGAGGGCAAGACTCAAGAGGGCAAGAACAGCGGTGGGGTCTTGCTTGATGCTCCATACCGGAGTATAACTGCCTGTCCTCGCTCTGCCTTCCTCTGATCCAGTATTCCTGATTGATTCTTCAATTCCTGAATCACCTGCGTCAATTGAGTCCAGTCTCAGTCTCAGTCTCAGTCGGTATTGGTATCGATCTGCTTCAACGCGCCATGAGTGTCATCCACTCCTTCACCAGCCTCGATGGCCTCTCCCTGTCCACCCCTCACCTCATGGTGGGCGCTGCTCTCGTCCTCGTCCTCGGCGTCGTCGCCTCCGCCGTGCTGCTCTCGCTGCAGAAAAGCAAGCTGAACTGGAACAAGGGTCTGCTGTCGTACATCCAGTTCGCCTACTCGTGCTTCCTCAAGCCGCATGAGCGAGACGGTATGGGCGAGGCCGGCCAGCAGCATGCTCTGGAAAGCTTCTACCGCGCGCAGGTATTTAATATTCCCTACAAACATCTTGGTGATGTGCGTTCTGACAAACAGGCCACTGTCTACGACGCCACGCGCAAGAAGCTCCTCTGCGGCCGCGAGGATATGCTAGCCCTACTAGCCTCGCAATTGAAGTACCGCAAAGCGCGCCATGAAATCTCCAAGCCCGTGTGGGTTGATGTAAGTCTTAAGTGGTCCTTGGATTAATTGAACTAGCTGACAGAATAGATTGGCGGAGGGACTGGGTTGGTTTATCTCTTGCGTGTTTTTTATAAACTCTAACTCGATTAGGTACAACATCGAAGCCATGAACGCCTTTCTGCCCGTCGACAAGTTCTTCTCGCATGTATACCTGGTCGATCTGTCGCCGTCGCTACTTGAAGTCGCTCGCCAGCGATTCGAGCGTCTGGGCTGGAAGAATGTGTCTGTTATTTGTCGTGATGCGCGTGAATTCCGTCTGCCGGGTGCAAACGGTGCGAGCAACGGCGGTGCCGATATCGTGACCATGAGCTACAGCTTGTCGATGATTCCGGGTGAGTCCATATTAATCTGTGGTAAGATATTGGCTAACCTACATAGACTACTACAGCGTCGTTGATTCGATGAACAACCTCATCAAGAGCGACGGCATTCTCGGTGTTGTTGACTTTTATGGTAAGTAAATAGCTCTTTTTTATGTCTTAAGCTAATTGGCAGTCCAAAATATTGTCGACGTCTCCTGCCGCAACTACACCGGCGGCGTGTTCAACCGACATGTCAACTGGCTTGGCCGCGCCTTTTGGCGTGCGTGGTTTGACTTTGACCGTGTCAATCTGGACGCTGCTCGCAGGGATTATCTGGAATACAAGTTTGGCACAATTATTTCCGCTAGCGAGCGCAACTACCTGCTTGGGGGCATTCCGTACTACATCTTCGTGGGCTGCCAAAAAGACTTTACCTCTGGACGGTCCAGCATTGAAATGCTCAACGCGACCTGGACGGAGTCTCCGTATTTGTCCGCCGCCAAGCACCGTCAAGCCATGAGTGACGCTGTTGAAAACGCAACCCCAGAGATCAAGTCAAAGGCGTACGAGTCGGCCGTGGTCAACCTCAGCTCCAACCTTCCTCTGCCATCTGCTTTCTACCAGAACCATCACTACCGCATCTACTATAATGACCAACTCCCGAAGCACACCCAGTTCAAGGACGAGTACATCTACGCGTTCAACTGGGAAGATCCCCGTGTGGACCACCGTCTGTTGAATATCAACAGCGAAGACGTGATCTTGACCATCACAAGTGCTGGCGACAACATTCTGGATTACCTGCAAAATAGCCCCAAACGCATTCACGCAGTGGATATGAACCCTAACCAGAACCACCTGCTCGAGCTTAAGGTGGCTGCTTTCTCGGCCCTCGGCTACAAGGACGTGTGGAAGATTTTCGGCGAGGGAAAGCATGACCAGTTCCGCGAACTGCTTATTGGCAAGTTGAGTCCGCATCTGTCGAGCCAGGCTTTCCAGTACTGGCTTGAGCAGACCGACGTCTTTACCTCTGGATCCAACAAAGGTCTATATGAAACGGGTGGATCTCGCGTGGCTATTAAACTGGTGCGATATCTATTTACAATTTTCGGTCTGCGTAAGGTCAACGACAAGCTGTGTGAGGCTCCAACTTTGAATGAACAGCGTGAAATCTGGCCCTCTATTCGTAGAGTCCTGATTAGCCGGATTCTCAACTGGGCTATCGTCAAGACCGAGTGGTTTGCCTGGAAGGCTGCTGGTGTTCCGCCGCCGCAGCGCAACATGATCATCGACGACTACCTGAAGCGCAAGGGCCTGAGCGGGGGGATTAAGAAGAACGCGGATGTCAGCGGGCGTGCTATTTGGGAGTATGTGGTGGATACATTTGACCCGGTGGCCAAGGATACGCTGATCAGCAACGACAACTACTTTTACTACCTGTGCCTGAAGGGGAAGTTTTCTAGAAAGTGAGTCATCTTCTCTACTTGTCTGCTGCATACTAATTATTAGGTGCCATCCTACATACTTGACTCCTAAAGCGCACAACAAGCTCTCCTCGCCCGGCGCTTTTGACGGACTGCGCATTCACACCGACGGTCTTAACGAAGTCATTGCACGCATCACCCCGCGCACTCTAACCATCGCAGTGGTAAGTCTCTCTCTCCCCACTCTCTATATATGTAGACTAACAAAACAGGTAATGGATTCTATGGACTGGTTCAACCCCGAGGAAGACGCCGCCGCCAAGCAAGCGCAAGCACTGAACCGCGCGCTGAAAATGGGCGGCCGTGTGCTACTGCGTTCAGCCAGTATCGATCCGTGGTACATCAAAGACTTTGAGGCCAACGGCTTCAATCCTCGGCGTGTTGGGGCGCGGTTCCCCGGAAGCTGCATTGACCGGTATGCCTTTCCTCTCAAAGTATATGGAGATAAATGTACTAACATGACAATCAGTGTAAACATGTACGCCTCGGCATGGGTCATCACAAAATCGGCCGAAATCGACGAGCCACGCCCAAAATCGGAGCGATCAAACAGCGCTGAAGTAGAGGCGTTGACGATTTAATTGTGTTATGTATATAGGTGTTGGTGTTGTGGGGCGTATAAAATGATACCTTGTAGATATTATCAATAGGCTGATTTCTTAGCCAAATTCTTTGAATACCCTAAAACCACAGATCTTGTATGATATTAGTATAATATTAGCCTCCATACAAATATGTATTATGTTAACTACTAACCATGGGCGCCAAAGGGATTGTAGCCTTTGCCAGAACTGTCTGAGTCAAAATTCCATGCTCTACCACCGGTTTATTCATGTTAGTGCCCAGTTTGGAACACAGCACCGCGCTTGCTTATAATGAGATGAGTGTATAAACTCAATATTACAATGCTCTCCTTATTCCTCCTCTTAAGCTAATTCTACTAAATATAGATTATTACTAGCTTTGGTAAATACGAAAAGATATAGGAATATACTAACATGTATACAGTATAACGCACGTTTATAAGCCACGTTTAGAAAGGACTTTTGAATATAGAAGGCTGAGCACTCTAAAGATATATCATATATGAAGCTTTTTTCCGGCTGATTACGCTGCTTTGAATAAACAGCATATTCATCAATTAAGCATAGACTGTAAACGAGAGGTATATCTTCCTGCTATACTTATTAAGGCTTCCTCCTACCTACCTAGGTAGGTATATGTAGACTACTAGGTAAAGAAAATATAATTAATCATATTAAATATAATACTAAACAGATCTTTGTATAATATTACCCTCTATACATAGAGTGATACTACACTACCTAGGTATGCGGCATGAAGTTTGGCCCAAAGCAGCTTATAAATAGCCTTGGAATGGTCCCAGTGGATGGTTACCTGCAGCAAGTTGGCCGCATCTGCAGGGTCATTTCTGTGATTATACATAGGTAGGTAGCCTCTTCTTCTTGAGCATATTCAAAACTGTGTGTTGATAATATGGGTGTCAGGTTTGTATTATCGGTGTAATGGATGCTACAACTAATCTCTATCTCTCTAGTTCTTTTTCATCGATCTTATTCGCTCTCCTCCTCGCTGTCCTCCTCGCTATCATCCACAAAATGCTCCTCGTCTGTATCTTTATTGGATAATTTAGACTTAATAAAGGCAAGCTATTGATTAAGTGTTGATTATGAATAATTAATAATGTATTGCCTTGTTAGATTTTCAAGCCCAGACAAGAGTCTATTAGGTAGAATACAGTCATATACTAGCTTACTTAGCAGCTATCAAAAGCATGATTTTGCCTATTTAGATTGAATTAACTGATATAGTATGATTTTCATCAACAAGCGGGCTTTACGGGTCTAGAACCCTATAGATTGATTATTGCTTCCAATTAGAAAGAAGTAAGGTTTTACCAAGAACCTGTTTTGTGAGCCTATGTATGCAATAGGCTCTCCTAATAGGTAAAAGCATCTTAGTATCAAAACTACCTTCGTATAAGATATATTTTGTATACCCAAGGTCTAGGTGCTTATACTGGCACATACAATTCTCAATGAAAATATCGGTCTTGCGGACCTTCATGGCCTTGATTTGTTTAGAAAGGGTAATGATAGTAAACCTATTAATGTATAGTAAGCTTCGCCATTGTGTTTTGGTCGGGCTTTTTCTATGTATGCATGTATGTATACATTGGTTTTATCGAGTCCCCCGGGATATTACTATTCCTTGAAGTGTGCGCCCACTGATAGATTCCTGCAGGAAAGCCTCCAGACGACCGGATATTCCTGGCTGGCCGCTCCTAAGGACTCGAAAAGCCTATGTAGATGGCCCAGTAGATTGATAATAGCTCTTTTGGAGCAATACGACTGGATTTTGGAGCAATGCGATCTGTGACCCGTGTCCAGCTTCCTCTGTTCATTTCTTTGCCTTGATCTACTTGTTGGATAACCTGCCAATCAATCAGAAATGTTTACCCAAGGGAACATAACCCTAACCCCAGCGTACCTGTCCCGATCTACCTTGCGGCGCAGACGGCGACCACTCCGTACTTAAGTGCATTATTTCTTATGCGATTCACTGGCATCAATAATGTAAAGTACTCCGTACTCCGTACTCTGTAGTCTATGCAGTACTCCGTGATCAGACGCAATTCTGACCGTGCGTGTTTTGAACTAATCCAGTACTAATGCATCCCGACATTGATGATTGAACAAAGAGAAAACTGCGCTACTAAGCCTACTAGACCCGTGTTCTCAGCCGCTTGCCACTTTGTGTGTATGAGTGGACCGAGGGACTCGGTGGAGCAATAACACTTACTACTCGTGTCTTTGCGTAGCGCGACCCTGCTGGATTGCTATTCGTCTACGTCTACGAGGAGACTAACCTCGGAAAGCGGCAGGCTTGTCAATTCCATATAAATAGCTGATAGAAGTTGTTTCAGCCACTGCCTTGGCATGCGTTAGGCACATCAGTCCGGCGGCAAACGATGATTCCAACTGACTCGCCTTGCAGTCCCTGGACCCATTGTAATATGTATTCTAGGTATCACTTGATCCAGGATAGGCGCCTGCTATTACCTTGGACGCTCATTGTCGCACTATAGCTAGTAGTGGTATCTTGTCCGATCTCTATTGGATCTTTCTGTGCAGGGAAGTAACTGTTCAGTGTTTGCTGTCAGCCTATTTAGGTACCTGGTCCTAGTACAACAACTAAATAGCCGGCACACAAATGTGCGCCATTTATTTTGTGAGCCTAGTAGGAAAAGGAAAAGAAAAGAAATGAGAAAACAAAAATACAAACAAGACGTCAAGTCGAAATTACACCCCCTTGTCGAGGTGGACCTACATAACTATTTGAACTACCACTTAGGGCTACCTAGAAAACAACCCTTGGAAATATATCATGTTGCCCATGCCAAGCAAAGCTGAGAAAATCAAAACCACAATACGGAAGTTGATACTATCTCTCAAGGGCAAGCGCGCTGACCATGTTATCCAGAACGTCGCCGCTGGTTATTCTCTTTACCCTTTCTCCTTTGATTTCTCAGAGTATGGTGTCGCTGGCAAGCGGCGACTGTGCTCCTTATCCAATCTCTGCACAACTGGGAAATGTGAGTCTTGCCAACACGACTGCACGGGGGATATCTCTCTCCATAGGTAGTCCATCGCAGCCCTTTGCCTTTCTGCCACAATGGTAAGTACCGTTCTATACTTCTGTGCTGTCGGTAGCTAGTTGACAGGATCCCTAACAATGATCTATAGGCCTCTGAACGATACTTTTGTCTACGGATTGGATGGTTATTGTGGCGATAGCTGGTCAGAGGCTGCCTGCGAGACATTCCGTGGCGGTAGCTACGACTCGTCCAAATCATCGACATACCAAGATGGAGTCACCGAACCACATTTGACGGAAGCCTCGCCGTACCCATCTTTCGACTGGGCCGCGGATAACTTTACTCTCAATTCAAATATTACGCTTGCCAACTTCCCCATTGGCATTGCCAGAGCTGACTGGGGGGAGCAAGGGTACCATCCCCAGGTAGCTTTGGGCATGGGACGAAACTCGACAATACTCAATACTTTATATGAAGCTGGCCAAATAGCGTCCCGTTCTTGGGCTATGTACTGGGGCCAGGCTGGGGCGACATCGAGCGCACAACAGAACGGCAGTTTTGTGTTCGGCGGGTTTGACCAGGCGAAAACCTCGGGCCCGAACTACACAACGACCCTGGACTATTCCAGCTCCTCTTGTTCCAGTGGGATGCTTGTTGTTATTACAGACATGGAGCTGAACTTTGCGAATGGCACAACTACGAGCTTGTTTGGCGGGGTACAATCCACGGCGATGACGGCTTGCATTGTCCCAGACTATCCGGTCTTGCTCACCATACCCTATGATCCGTATTTCAGTACGTTTGAAGACCTCACAGACACCTATATAGTGGATCGATCCTTTGGAATCTATTACTATGGGATGCTTTACTCGAATTCATCAACAGCGTACGTATACTAGTTCTATTTTAGGCTGCCAGGGTCCTGACTCAAGAACAGATATACTGGCGACTTCACCATCAAGTTCAGTTCTGGGCTTTCTGTGCGCATACCAAATGAGCAGCTCGTCGTTCCCAACCTGACTATTGACGAATCCACTGGAAGTATTTTGGCGAACAGTTCAGCGCCGGAGCTGGTTCTCAACTCTATCCAATCGACAAATGCTGGTGACCTTCCACAGTTGGGCCGACAGTTTCTTACTAGTGCTTACCTTATGTTCAATCAAGATGCAAATAGCTATACCTTGTGGGAGGCGAATCCGGTGGCTGATGAGGACCTAGTTGCTGTCGATCAACACGGCACTCCAGTTAGTCAATTCTGCACGGCGGCTTCTACAACTACACCACCAGTATCTCAAACCACCACTGCTGTAGTGATGCCAAACAGCACCGGCACCGGCAGTGGCAATGCTCAATTGGCGGGCGGAGCGATTGCAGGTATTGCCATTGGATCCGTAGCTGGTGTGGCATTAGTGGCTTGGATGGCCTTCTATATATTTCGAACAAGACGGCTACCAAAACAAGAGGCTGTCGGTGTATCCCGCCACCCTGAGGTAGCTTATTGGCGCGATGGGCCCCCCTCTGAGCTTCATCCAGACTCATTTGATCCGAGAGCTCCACATGAAATGTACGACAAATCACAGCCAAAGCCGCCTGCGCAACCTCATGAGTTGCCATAGTGGTCGTCATGTACCTACATAAATAGTTGCTTTCTTGTACTTTAGCGCGCATTATAATAAACAGCCGACATAATATAATAGTATTCGACTATTCGTCGACTCGCACGTTCAAGGAAGTGCAGTGCATTCACGGAGTCCAAGTTTGTTAGAAAATTGTATGTGAGAGCAGACAGGTCCTTTGTTCCCTGATTGGCGGCTTGACCGTAAGGGGCTTGCCTAATTAGGGTCTAGTGTATGGGGCATTTACATCAATATGATTGGGTGTGCTAAGGACGGAAGCTAGCCGCATCGGGTGCCAGCGCGGCTAGCCTGGGGCCTGGACTCGAGTACAGCCTTAGGCCTAAATAGGGCTCGGCCAAGCCGGCTCGTTACATAGATTGGATAAGGGGTCCGAATAGTATGGGTTACTCGGGTAAGATTAATGATAGATTTAAGAGTATAAACCTCTGGTGTGATTCATTGTAAGTTGCAGTGCACAACCGAGATATACTCCGTATACTAAAATTGGAACAAAGTGTTTTACATTTTATGATTTTGCACTCTTCGATTGTATCCGAGGACAGCTATTCCCGCTATGGATGCGTGCATTAGTTAGGCAGTTATCCAGCGCTTGCAGCGCCGCATCAGCCTCAGGACTAGCTGGACCCCGAATATCTCTTATTATTGGATCGCTGGACCTTGCAACACCATTTAGCGTCAGCCCCGTAAGCATAATATAATGTAGGACAAATCTCGATTTTCTCTTCCCGTTCTAGTGCTTGTGCACCAAAAAGAGCATTGCAAATGTAACGAGCGTGCGAGGTGTTTGTATACAGCATTCACGATAAATATGCCTCTGTCGCCTGCTTCAGCAAGGCAGCGCCTTGTTGTTGCTGCATTAGTTATCGCCTCAGCTGTTGTTTTTCTTTACTCCCACCAAGACGCCTCTCGGGTCTTGGGTTCTATAACCACCGCACATCGTCAACCTGGATCGTTGCAGACGCAGAACAAGCCTTGCGAAAAGCTTGAAGATCACAGGCTCCCTGCAGAGTACGACAATTTCAAAGGGTTGACACCATTCTGTGCCGATCGCTTCATGCATGGCTATCTAGAGAATTTGCGCAATTCCGCTACCGAATATTGCACGCCCGAGTCAAATTCAAGCTTGACTTGTTTCCACAGTAAAACTGCCAAATCTCGCACAGATTCATTTTGCTTCGGACGGTCGGCGACTTTCGACTCGATTCAGAACAATTTCAGTCTTCGCTGCAGCTTGAGAGAGCTCGATGCGGATGAGAATGCCGGCAGAATCCCACAGCTGACAGACATCGCTGGGTACTGGTATGAAACGGGCCCTCGCGTGATCTTGGACAATTACATCCATCTTGAAGGTGCCACGGGCGAAGAAGTTCCAAATAATAGAACTTATACCATTTTGGTTAAACGAGAAGGGTCCCAGAATCCATGGCATTCATTGTTGGAGATCTTTTCCATGACCATGACTCTGGATGTCCTCCGAATAACAACAGACGAGACAGGAGCTCCTTTGTTAAGTCATGGGGACTTCGATAATACCCAGGTGGCTATTCTAGACGATCACGACGATGGACCATATTTTGATCTTTGGCAACTCTTCGCGAAACGGCCAACACTACGGCTCCATGATATCAATAGTGGCAGCAACACCGATAATATTATTATCCCTTTAGCAGGTGCAAGTAATCCAATATGGCAGGGTGATTGGACACCGCATTCGTGTCAGGTGTCGGACCTGCTTGACGTATTTTCGCGTCGGATAATCAACTTCTACAATATCACACCGTCACAACGAGATGCTTCTGATATCACTATCACCTATGTTGACCGACAAGAGTCACGGCGGCTAATCGACCACGAGGCTCATTTGCAAGAAATTAGACGGCTATTTCCTGACGTCAAAGTTCAAAGTGTGGATTTTACAAGCATTCCATTCGAGGAGCAGCTCAGAGTCGACCAAGAGACAGACATTCTTGTGGGCGTGCATGGGGCCGGTTTAACCCATGCACTCTTCCTTCGCCCGCAGTCTGTCGTGGTCGAGATTCTACCAAGCTCCCTGAACTACAAAGGATTTCGCAATCTTGCCGGACTTTTAGGGCATTCTTATTACAGTGCTCATGCTACGGAGACTTCCGGAAAAAAGCGAGACGATTGGCATCAAGTGGATGTTGAAATTACCCAAGACCGATTCTTGAGAATGATGGATCTGGCTATCACAAGCTTATATAATAAAGGATTGCGTGATTCTGATGTTATTTAAATTGTTATCAATGGTCCTCCCTCATCCAATGTAATATACGTAACACAATTCTTGTCATGTACTTGTATTCCTGTGCAATGACCATTCATATTCCTTATGTTAGAATAATGGTATTAGTATAAACAAAGATATTTGGGTTGTTATTCTCAAAACGAGTGCAGGTGGAAAGAGATATCTTATAGAAATAATAAAAATATTCCTTTCTTGGGAAATTCAATCTATGCTATGAAAATATATCAGCATCATAAAAATAGGGGCTTTGAGTGGCTACCAACCGATATACGCCTGATTAAAATCCTGGAGTTTCATTGGAGCTGGCCACACAAAATCCTACTTATTGGGCATATAGGAGCACCATAGGAGATAATTGCAAAGGCCCCCAGAATTTCCAAGCTGAAAAACCGTGCCCTTTAAAGATGACCCTAGGTCTTGAAACTTCACAACCTGTACCGGCTGTTTTAGCGCCAAGATCGACCTGGTTTCTCTATGGTCATGTTTATTTGACGGGTCGCTGTTTACACTGGGTCGTAGATAGCCCTAAATAGTCCCATCAAAGCCACTGTGCGCCTGTATCCCCCTCTTCACCACCGATAACCCTGACTCGCTCCCCGCTGGCTTTCTCCCTGTTGTCAACCCAAATTCAGAAGAGATATATCCCAATGCCATGATTGATATAGGCCTCGAAGAAATCAGCCGTAAAGCTCCGTGGTCCAAGTCTGAAGGGGTGAAACAGAAAAATTTCGAAGAAGGAGAAGATGCAGTGCTCCGGAATGCGTGCGGTTCCAAGGCATGCGTGTGGCTTATTTCTGCCTGGATCGGGATAGTTCGGCCAAGTCCGTCGTTTTGAACAGGATAGTCGCGTTGAAGGAAGACGCAAAGAAGTAATAAATAAACTACCCGTAGTAGTTTCTGTCATATCTATCAGATCATGGACAATTTTTGTTTCCAAGACAGTTGGTTCTGGGTTACGAGCACAAAGGCTACAATCACCCTTTGGTGGGCTGCCTATGCTTAAGTAGGTATCTTATAGTAAAGTGTTCATAAGTTGGGTTTGAAGTAACTTGTTTAGGTTCTATCCTATCAATAGCCTTACTACTAGCCAAATACATTCTAGACAGTCAATCTATTCAACAGCCAAATTAAACTCCCTCCTCAACGCCACGCCAAACCTCCTCGCCGCCTCAGCCAGCTCCTCTCGCGACGCCGAAGCATACGTCGCACGGAAAAACATTCGACTCTCGACACTATTATCGCACCAGAAGAAGCTCCCCTGCGTCAAAAACACCTTTTCCTGCACGGCCGCAGCGAATATCGCCTGCTGAATGGCGACATGCCCGGCACCAGCCTTGTACAACGGATGCGCCCTCCAGTTAATCTCGATCCATTGCTAAACACATTAGCCATCTTACACCTTATGCATGAGGTATAGGTACATACAAACATCCCCGCCCTCGCCGGCACCCACCACGCCACATCCCCCGGTAAGTACTCCTCACACGCGCTGACAAACACATCCCTCCTCCACGTATACTCCTCCTGCATGCGTACCAACCAGCTCAGGAAACCTTTGTGCCCCCACTGGTAATTCAGCAGCGTGTACACAATAACCTGCGAAAACCCACTGGGATTCTGCGCTGAGATCTCGTTGTGATGCACAAACTTGTCGATTACTTGTTCGCTGGCCGTGATCCAGCCTGTGCGGCAGCCTGGTGCGAGGATTTTGGAGAGTGAGTCGAGGCGGAGGACGCGGCCAGAGGTGTCGAGGGAGAGGTATGAGGGGATCAGCTCGTCTTTTTGGAGGTGAGAGGTGTGGTCAGGGGTAGGGGTAGGGGTGTATGTAGGCAGTTGCAGGTAGTAATACGGCTCATCCTCGACGATGTACAGATCGTGTTTCTCGGCAACCTCATAAATCGCTTTGCGTCGTGAAAGAGGCTGCGTAGAGCCGGTAGGATTCTGACCCGTGGGTACCATGTACAGAAGATATGGCTTTCTGCCTCCCCGCTCGTGCTCATCCCAGTTTGAGAGAATATCGTCGAGAGCGTCCGGACAAAGACCGTGCTCGTCCATGGGCACAGCTGCGACCTTGATACCCATAGGCAAGGCGGTTTCAAGTGCGGTTGAGAAGGTGTATTCTTCCATGAGGATGTAGTCCCCTGGCGAGCAAAAGGTGCGCAGTGTTGCGTCCCAGGCGGATGTGCTCCCAACGGTGAGGCAGCAGTGCCAGTCGCTGTAGGGGGGGTTGTGGATGATCTTATCATTGGTCAACTATATGTTTCAAATTTTGGTTAGAGAATGATGGGCTGACTTCAGTGTGCTCCGTGACAAAACGCAGCATCTGCGCGGAGCCGGTGCCCTGTCCGTAGTTCAGGGCGACGTCTAGGCCTGAAAATATTAATACCAACTTACTATCAAGCGAGAAGGGAGACTTACTATAGTCATTAGTCCCAAGCTCAAAGTCATCCTTACCCATACGAATAGTCTCCTCCCCTAGCGCATTGGGATTTGAGACGGTGACTTGAACACGCTCGAACGGGAAGTATGCGCTTGAGGGGGCGCCGGCGCCGAGGGATATCATTCCTACATATTAAATTAGGTATACTCCAGAAATGCCCGGGCTAGGAATGTGGTGTACCTGGTGCCTGCGCATCCCGCGCAGCAGCTTTGATGCTCGACGGCTTTATTGCATGCGTCAGTATCTTGAAACAGGCCTAGAGGAAATATATATATACCTTTCTCTTCGTCGCCTCATCCGAAAAATAATCTATATTCCAAGGTTCTCTCATCAGCAAGGATACTTACTTAGCCAGAGTTCAGCTTACGATCCCATCTCTTCGCTTTCGGTTTCTCGGCGTTCCCCTGTATAATTCAGCAAACACCACCCTTTCTTAAGAGATAGAGAGAGCGGGTAGTACTGCGCTTTTGAATATATCGCTACTACTAGCACCCTCCGAGTGCCGGAATATGCCACCGTTGTCGTCTCGACGCCAAAGCGGGATTCCCTTTGCGTCGAGGTGTGCGGCGGTGTTGGCGAACATTGTGAATTAGACGGATGTATTGTGTCGCGTAGTTGGCTTGATCTGGCTGATTACTTTTTGTAATTTGCAATTTGGAAAATGGAAAGTGGAAAAGGTACGGAGACACGCGGACAGTTTTGTGGTAGATCTCGGCTTTCGGTACTGTATCTGGATGCGGTCGGGGGTCGGGTTTATCGTATTGCGTGGCATAGGAAAAAGTACGTGTGCTTACTGGATATTTAGCAAGGGAGATTATTTATATTATTGTTTGATGCAGTACTCTATGAATGCAAGACATGTAACTTGATCTGCAGTAGCGTAAGCTCGCGTTGACTCCTTTGAAAACGTGCTGATTAGCCCTAGCCCTAGCCCTAACTTTGCAGTTGAGCGGCACGTTAAGTCCTCTACCAACAAGACAATACAGATTCATCCCTCGCACCCTGTAGTCGGATTAGTATCCTCAAGATAGTAAATGTCTTTGTAACAGTCATTGAGTAAATATCCTTCATGTGCATCGGTGACGAGACCATGTTTCTTTCTCAGTACAAAACAGACTGTACATAGGTAGGTATACGTAAATGATATATGCAGCGACCTTCAATCCCTCCTCGCCATCTCTTGCGACTTTTACGATTAATATGATAGATCTTCCCTTGGTTACTGATCCATGCTGAGCACTTAGTGATTAGTATAAAACAAAGCCCTAAGTTACCGGCTACAGCTTCCCCATCTGCCTGATCAGGAAGATGAACAGAATCGAAATTTGAAATGAACAATGAGAAGAGATTAATATGATACATACGGTGATATTTTACTAGAATATCATCTCGATTTCAGCAACTTGGGCCCTTTCTCCCCCGAGCATTGGTCGCTAACAATCACTCTACAACTCGACACCCACATCCTGATCATCAGAAAGCTCTTTTGTCGTCGACAATCTTCCAGGCCACTCAGGCCCAAGTCCCCAAAGAAACGCAACCCCAAACGCTGCAATTGCCAATGCCAAGCCACCATGCAGGCCATCAAGATACGCCTGTCGCACACCCCGTAGAACTTCCCCTTCATACACATTCTTAATACCCGCCGCACCAATGGCAAGCACAACGTGGGGATCAATATTGGGTACGTAG
The DNA here is from genome assembly GCA_011750695.1 of Penicillium sp. OUCMDZ-019. Classification (NCBI taxonomy): domain Eukaryota; kingdom Fungi; phylum Ascomycota; class Eurotiomycetes; order Eurotiales; family Aspergillaceae; genus Penicillium; species Penicillium sp. OUCMDZ-019. Next base: position 5,314 of record WTTZ01000068.1, on the reverse strand, counting down.
TAAGGTAACCGTCGAAGAAGGAGATTGTTCAGGATCGCGTCTGAGACTGCGGAGCCCCAGCCACCGGCGATGAACATGAAGACTACACATATTCCTTCTATTAGATAATGCTTGCTGACTCGCATGAGGGGCCACTTACATGAAACACTAGCAACAGCAATGGAAACATCCTCCGTGGAGCTCGTCACGGTTGCTACGAGATTCGGTGTCTGGACTCCAAGACCGGTGCCAACACCATACAATATCTGATACCCGATAATAGGTCCTAGGCCGACGTCAAGATCAAACGAATGGTAGATGAGTCCGACGCCAAGGGTAGCGAGTGCTCCACCGACGAGGATGAAGGGTTGGAAGAGCTGCAGTTTTCCGATGGCGGCTGAGCCAATTCCTGTTGCGAGGGCTGTCGGACGTCAGCTTGAACAATTATGCACCTGGGCAGGATATATCCATGGATATAGATAGATGTCACTTACCCGTGGCGAGTATCGAGGGTATCATCTTGACCCCGCTCTCAACAGCCGTGTTTCCTTGAATAGCCTGAAAGTAGATGGGCAGATTATACTGCAACGCAATATTCGCAGCATTGAGACTATACATTGTCAGAAACACTACCACCAAAGAGTATTGATGACTCACAAAAAAATATATCCGGAACAAGCTGCAATCGCCCGTCGACGCAATATCCTCCACACGATCAGCGCACAATCACCCTGATACCACTCATTAACCCCAAAGAGAACCAAACAGCACACGCAACAAACAAACAGACCAATCTCATCCGCCGAGTTCCATGACTTGGACGTTCCACCCCATTGCACAGCAAGGAAGAAGCACAGAACACCGCTAAACACCAACACCAACCCTAAAGGGTCAAAGCTTGCTATAATCTCCCTGAAAGGCGCGCCATGACTCGATTTAGCGTGAGCAGGAGTTCTGAAGAAGACAAGCACGCAAAAGATTGTGACACTGCCAATAGGTAAATTGATATAAAAACACCATCGCCAACTAACATCTGACGTGAAAACGCCGCCCAACAATGGTCCCGCGATGCTAGCGACTGTAAACACCGAACCCATCAATCCGACAATGACCGGTTGTATATGAAGTGGTACGATAAAAGCCGTAATAGTGTAACCACCGCCGGCCAGGCCAGCGGCTCCCATCCCCTGAATCGCACGACCGATAATCAAAGCGATACTATTGGGGGAAACGGCGCAGAGGAGACTGCCAATTTCAAAGATAAATATAGCTGTGATGTAGGTGGCGCGGAGGGAAAAGTATTTGTATGCTTTGCCCCAAGGAGATATGAACGTGGCTAGGGTAAGGAAGAAGGCGCTATTAACATAATTGAAAGTTTGTTAGTATGCTTGCTACTATGGGCTGAGTAATATATGACTGACCTGCCATACCAGCCCACGTCTGCCATGCTATTGAACTCTGTCGTAATCCTGGGTATTGCGGTACCGATGATGCTCTAGAGGCTGTCAGAAGGGCTCTGGGCCAAAACATCAACACAGGCGTACCATATCTAATGCAATCTATAAGAGGCAGAGGGTCAGTTTTCATTTATAACACTCAATAATTAAAAAGTTATACCAGAAAAGTAGCCAGCATAAGGCTCATCACGATTATACCACGAGTGAACAAGGGTGGGTAGACTATGCTATGCGTGTCTGGGGACTGGTTCTTTTGCTGGATATCGTGGGTGATTTGTCCCTCCATTTTGATAATTTCTGCGGCCGGAAGGGTTGCAAAGCAATTGAATGGTTTCGAATGTGCCTGAATGGAAGAGAAATTCAACAAATTTATATGTAAAGCAGACTTCCTTTTTAGGAAAAGCTTCTCCTATTGGTTGGTTTCTAGCCGCTTTGGTTCCGGTTACAGCCTCAGGTCTTCCTTAATAGGCAAAGCTTCTCTCATTGGCTAGAATCACCAAAGTGGACTGTGAGATCGAAATAGCTCAATGCTTGAGTGTGACTTCTAGGCGAGCCCGAGAATAACCTCCTCCCACAGGTCCTGGCCTGGCCGGTCATGAATGCACCCAATCCACGGAAACCGACCGAGCAAGCGACGCAATTGCGTCCATGTCCAGCTCTCCATACCCATGGATTTGACTAAATCCTGCAGATGCAGCACTGACCAAGACCGATCTGTTGCTGTTTCTTGCATGACTGAAATCCCGCTGATGAATAGAAGCCACAATACGGACTCCATCTCCCCCCTGTCTGATGTTCTCCATCTGTCGTCGACGACATCTTTAAGACATTCAGCAACAAGACCGTATCTAAGAAATCGCCGACCACTAGATTGAAGGAACAGAGTTGTAAGAAAGGCTATTATACCGAAGTGAATACTCGCTTCTACCATATTCTTGACTTGAGCGTCACTGCGCAATGCACGGAATCGAATGAGACGGTAACCGAGGGAGACGATGACTTCTTGAAGCATATGCGGGTCGTAGTCTGCTGTGGGACTTTTGTTATCGGTGTTGATCCCATGTGCGAGCGTGTTTGCATCTAGTAGTATTTCCTGTAGGAAGATATTTATCTCAAGGGGTTGTGCTGGGCTAAAAGTCGTGTTGAGCTTGTTGATTGTCACAACCCGCACAAAATCAGACATACGGTCTCGGTAGAAGGCTGTCGGTGTCCCATAATGAAGCGCATAGTCTATATCAGTCCTATAGACAGATCAGTCTCCTTTTTTCCTGCCAACTCAGATTAGAGATAAACAATACTTGCAAATCTTCAAAACCAACGTCCGATCTGCACCCTCCAGTCGCTCAAGTCCACCCCGTAATGCAACCATCTTCTTCAACCCCATCAAATGAATCTCAGCACTTCTACGTTCTCCTCTAAACATCTCTCTCACAACCAAGAAGTTCACAACCGATAAGCTAGAAGCTGACAGTGCTTCTACCGTGCTCAGTTTCTGATTTACGAGTCTGACAGCTTGGCTGAGATGATGGATTGCTTCCGGTGGCTCGTTGGCTTCTTGTGCTTGGCCCTCTGCGGCGGCGGAGAAGACAAAGTCGTTTAATGTCGCCATGAGGGCGAGGGAGCAATGGTACGCTAAAAATATAAAAGCTTGTAAGCACGATGATATTGATAGCAGAGTAGAAACATGTTGGGGTCTAACAGGTTGTGTCTGCAAACATCATCCGGATCCAGTATGCTTTGATATGCTCTAATGAGAGACATAGGAATGGGGGATACACCACTTCCACGACAGAGGTAAAATCTAGCCGGACGTCAATAATCATTTGCTTTATCTCCAACCACTCTTTGGGAGGAAACACTCACAGTTCTTAATAACACCCAAACTCCCCTTCGACGTCGTCATATCCATCAACCCCAGCAGTGGAGGCAAAGAATAACACACCACCGACAACGATGATGCAATTATCTCCTCCTCCTCCGTCTGCCCGTCTCCCTCATCTCTGCTGCCGACATTAAACGACTTTGGTATAGCAGCAGGAGTCGTTCTTGATTGGTGATGATGGCTTGGCCGTCGATGTCGCGTGTGCGTCCTGCCAACATTTTTTCCTTTCATGGCATGACTGAGCGCTGAGCGCCGAGTTGATTTGTCTTTTTTTGTGCCATCGATAAATTTGAATTGTTTCATTTAGAAGACCTGTTATCATTGGACAAATAGGCAAAAAGAATGCATCTATAGCGTGCTACGTTGCGACGTGGTGTTGTGTTGCCGTCACGATAATTATGTCCTACATCAGCCGTATGCATAAATAGTGGGACTCTTGGCACCGGATTTTTTCAAAAATGTCGCACCCTCTACTAAATCACATACAAAACTATATTCTTGAGAAAATAACCATAAATTACCACAAATATTAAATATTCATATCAATTTACATGCAGAATTTAAAGTCAAAGCTATTACTTATTTCAATAACTTATTTCAAGCAATAATTAGTAACTAGAAAGACGCGTGCTGGGGGGTTCCCCCCAGCTACGTAGCTTGCTAAGTGACGAGCTAGGCTATAAGCTAGGCCACAAGCTGGGCCACAAGCTGGGCCACAAGTTATATAGCTAGCTAGGCTACAAGCTAGGCCACGAGCTGGGCCACAAGCTGGGCCACAAGTTATATAGCTAGCTAGGCTACAAGCTAGGCTACGAGCTGGACCACAAGCTGGGCCACGAGCTGGGTAGCTTGCTAGGCCATGAGCTGTGTAGCTAGCTGGGCTACGAGCTGGGGAGCTTGCTAGGCCATGAGCTACGTAGCTAGCTAGGTGACGAGCTGGGCCACGAGTTACGTAGCTAGCTGGGCTACGAGCTGGGGAGCTTGCTAGGCTACGAGCTGGGGAGCTTGCTAGGCCATGAGCTACGTAGCTTGCTAGGTGACGAGCTGGGCCACGAGCTGTGTAGCTAGCTAGGCTGCTGGGCCACGAGCTGGGTAGCTAGCCACGCAACAAGCTATACAGCTAGCTACGCCACAAGCTAGATGACAAGCTGTGTAGCTAGCTAGGTGACAAGCTATATAGCTAGCTAGGCCATAAGCTAGATAGCTAGCTAGATAATAAGCTCACTTAGAAGTGCAGGTCATTTATTAGTTAGAATAAATTATAGAGTTAATAGCTTAATTAATTATAATATTAGATTCTGCTCTATTATTCTTAGATTATTAAGAAATAAATTATCAAAATAAGTAATAACTTGTTACTTTAGCTTCAAATTTTACACGTAAACCAACATATAAATATAGTATATTCATAGCTGGGGGTGATTATTTAATCAAGAATATAGTTTTGTATGTGATTTAGTAGAGGGTGCGACATTTTTAAAAAAATCCGGTGCCAAGAGTAGTGATGGGTCAGGTCAGCCCCACACCCCTGACAGACAGCGATTTTTGTCAGGCCTGACACGATTTTGTGTCATATGACAATGCACTAAAATTTACTAGTAAATTAGTACTAGTGGCAAGTATACGTATATTTTCAAAAAATTCTAAAATTCCGAAAAAAAAATTAGAAAAAAAATAAAATGCTTACGCCTTGAGTCAAACTTTATACTAAAAGTTGTAAACCGTTGACTGTGGGTAGGTTCAACTAAAAGGATTGGGAAGTGTGAAAAGAGTAATAAGAATATAGGATTTAGTAGTTATATTTACTAAATACTGGTTAATCTTATCCTTGGGATGTGTTAATCTTATATATTTGTTTACTAACTAGATCTTTAGTACTAAATATAGGGTTAGGGCTTTTAACTATAGGATTTATACCTTTAATTAGAAGTATGTTTTTATGTCTTATTTATAATATATATTCTATATTATAGTTATCCCCTCTTTAAGAAATATG
>WTTZ01000067.1:0-145593 GCA_011750695.1 Penicillium sp. OUCMDZ-019 | reverse complement strand
TGTATAATTTCTATTTCCTAATTGGGCTAGAGAAGTGTGGATGTATAAAATGGGGGTGTGCACGTATATAATCCCTAATTATCGGCATTAATTCGGCTGATCGCCCGGATTTTAATGCAGTCCAGCAAGATGCAGTAGAATGATAACTGTATAGAAAATGTCTTAGAAAGTACTCCGTAGAATGCTGGCAATAGAAATGGGGAATTATGCAAAATATTAGGGCTCGGGAGACTAGGGTTAGGGTTATAGATGCTTGTGAGCTTCCCAGTCACCACTACGGATATATCTTTGTTGACTGCTTTATTTAATTGTATCGTATAGAATGATTATGTCGATCTATTTTCATTGGAGCATATCTAGGTGACATTCTCTTATAAATTGGCACAGACCTTGCAGTAGCACGCTATACTCACCCCAAGTCGTTTAAGAACAGAGGCTGCATATTAAAGTCCGAGCCATCAATAGTTTAATAATATTAATATAACAAAATTACGGATTACATGACTAATGTTTGTGTGAATTACAAATTCGATGCGTAGGTGCCTATTAGTACGAGCATTAAAGAAGTAAAAGGTAAATTGCTAACATCTCTAAAACAACTAGGAACTCCATGTCATATAAATCAGTTCTTAGGCAGGAAATGGTTTTATAAAATAATCCAACCAGATCGAACTCTTTCCCAAAAGCAAAGGAGAAAAACCGCCCAATTTCCAAAACGCCGTCGCTATTATCATTATCATTCATGTCCCAACTGCCCACTGTGTAGTAGACAAAATTTTTGTCATGCAGTTTCGTGTCGTGTTCGTATAGTGAGAATAGCAGAAGTATCTATACCATTGCTTCCACCGAATTTGGTATGAGCTGAGGAGGCCGAGGAAGAGCACATCGTTTCTGACGAACGTCGAATTCGACTGGTAACCTCAAGGCGAGCCCTACCCAAGTGCCCATGGGAGGCGTTCGGAAACAGGTTCTCGCGCCGCTCGTATGCGTGTAATTGGAATTTGGTAGCCACGTGTAAATAATAGTAGCCATATCGTCCACCATCCAACTACTCTATAGGTTCGTTATCAGGCGTGCTAGCGTGGGCTTCGGCTTTTTAGGCCCTTTAGGGCGCGCTTGACTGTCCGAGGAGGCCTGCACAGCTGGCGCAGGCGAGACGTCAGTTGCTGGCGGATTTGGCCGCATAATGTTGTTGCTTGGTTCTGCTACTGATCGTCTATTCCACGCTACTGCAGGGGGCATCGGCGGTACAGGAGGAGGTGGCGGCGGTAGAGGTAATGGTGCGATAGCCTTCGAGAACGACAGCGAATTCCTATTATGATGATAACGTATCAATGGTTCTCGAGGCATATCAAGAGACATTGTACCACGGGTGGAGTCCATGCTGTATTGATCTCTGTGGAAGGATGACGGATCGTATTTGGGTATTACGGAATCTCGCATCGCCCTCGAATCTCGAATCATTCCCGCATCGCGCTCGATCTTTGCAATTTCTATCATCCCTTGCTCCGGGTCGGGCTGTCGTTGTCTTCTAAAGGGCATTTGCTGTTGTGGAAATGTTGCTCTCTTTGCGTCATGGTAGGCATAGGTATTGATCCTCGGGTCGTGCTTTATTTTTTCGTTCCGTTGCTTCTTCTTTCGGAAGAAGAAGAGAGAACCGCAAACTGTGTAATAGACGAACATATGTTAGCTCATCTATCCACAGTTTAACCGTGACAGTGACCACAAGCAATGCCTCCTTTCCACCACCATCATCCTCCTCGTTATCCGCAACATACTTGCTGAAATGCCAACCATGCTGACTACTACCCCAACCACAATTTTTGCAGTTGTTGATAATCCACCACTGCCGCCTGTACTCTTTGAGGGTTGGCTGGTAACCTTCGGAGCTGGAGCGTCGGTACCAAGGCTGCTCTCAGCTTGGACTGTAGTGATCAACCAACTAGCCACGAGTGTCAGGGTGAAGGCTAGATTCGACGGTTGTAATGTTATTAAAGTGAAGATATGTTGCAACATGATTGTACTGACGAGTGGTGGAAGTCGTTGATGAGTGCCTCTCGGAGGCCAGGTTGATATATAAGATAGACAATAATCCAAATAGACCACTCCAGGTGTTCGATATGATGGTGGACGGCGAAAGGTGTATGATGAATGGTGAACGTAAATGAACGATGATATATGGACACGACCCTCTGTCGACTTCCTTAAGCAAAGCCTAAGCTCAAGCTCAAGCCCAGGCCCAATGAGCACCCCAACTCACAAGCGTCGTTAGCGTGATGTCGATATCAATTTCACGATATTGAATGAAAGAGGAAAAGAAGAGACGAGAGACGAGGGGAAACAGCGGCCTATGTATACTAAGAGCCAAGAGCCGTGCCGTTTCATCTGGCGCGGAGTTAGTCTTTGAGGCGCATAAGAAACAATCATTCGAAACCTTAAAGACCCTTGGAATACGGAATCCACCTATGCAAAGGCGCAGACACTTCCAACGGAACATTTTCCACTTCCATAAATATATAGAGGCCCAACCGTAGAAGGCTTGGAAGCATTACTAGTAGGCCAATTGCCGGCTTTAGTGAGCAGTATTTTGGCATCTCATTGGTTGCCACAAGCAAGAAAAGAGGCACCAACCGAGCTAAAGCTTGAGCCTAAAGATCTCAAAATAGATCTGTTGTTGGACGCGGCGCAAAGGGATTTGTTAGACTGGTCATTGTTGGCGCCGACAACCCTAATCGGGTTACACCGTCAAAGCCGCGGGCGGATGGTTGGACGACAGCTTTCGATTGTCTGCAGGACTACTGTTATAGTTATGCTCTAAGAAATTAGCTGCATAAGTGCGTTTCTATTATTGTAAGTAGTAAATACAGTAGCAAACATTGACAATGACTTCGTGGAGCAATTTAGTGAAATTAATATCTGCACCTATTTCCATACGTTCGATTTTTAATAGAACCACTGACTCGCGCTTCAAATTGTCGTGAGAATTAAACGAGACGAATTTTATTAATAACAATTACGAGGCTATCTAGACTATGTTATACGACCAATACTCCATATACTAAGAATACAATCCCCCGAGCATGCGCTTTGATATCTTTATGCCGGCTCGAAGACGGAGCCATGCAGTAAAGAACAACGAAAGGCTATCAATGCGCTAAATTAAGAAGCACATTACTGATGACTGCAGTAGTTATCCGGGTTTTGCATTTGGCGTGTTTGTCAATGTTGACATCCGTCCATTTGCTCGAGGGATACTCACATTGTCATGGTTATTCCACCTTTTCAGCTCTAATAGTATCACCGATAATGCAATACAATACACTTTTATTTGATTGTTTCTACATAGGCTGCGGCTACCACTATCTAGATATACTAGTCGCCTAGGAATACTTGAAATAAAAACAGATACCATCTACTCCACAAAAGGTATATAAATATCCAACTTATCGGAATCAGCTTCAAACTCCAACTCCACTCCACACGCCACGAAATACACAGAACCTTCCTTGAGCTCATAAGCCTTCCCCTCACTAGCCTTGGCAGTCATCCTGCCTCCACCGCCAGTAACACACAAAACACTCGGTCCATTGATCGGCTTCAATTTCTCCCTTTCGCCAGCCCCAAGATGGGTTGCAAGGACATTGAATTCGCTAATGGGAGGAGCATACTCAACGGTCTTACCATTGAGGCTCTTTTCAGCGGGATGTCTCCCCAGTCTAGCCTCGTCGGGTTCGTGAGGCCAGAAACTGAGCGCTTCGCAGAACAAGGGCACGCTATCTCGATCAGGTCGAGGGCAGAACCCAGTGTTGAGCACGTTGTCCGACCGAGCCATGCACTCCATGATATTGCCCGATAGATACGCATGCATGCCGTCGGCAGGGACATATACAGAGTCACCGGCTTGCAGGATCATATAATTCATGCACACGACGGCTAGGAGATTTCCATTGTCGAACTCGGAGTACTGCGATCGGACTCTTTCAAGCATTTTTGGGATGTAAGAGTACTTCCCAAATGCAGATTCGGGGATCTTAATCAATCCATTGAGCGTCTCTGCCACGGTCTTTTCGTCTGCTTCGAGAATGTTCTGGGCTACGCGCTTAAGGCTTTCGTCATTGAAGTTGGCGTGCGGTGATGGCAGAAACCTTTTCAGAGGCGGTTGTTGGAAGAGTTTCGTCAGATCATTGAGCGGTTTCCAACCGGCAAATAGCTCAAACTGTGAGAGTGCAATGGCAATCTCGGGCTTGTGGTTAGTATCAGAGAACTTTTCCGGGTCTTGACTGTGCAGTTGTTCGGCAAGTTGGCGGTCTGGATGGATTTGGAGAGGGAGAGCCTTATCCATTGACAGGATCTGTTATTTTAAGTCATCAGCGAACTCCGAAAAAAATGTTTGTTAGGAAAGAAAGTACCTTGGGCAGAAATGGCAATCCCGGTCCAAATTGATCTGCGATCTTTTTCCCGACCAATTGCGGGTTCTTTTTCAAGTATTCCTCCAGGGTGTCGTCAGTTCCCATAACATACGATGGGACGGAGGGATAGGTGCCCATCCACATCTATACCTAATTAGCAAAAACAAGAAAAAGAGAAGAGGAGCATTCATAAGTTCGTACCTCTGAGTATGTCTGGCACTTGTTTATCTTGAAGTCGGTTCCCGGTTGTTTTGCAGCAAGTCTGGCAGCCAGCGAGTCCTCGCCTCTCTTACCCCAGGGATCAGTCTAGCAAGGTTGAAAGTATAGAAGTCAGTATAGTATTTATTTTGAGAAGGAAAATGATGAGGCATACTTTGCATTTGCAGCGAAGCTGTACAACAGACTGTCCGCCCATGATGATGGATATGATGCTGTGAAGTTGTGGACAACTTTTGTTATTGGGACAAATCTAGGCAAGTGTACTTGATAGAGAGTAAGAACCAACTGTCAGATAAAAAATAATGATATTCTCAATCTATAGTTCTGACATCGCGAAGTGAGGTTGTTATTAAAGTTAGGGTTTCGGAATGTGGACCTCGATCTCATTCCTACGTCTCCATGCCGTCATATCTGGAGAACTTCCCCGGACCAAAAATGGAATTAGGGTTTGCATAGAGAACCCTAAAAATGAAAATGAAAAGGACTGTTCGCCGGTGATGCAGACTTCTAAAGAAACAAATATATGCGCAATACAAATGAGCCCAATCAAATATCACACCATACGCCGACCGCGCCAGTAATGCCTCGAATACATATTGAAAATGGAATAATGAATGTTGGAATATATAAACAAGAAAAATATGTGCTCCTGCATCTCTGTCAATACCACAGGTCCTCTTGATCGCCAACCATTTCAAGAGTCATTGTTCGTCGATGCAGCTTGTTAACAGTAGTAGATTGTGATCGCTGAAGAACGGCTGCAGGAGACTTTGTGCGAGATTGAACGAGTCGTCCTCGGCTTTGATCCCGGGCTTCGGTAAGGCTCGGGCTCTGCTCATACTGTCTATGTTGAGAAGTGCTGCCGCTGCTGCCCACATGCGAACTCGCCTTTCGAGTCAAACTGCCAGGTAGCAAAGCCGCTGGCTGTGATGCATTTCTGGTTGCGGTCTTGATAATTTCGGTAGTTCGAGATCGAGGTTTCCTTGCAGTAACTGATTGACCGCCGCTAATATAAGGCTCACATGAGTGACTGCGAAGTTGTTCTTGATGATGGCGGTCTTTCTTAAGTTGCTTAAGGCTTCCTTTTCTTTGAGTTTGGCCTTCATTTTCATCATCGGCCTCGTCGTCTGTCTCGCTGTGGCGGTATTGATCGTCTTCGTCATCGCTCACTCCGATGATATTCATCCTCAATTCACTCAAGTAATGCTTACTAGCAGGCACATAGCGGAAACCAGGTTTGTTCTGCATGGTTACATGCTCCTCAATTTCCTGTACATAGTTGGGCCTGACTGGTGTGTAGTGAAACTCGCCCGATCTTGTCTTCTCACCAGACTTTTTACCAGATGTATTCACACCCGAAGGCAGTAGAATTCGAGTTAATCGTCTGGCTTTTGATAGAGCCTTTGGGTCTGTGGTTTTCTCTCTCTTCTCTTCCTGGCTCTGCTCTTCATCGGCGGAGGATTCGCCTTCGGAAGTGCCATCATCATAATGGTTAAGAAGCAAGGCTTCTTTGTCGTCGATGTCCAATGCAGGCACAAATCCAGGTCCGTATTTTTTCTCCCCGCGGAGATAGGGGTTATTTATGTGGGACCAGGCACCTTCGACGGGAGGTGTGATCCCAACATCCCCCCATCGTGAGTGGAGATGATGTTGTCGTGGTTTGTGTCGACGGATGATGTCGAGGGAAGTGTTGACGAAGCTCGCCATGATGTAGTTATTTGGGGAGGTGGTAAGCGTGAGGGAAGGTCAATGAAACATGCGACTATTAGTTAGTCCCGGATTGTGAGGCACTTTTGGCGGCCGTCACGACGAGCAGATAATGAATGACCGGAGTAAGTCTGACCCTGAGATGCAAAGACTGCTTTAAAGCTCGTCTTTATGACCCAGCTGGTATTCCAGCCGGCAGGGTGACTTGTCGAGGTTCTCGTGAAAGACACGGAGTGAAAAAAGAGAATTGAGGAGAGTGGCAAAACACAGGAATGTGTCAAGAATTATAACCTGCGATGTTGCGCTTGGAGACGCGAGCCGTTTTCCAAGCTTGCTTAATTTGTTAAGATAGTCTATCAAGTGCGACAGATATAGAAACAAACAGACAGCATATCATGCATGTAGACAAAACTAATGAAAGAAGATCATTACAATTTTATCAGACTGGCTAGGTATTTTGTATATTGTCTGGAGCTACTGCGTAATACGTATGCATATCCATGTACTTCCCCTCTAAATTTTCGACACCGGGGGTTTCAAGGTTGCATATTGGGATAAATTAAGCAACAATTCAATAGAAATTATGCCCTAAGTAAGGCCAGACCTGTCAAAAACATTAAAAATAGGACCAAATAGATCCCCATACCGCTAGCCTGGCCTGTCGATAATTGCCTATCTGGGCATGGTGCGGGCGGTTAACCGTGCATTGTGCATACAAATGTCTAAATATGGAACTGACACTACTCCGAACTGCCCCTAATTTATTGCATTATCAATGATTGTATTTAATCAAGAAGATCACCGACCCAAACAATGCATGACGAAGTTAGGCTCTTAGTCTTGCGGCGCAGCTTAGTTGCACCATACGTAACAAGAAAGAATCCAGGCGCTGATAGGCGGGTCGTCTTGCAGGGATCTGTCCAGCTTGTGTCTGGACAGTGGAGGCAAACGAGGAGATTAACAGGTCTTAATACAGGATGCCCGAAAGCAGCCAATTGAAGAGTGCAAAGAGTCTATATAAGAGTGTTGATATTTTCTTCTCTCTTTGAACCCTGGTTAAACGCGCACACCATGACGAAGACAAGAAATGTCGATAATGATAAAATATGTAAATCGGCGAGGATCACGCCGACTCAACACTGCAACACAATGATTCGCCAGGCTGAATGAGACAAGCTAGTGCCAACGACTATGCAGTGCTGAGCCTGTGACTGGCGGGTTGATGTACAGGGGTATATACAGATCAGCCAATCAGCGCTTGAAAACCCGCACTTCTAAGCGCTGAGGCGCTCGAGCTCAGCTTTAGATCGGACAACTTTCCTTGGAAAAAATAATTAATAAGAAATACATAATTCAAGAAAAAGAAACAAAGAAAAAAGAATAAGAACAAGAAAAATGGACAATACCCCACCTCCAAGTCCTCATTCCTTGTAGGTGAAAGGCCAACCATAGTTTATATCTGCCAATTTGCCATTGTGCACCGGATGGGATCTGCACTAGTATCCCCTTAGCCCTAGTCTCACTGGGCGTACAGTAGTACAGTAACATGCGCTTACATGCATGATGCTGTCTTCAAACTGGATCAACGGGTCTGTTCCATACAGTTATGACCGGAAATCATCCCTACTGGCCCATGCTGCCAATCAAATGGGTTTGCTGTCACTAATAGAATGACGGAATACGGTCTAGTAGTCGGTGGTACCATAAATAAGTGGATATATAATAGGGAAGAATGCGGCGCAGGATTACTTTGTTGTTATTATTCACCCTACGCTGTGCTTTTCATTTCAACTGTGTGCGCTGTTCACTCCATCTACCCCTCTTTTTATGACATATCTCGATTTTCGAGTCTGATGACTTGGCCCGTCTCCGGACTTATGTTGTCCGACTTGAATAATAGCCACGTTGAATGACCTATAGAGGAGTATGCAGGAAATCACGAGGTATATATCCTTGCAGTTAAACAGAAAATGTCGAGAGACATACGCAATAAGTCAAGGGTCTAGGTCACCGACGATGGAACTTCTTTTGTCCTACTGGATGTTCATTAAAGAGCTCAAGATTGAAAAATGTTATAGTAACCGGCCGTTAATATGCAAGTAAGCTTAGGATTTGCTAGCTCTAGAACGCCACCTTTAACTAGTCTTGTTATATTCGTCTGAGATACCCGAGGTACTAGCAATGACTACGTATCTCTGTTTGAATGGACATCCATCTCCTGGACGGAAGTTGCCATTTGCCCCCCCGGATATTAAAGAGCCTTGCCTGACATTCATCTGAAGGATCAGTTGATCGGACTCAATGACTAGGAGTTTGATGGATTATATAATCCCATTGGAGAGTAGAATGCTACTTAGTAGTTTACAAGGTAGGTAAATGACCTAAGTTCTTTTTATGTTATTGCACCTAGGTATTTGATGATGATGCCGAGCATAATTATAGTAATACTGCCATGAAAAGTGAGCCGATCTGATATCAAATCAAGGAGAGAAGAAACATATGTACGGATTATAAGCAGTAGTAAATATACAACTTAGAAAGGTTTCTTAAGGCATTATATAACCGTCGGAAATGAATCATGATAAAGCTATACCATCTCATCACTCAAGGTTGTTTGAGTCCTCGCTGGTTACATTGATTTACCCCTCAGTCGTGACACTCTCGTTGTTCTATTCACCCCAGGAGCTGAGAGACGTTGAGCCTGACGAAGGTCTTTTCTCGATTCCCTATCCATAGTCTGGCGGGAAACTGACACCTCCTTCAGAGGCTGTGACAGAACCTTCAACTTTTTCCTTTGTTCCTCCTTCAATACGCACTCGACTTTGCCTCCACTCGATCGCTTCTCGTACGGCGATTCCCGCATCCAAGTCATCCACTTGCGCACAACTGCAATCGCAAGATCGCGTGAAACCTCAAACCATTCGTGGTGATCCTTCCCACAGCCCGCGCAATTCTTTTCAATCCGTCGGAGGTTCTTCAATTCCATGTGAACCAGCTTCTCCACGCGGCAAACATGACTGACTTGAATATTCTCCTCGCCACTGCCCCGTTGTGGAAAATACACCTCCATCGCCTTCTTGCATCTGCTGTTCCATGCCTTCATGCGGCTGCGAAAATCCTGTGAATACCCGATTTTGAGGTGCCCAAAATTGCCTGGTTGCCAGTAAACATATACAATTCCGACTCGATCGATCTCGTTTTTCTTTTTGATGGGCTCTAGCAGAAGCTTCTCAATGGCTTCGGAGACAGACAAGCGTGCTGAGTCTTTGGTAATGTACGGTTTGAAGTCTTGAATCAGGCGGAGAACTTGCGGGCTATTATTGCTGAGATTGCTCTCCTTAATTTTTGGCGGTGGTGTAGAGGACGATACCTTATGGGAGAAGCCTTTCCCACCACTGAGAATCTCAAGCCAGTTTGCAAGGGCTAAAAGGCGATGACTTGAGAAGGAGGCGGTATAATTGATGTCTTTGTGAATTTCGCATAATTTTTCGATATCTGTTGTCCAATTTTCTAGCTCTTTCCGTGCAACACGTTGATGGGCCGTAGAACATAACGTAGTAGTTATTAGATCATTCAGGTACTTGAATGCTTGACTGGCTTTGATCGTGGCTAAATTGTCTAAACAGTGTGTGATGCGTGCGAGATTTGCCTTGTGGCGCTTCTTGCATCGCAAGCCCTTGGTTGTCGTCGCCGGGCAGTGCTCACTGTCTTCTCTCAGGCGCTCGCGAATCTCAATGGGTATAATTTTGGAAAGTGATGCTTGAATCGTGACTTGGTCCTTGGCTATCGCGGAAGAGATTTGAGAGAGGTGAGATAGTACGGCCTGAATCGTACCATCTCCCAGTGACACACTCTCTCCATACGGTTTATGTTCATCGTTTAGGCTCTGAGGCGAGTTGGTATGAGTGATCTCCGGAGGGGAAATAGTGATTTCCGGTATGATTTGGTTGGATGGCTGAGTTTGGTCAGCATCCTGATTCTGCGTGCAGGATATAACAGGGTCCGAGGGGTGCTTCTTGACAGCACCGCCAATATCGCTGACTGATCTTGCTCTGAGAATCCATGTCTGACTCGTAGAAAAAGTAATATCGATCTCCCTAGCCTGTTCTGGGATCCAACACTCCATATTAGTTTGCCGCAGTCGCTTCGGTGTCTTAGGTCTAGTTAGAGCTATTAGTCCCTCCAAGGATTTCTCCCGATCGAAAACCCATTCCTTACTATCGACGGAGGAGTCGAGCACCCCCTTTCGCTTGCTTAACAACGCGATGCTGGCATCACCTGGTCCAACAGCCGAGGTGCTGGTTCGGAGTTTAAAGCTAGTTGCGCTCTTCGCCCTTCTCCGTACGTTGGTAGGAGAATGGGCATCAAATCGTCTACTCCGCCCGGTGCGACCCTCATTTCCTTCCAATTCGTCATTCTCTTCGTCTTCGTGGGACACGAGAAGGTCATTGTTTGTTGTTGGCGATATTGGTCGACCTTTGACGAGAGTCTCCCATCCATAGTCATCCGTGATATCTGTGGCGGTTGAAGGTGCAGGACTGAAGATGTTATCCGCCGGTGAGGAAGAAGAAAAGTCACTGGTTCTCAAAGCACTCCTTAGAGGTGACTTCGTTTTATCTGGTGTTGCTGGGCTCACGGATCTCAACTCCGTGGGATCGCCCGGCAGTCTTTGGTTAAGCTCGACTTCATCTCGTGCCATTGTTGGTATTCAAGATTCATAGAATCCGAATCAACGCTTTCTACCGTTATCAGGAGTGTGGACAATTGAAATATAATAAACAAAATGAGGACTTCGCTGGCCACAGCCCCCGAGGCTGAGGCTCATCATTGACCCTGCTCGATGCTATTGGTATGTGTGCATCACGCGTGCAATCAAATGATAAAAGCACGTAGTGACGCTACCGGCGCTTAGTTACGCGGCACAGCTGTCTGCCTGGCGGTGCCGTAGATTCAGGCTCTTTGGGGCTGGGTTGAGCACGTGCAGACGACGCGACTACACTGGAATGCAGGGGGGGGTTCCGAAGAATAGGCCGGCACTCGATAACATTCCACGGCGAGTATCTGAATGTATTCCAGAAAAGTATTCGAAACTACATAAGGAATGTTGATCGCGAAGCATATACACCAATAGAGTGATCTCCAGCTCCACTCTTCGTGGCAGCCTAGGGCATTCTTTGTAAGGACGCGATTTATCCATTTGCTTAAGAGACAGCCTTGCGCGTGCCTGTGAAGGCACCGCACTGGAAGGTTGCAGGGACAAAACAGTATGTGATGGCACCAGAATTTAGACTTGCAGTTGTTGATCGCAAGTGACGTGACATAGATTCAATAAATCCAGTAAAAATTAGCCATGACTCAGATTAATACAGTCTGTGTCAAGGTAAACAAATTTTTAAGTAGAGATAAGAGGAAATATCAACTTTCTATTAAGGATCGTACACCCGCTCGTTTTGGCAAAGTCCTAACCAGGCTCTTTGGTAATGCAAAATTAGATTCGCACCAATGCGAAAGTATTAAACTATGGTGGTATCACATGGATGAGTAGTAAAACAAAATAATAAAAACCAATTAAAGCATTCCAGCAACGGCGACGATGGCAGCAGCTGCCATTCCACCAACACCCATTCCGACATTTCCGGTGGGCAGAGGCGCGGCGACGACACCAGCTGCACCGGAAGGAGTCTCAGTAGCCTGGGGGCTGGTCAACTTGTCGAGACCGGCAGTAATCAGGAGCTGGTCGTAGTAGATCTGGCTGCCGGAGAAGGTCTCGGTGGTCGAGGTTGTGGTAGAAGTCTTTTCACCGTCTGCCGAGAGCTTGACAGTTTCAGTGACAGTGCAAGTGGCAGCTGTGGTAGAGGAAATATTGCAGTCCATATCAATAGCGATTGTGGCTTCGACATTATCTTCGGAAGCCTTGGTGCTGTAGCCGATAACCCATGTAGAAGGGCCTTGAGTCAGGGTTATGGTATCTCCGTCGCACTCCGAGTTGACTTCGATGCAGTTGATGGCAATTGTGGTGGCGACTGCATTGGCATCGATGATACTACCGACCAAGTTGCTGGCTGGCAGTGTCGTTGAGTATCCGGCTTCGAAGAGCGATATATAGGTACTGCCGCTGGATGCGGACGGTGCAGCAGTGGTGGACAGCGACTGGGAGGCGCTGTTTTCTGTGGTGCTTTGGCCTGCCACGGTCATGGCTAGGAACGCAGCAGCTGCTGCGAGAGTAGAGGAAGTGTACATCGTAGCTGTTGCTGTACGGGAAGATGTCAGGTTGAGTCAAGGGGGAAAGTCTTTTTTTTGCGCCGAGAACTTGAAGTTGACATGGTCAGGGAATTCGGGGAGTAGGCTCCCTTAAATAACGTTCGAGTAGAGTGAGCACTAAGAGGCCCGCAGTCACAGTCACGGTGACTCGCTTGCTTGTCTATACTAAAAAAACTAGCCCATATACTTGGCGATACTAGCGACAACTCTATTTGGGCCCAGCCCCGTTGCTGACTCCGCTCTCAGCCAATCACAGCCAATATAGTATATGCGCTAGTCCGCTTTGACGATGCGGCTGAGCTCAGCAGTCTCTGATTGGTCCGGTGCCCGCACATGGCAATATTGAGCACCAATGACAGCGCGCCCTGTGAGCCTCTTTTTGCAACACTGCAATTTTACCTAATCTCGCCTAAGGACTTAGCGATGGAAAGACTCATACTGGCAGACTCCACTGCAGAGCTTAAAAAATATGCAGAGAGATAGTCAAAAAAAAAACATACGTTCATACAAATTAGTCTGGGGCAACCCCCACAAGGAAGTGTACATAGTAACATACTGTAGTCAGATAGGAAAAGAAATGACTCATGAGTGAGCTGGCATGGAGCCGAGCTTAAAATCTTTGTTATTTTTTTGGGGAAATTCGCCCTGCACTAAAAGCTTCTCAACACACCATATCTCAACTTGTATTCCTGGTCATCAGCTCTGCCCAGTGCCATGCATCTTCAGCCAAGATGAACAACACTTCGCCCCCGCTAACCCAAGCCCATGCCAAGCCACGCGGCTGAGACAGGGAGACCAAAGAGCCAGGCCGTGAGCATCGAGAGAGAGCAAAATCCGCTGAATATTGGGTCGTCTCAACAGGAAAGTGACAGCATAGATCAATTTCGCAGGCGAGGAGGACGTTATTAGCCAACAGAAGTGCAACGCCGAAGACCATTAAGTTATAATTAGAACTGGGTTCGTCCAGTCGTTGAGAAAGACCGATTTATCAAAAGTCAGCCAAGGCAGCCAAGGCAAAACTCGTATATTTTTAATGAGCCGAAAAGCCTAGAGAATATAAAGTACATCACCACCTGACTGTCGAGATCTCTTTTGCAAGTGTAAGTTCACTTGCATGACACTATATGCAATAGTCACAACTTCAGTGCTATGAAACATGTAGATTTCCATTTGCCGGTATGGCAACACGATGAATTGCTCCGGTTACAATAGCGGTTGAAGATAGCAGTACATAGCTAGATCACGGTTTCCCCGGGCCAAATCACATCAGCTGCCCGGCGGACCAGCTTCAGCTTATTGACCATCTGCTCAAATCCAACGTGCAGCGCTTCAACAATACTAGAAAAGCCGCATTGCGGACTAATCCCTATTTGCTTCATAGCCTGGTATACCGGGATATTATTTCCCTCGGCAATAAGTTGTGCTGCACTAATAACCTGCCTTTTGATGACATTCTCATCCTCCAACTTCGGATCCTTGGTAGTGACGAGGCTCAATACAACGTTTTTGGTCGGGGGCAATTTACGTAGTGGCTCAAACCCACCGGATCTGGAAGTATCGTATTCTAGGTAGAATGTATCGACGTGTTTTTGAATAGTGTCTCCGCAATGCGGTCGTACCCCCCTTCTCTGGAGGAACTTTTAAAATTTCCTCGGCAGAGATGAATGCCGACGTGCCAATGGGCAAGACGAGAAGCGAGAATCTCGTTGTACGCATTCACATAAGTTTGAAACACGACATCGGCCTTTTTCGTATTGGTCTTATCTTCTTCCCATTGCTTGAGCATATCCTCAGAGCTAAAGAACGTCAAGTTTGGATCGTCAAACTGAATGTTACGCAACCCGTCCTCGTACAATATCTCCAGCTCTTTGCGGTAGGCGGCAGCAATATCCTTGAAATATGCGGCGTCATCAGGATAAACATTCGTTGGGTACGCATGTCCTTCTCGCCAGGTTATATGACACCAATCTGGAGATGGCATGGTCAACTTTATTCCACCCCATTTCTCCTTTGGGGTAATGCTTTGGATATACTTGATCTCTTGAGAAAAAGTACTGTAACCCGGGTGCTCGATTCGGCCAGTTGCGGCAAGGAACATGCCAGGTTTGATTTCGCCAGCGGCTCGGACAAAATGGGCTGCAAATGGGCGGCAGGTTTCAGGGTCAACCTGTAGATGACTTTCAATTCCGTGCCAGGATTGGTAGATAGTGCCCCAGAAAACATGGCGGCTATTGGTGGCGGTAAATATATATTGTATCATACATGATCTTTCACGGCAAGGGATATTTACCGGAATTCGCCATCATTGATGCCATGCAGGCCACAGGCTAACTGGGTCTAGACGATATAATTGATCGCTTCGTCTTCGGCTCTGGTCTGATCTTCTGGAGAAAGACGGTATTTTTTGCGTGGGTGAAGACTATCTGGCCGCAGGAACGAGCCCATGTGTTCCGCGCGAAAAGGCGGACTGCGCCTATTTAGCTGCGACATGTCTGTAAACTTGATCTAGACAATAACCTCAAATTTGCATACCACTTGGATAACATCAATTCGAAGACACTTGGCGTTTCTCTGGCGGGGTAAAGGAAAACTACAAAGTTGTGGGGGCGATGATGGTGACTTCATTCCTATAGTTGCACACAATATTAATTTATCACTACAGGGCAACCTCTCTTTACTCATGCGTGTCCTTTTGGCGTTCTCTATGTTCACTTGTTCTGCTATAGTGCCATAAACTGAATTGCTCTAGGCGTGGTTTATTCATACTACTATAAGTTCAAACAGTCATTCTAGCTTTCGATGAAGGGCATTGATAGAAATCTGTCTTCAAATCGAGTGGTTATAAAAATTGAGGTGTGCTCGTATGCAAAGGATAATAAAATAGCTAATTAAATGCTTGGATTGAAACATAGACATTGTGATACATATTTGCGATATAATCTAACGCATAATCATGAAGATGGTTAATGATATGGGGATAACGGCATACTGTTATAATCTTTTTTATTCCATCACTGGTGTCTATTTCGATTATAAAGTCTTTTTATGGAAGATAAGCTAATAGAAGTCTAATGCCGCTATGGTCCTCCGACCTGTAAACGACAAAAGGACTTGATAAATAAAACAACAGCAAAACTGTGGTCTCCCATTTGAACTGCTTCTTCGGCATGTTAATACGCTGAGCCTCGGTCTCCAGCCCTAGTGATCAAGTATAAACTCCTTCTCCTTGTGAAATACACACAGCATCATCGGTCCGACTAAGGGTATTCTATAACCCCTTTTATTCTGCATGCTCCGTCCAAAACAGCATCGACTATTCTCTGATGCTCAAAGTCTTTGCGGCGTTGCGCAGCTGGGAGATAACACCATCCAACCGTGTTTTGATCATCCCATCAGACCTTCATGGGCTCAGGACTACCCTCAATAGAATCAAATACCTTCCCGCTTCAAGGGGATTGTCTAATTTCATTGTCTAATTCGACGCGTTGGGTTGATTCGATCTTCCGTCCAACAAGTCCATATCTCAATCTCTCGACACGAGCCCAACGGAGGTTCCTAGAAAGACAGAAACGTCATTATGGAGCTTTGCATAGATAGGGCTATGTTTAAATACCTTGAGCTTTTGAGTCCTAGTGAACTGCAGGTAAGGGTAAAATGTGCCAATTTAGCGTAGTAATTTTTTGAGAAATGTGTACCCTTGGTACGTAAGTGCTTAGGAGCATTCTGTAATTATCCAAATACCTCTACATAGGACTTACATTAATAGAGACTTCGAGCTTATAATCTTGAAATATCCTACCTATTACCTCTAAGACGAACAAGTCACGTGAAGCCCAAGCCCTAACGCCCCCGCGCATAGGTGTTGTCATTCATGGATGCAGTCAACCACTTAACTTGTTATTATAAAAATTAAGGCTCGTCATTGGAATGCGGTGCATTTTGAACATTTTTTAAAAGTTAAAACGTCATCAATTAGCGGGTGACTGCCGGTCTTGATCGCTAATTCAAGCCCTAGACTACTAACCCGAAAAAAGTCAAGTGATCGCCTTTATTTTGAGTATTCTCCTGCTACAGATTATCATCCAAGAATGTGACAAGATTATATTTGTTGAACAGAGTACAAGCCTGGCGGAAGGTATTTTGAGTTTGAGTGACAAGTCCTCTGGGGATGTGAATGATTACCTCAAAAAACAAAATTTACGGGAGGAGCGTCTTTGGTAGCATGATATTGAGCTTTGGATTTATATGGGTTTTAATGTTGTATGGAAGCTATAAAGAGTCCAGGAAAGATACCTTGGCTTCATTAGAAGTAGAGATATTTCCCTTCAGGGTAGACAATATACGTACGTATTGCCGTCCATCTCGTTTCGCAGCTCTACCTAGGTACACCGTACTCAACTTTCAGGCGAGCAGACTACGACGTACAGCATATACATTAAACCGACAGAACCAATGAAAAGGTTCCAAAAAGTTGATTGAATTAGATGGACTTAGGTATACCTAGCATGACCTGCATCATTCCACGTCCTGGCTAAATATTTCTCTCTCTTTCTTCGCCTTCTGAATCTCCAGCGACATCTTGACTGGATTCACGCCGTTCGTCTCGAATACAGCATCGATTTCTTCAAGTGACAGGCCAAAGGTCTCCGGGAAAACGAGATACGATAGTCCCAACTGCACGCAATTGTACGCAATGTAGACCACCCAGATCTTATACCCGAGTTTATTAATACCAACACCAATACCGTACGTCTGCACAGCACCTGCAGCACCTTGAATTAACCCGTACAGCCCCATTCCTTTGGCGCGGAGCGCAAGAGAGAGGATTTCAACGGGGTACAGATTGTGCATCGTAGCAATAAGCAGCGCCGAGAACGTCTGGAAAAGATAAATCCAGAGAATGGTTAGCGCGGCAGTCGCATGGCTGGATGATAGTGAATATTGCCACGATGTGATGGTCGCAGCGGTCTGGAAGATGATGATGCTGATCAAGCCCGAGAAAATGAGGGTTCGTCGGCGTATTTTATCAACTAGGAAGGATCCTAGTGCCGTGAAGACAAAATATGTGGCTGTCGTGCCAAGTGATATGCCGAGTTGTTGGATGGTTCCGTCGATACCGATGGTCTCTAAGGCAGGAACCATCTTTTGGGGAGATCAAATTAGCCGTCACATAATAAGACGCCAAAGAGGACAATATGGGAAAGGGGAATACATACATAGTAGCTAATGATACTTCCGCCATTCCACTGCTGGAAAACGGAATAAAGAATCAAGACTAGTAAACGGTAACGAACAGCCTTAGTGAAGAACACTCGATAATCCCAGAAACTGCGGAACCCGGCTTTTTCGTTTTCCAACGACTCTTCCATCTGATTGACGACAATGTTCACAATTGGCTCGTTAACGTCACCGCTTGTCGTATGGTACTTGGCAATGACTTCTTTTGCTTTGTCGCGCTGGCCGCGCATTACGTAGTAACGTGGAGTTTCGGGAGTGAGGACGAAGATAGTAAGACAGACGATGACCGGGAACAGAGCTTCGAGCAGAAACGGTATGCGCCAGGACCAATTGCCTTCGATTTTTGATAATCCAAGCATGATCCCGCTCATAACCAGACTTCCCACTTGGAAGCATGCACCGAATATGCCGACCAGACGTCCTCGAAGATGGACTGGTGCTATTTCACCCATATATTGAGAACTAGACATCATGGCTGATCCAAAGCCGAGGAGAAATCGACCGGCCATTAGTACAGATAAATTAGGCGCACATCCCTGCATCACTGCGGCCACGATGACAATCACATTTCCAATGAAGTTGATCCCGCGTCGACCAAGGACATCTGCTAGTGAAAGGAAAGGTGCCCCAGCAATATTACCGACCGACATAAGAGCCGTAATAATCCCGACCGTTCCTCCTGATGTACCAAATCCGAAGTAGCTGTGAAGAGCTGGAAAAGCGTTTATACCGCCAATGACACCCCAGTCGATACCGTAACCGGCTTGGTTGCAGCCCTGGACGAACATAATTAAGCAGAGCCGAAGTCCAGTCCGCGATCGAAAGGTAAGGGCCTTTTGGGATATTTTCCAGACATCTTCCTCTGTCAGTCGCGTGAGAACCACTTCTTCAATATGTGCCGCGTCAACTTTCTTCAATAGATCGCGCTCGGCGACTTGGGAGACCGATTGGGTTGTTTCCTCGTGCTCCGCCATTTCAACTTCTGAACTTTAACCTTAAACAAGATCTGGAGTGTACAGGTGTATATCTCATCCAAAAGAATCGTCTCATATGTCTGAGGGAACGGTGTAGCGTGCCTGTTTGAGACCCTTGCATTGCACTCCCAGGATTCTCAACTCGCCCTTAAATACTAGCGAAACTGATGCAAGGCAAGACATGAAGATCAACCATCTCCGGTTACACAAACGTGGCTTGAGCGGGGCATACACGAGACCTCATATTTTCCCTCCATGGCGAAGCTTATTTTCTGTGTGGGTTTGGCTTTGATGATACAGATTGAGTAGTTCATCTATATTCGTCGCACGATTTCACTCATGTCAGTGCCGTAGTGCATTGGGGCTTGCTTCTCCGCACTCATAAGAAGCAATTTTGCTGTGGAGATGACAATAAATTTCCCTTTCGTTGCTTTTTCTCTAACCCCCGACATTTTAATTGGATATTTGAATTGGTATCAAAAACCAGTCCAGTACGTGGCTGTCGCGGAATGTCGGCCAACATCTGCATTCCTAAGCTAGAACTTCCATCAATCAGAGAACACTAGCCATTAACCTGTAGTAAAAATCACTTTTACCACTGGAAATTGCTCAGTCTCTACTTTGGACGAAGAATCAACGGTGGCAATACGCCAGCTACATTGAAATGGCAAATACTAAGCTTTGGTATAGACAGCCAGCTAAAAGTTGGGATGAAGCCCTCCCTGTTGGCAACGGACGGTTGGGAGCTATGGTCTATGGGCGTACTAACACAGAACTGCTGGCACTGAATGAAGACAGCGTATGGTATGGAGGGCCTCAGAAGCGTACCCCAAAACCCTCGAGTAAGGATCTCGCATTGCTTCGAGAATTTATTCGAAACGAAAATCACACCGAGGCTGAGAACTTAGTACGCAAAAGCTTCTTTGCTTCCCCATCCAGCCAGCGCCATTATGAACCACTAGGGACTGTATTTATCGACTTTAATCAACACAATAAGGACAAAGTTCTCAATTATCAAAGATCACTGGATATCGAAAATAGCCTATCCCATGTGAAGTATCAGTATGATGGCATTTGGATCGAAAGAGACTTGATCGCATCATATCCAGACTCCGTCCTGGCAATGCACATCAAAGCATCAGCGCCAATCGAATTTAGCGTCCGACTGACTCGATTAAATGAGCCTGAATATGAGACCAATGAATTTCTGGACGATGTCAGTGCTCGTGGGAACTCCTTGATTATGCATGTCACTCCCGGTGGCAAGCACAGCAATCGAGCCTGCTGTATAGTCTCGGCCAAATGTGTGGACAATGAAGGAATCGTTGAAGCTTGTCCAAACAATAGCCTTCTCATCCGCGGTCAGGATATTTTGTTAACAATTGCTGCGCAGACGGATTACCGTTGCGGTGATATCGACAGAGATACCGTGGCAGATTCCCATGCTGCTTTGGCGAAGTCATGGGAAGAACTGCTTTCCCGACACAGTCAAGATTATTCTGCGCTATATAATCGCATGTACTTGAGCCTAGGAAAAAACGCATCCATCAAAGAGTTCGAGCAGATTCCAACTGATTTACGATTGAAAGAGTCGCGAGACCTCGGCCTCATAAACTTGTATCACAACTACAGCCGCTATCTGCTAATCTCATGTAGTCGAAATGGATACAAGGCTCTTCCAGCAAATCTGCAGGGGATATGGAATCCGTCCTTCACGCCTGCCTGGGGTAGTAAATTCACCATCAACATCAACTTGCAAATGAATTACTGGCCAGTGGATGTATGTAATTTGACCCAATGCAGCAAGCCGTTGTTTGCTCTTTTGCACCGCATGGCCGAAAATGGGAAAGACACTGCGAAGTACATGTATAATTGTCGAGGATGGACTGCGCATAGTTATACTGATATTTGGGCGGACACAGACCCTCAAGATCGGTGGATGCCTGGTACACTTTGGCCGCTAGGAGGCGCTTGGCTCTGTTTTCAAATCTGGGAGCACTTCAATTTTACACTGGACAAGGGATTTCTAAGTGACAAGTTTCCAGTTCTGCGTGGCTGTGTCGAATTTTTGTTGGAATTTTTGATTGAAAGCGCAGACGGGAAATATCTCCTCACGAACCCATCCTTGTCTCCGGAAAACACATTCTACACATGGAACAGAGAGAGAAAAGGGATTCTGTGTGAGGGATCTACCATCGACATTCAGATTATACAAGCTGTATTCTCTGCCTACCTAGAGTCTGTTGATGTGCTAGGCTTGAAACAGGATTCTCTAATTACCAGAGTTAAAGAGACCAAAGCCCGCCTGCCCCCAATGCAGATTGGATCTTTCGGCCAACTTCAAGAATGGATGAATGATTACGAGGAAGTGGAACCGGGACACAGACATACATCTCATCTCTGGGGTCTATATCCCGGTACATTAATCTCACCCGTCCAAACACCGGCACTAGCTAAAGCAGCATCTATTGTCCTTCGGCGCAGAGCTGCTCATGGGGGTGGTCATACAGGCTGGAGTCGCGCTTGGCTGATCAATTTGCATGCGCGTTTACTCGAAGCCGATGAGTGCGAAGAACACATAGATTTGCTCTTGAAAAACTCGACGCTGCCGAATTTATTGGATAATCACCCGCCGTTTCAGATAGATGGGAATTTTGGCGCTGGGGCCGGCATCATAGAGATGCTCCTTCAATCGCACGAGGAAGGTATCATTCGCCTACTACCAGCTTGCCCAAAGTCCTGGAGTGAGGGTGCGATACGTGGTGCACGTGCGCGTGGAGGGTTCGAAGTAGACTTCGAGTGGACAAATGGGCAGATTGTGGGTGACGTTGTCGTCCGTTCAATATCTGATCGTGGGGCTGTTATCTACTTTCCAAATAATGGCCCTAAGATCAAATTCCAAGGTCAAGGTGAGCATTGCATTGTCTCTACTTTAGGTAGCGTTTAGGGCACAAAACATATCATGTAAACAGGGCTACATCTTATACCTAGGTGGTCTGGAAATGCACATCCAGAAATCCATTAGCATGATTAGTAGGTTGCAGGTAACAAAGTATATTCCACGGAGTGATTAAATGGACTTTTTAATCCATCGATAAATGGGTTCGTGGCTTTGTAGTCGAATACACGCAAAGCTGGATTCGATAGTTAGATCCATCCAAGTGCAGATTGATGACCAGGGATTTTCGATTTAGCTGCATGAGCAGGCTAGGCAGTCTCATTTTTTCCATCAATCAGAAGCAACATCACTTATTTCTACCCCGCAGGTAAGAGACACAGATTCCCTAGGCACATGTGAACTATCCCAAGGTAACATGATTACAAAAATGAAATTCAGCTGTGAGGCGCTTATATGAGGGGTGCTATTACTTCTCGTAGTGGAATCCTCCCGGAAATATTTTACCATGAATGACAATTCCATCATGGAGGACCACACTCTGAAAGACCTGCAGGGAAGTTTGCGCAATGACTTTTTCCATGGCTACGCCACTGCTGCGACGCAAGTTGAGGGTGCGTGGAACCGAGACGGTAAAGGTCCAACAATCTGGGATACATTCGCCCACACCCCTGGGCGAGTCATAGACGGGAGCAACTCAGACGATACTGTGCTATCTTACGAGTTGTACAAGCAAGATGTCGCGTTGATGAAGTCTTACGGAGTCAATGCGTACCGCTTTTCTTTCTCATGGGCAAGAATCATCCCCCTTGGCGGCAAAGATGATCCCGTAAATGAACAAGGTATCGAGTATTACTCCAAGCTAATCGACGAGCTTCTTGAACAAAATATCACCCCATTCGTCACCCTGTTTCACTGGGATGTGCCTCAGGCACTCGAAGACCGCTACGGCGGCATGCTCAACCAAAAAGCTTATACCCCGGACTTTGTAAGATATGCAACGTTGTGCTTTGAGAGATTTGGAAATCGTGTTAAGCATTGGATTACGTATAATGAACCTGGTGTATTTGCCCTTGCTGGGTATGCGGCTGGCGTTCATGCACCGGCACGATCCTCTTTCAGAGATCGAAATGATGTCGGGGACTCGTCCACAGAACCGTTTATAGTTGGACACACGCAGCTCGTATCTCATGGACATGTTGCTCAAATATACCGAAAAGAATTTAAACCAACTCAAAAAGGCTCGATTGGAATCACTCTGCACGGAAACTGGTCTGAGCCGTGGGACGAAGAGGACCCCCTAGATCAAGAGGCTGCACAACGTGCACGAGAATTCGAAATCGCCTGGTACGCCGACCCAGTTCACAAAACCGGTGATTATCCAGCTTCAATGCGGGCACAGCTTGGTGATCGCCTGCCTCGGTTCACAGAAGAAGAGTCAGCTCTCGTTCTGGGAAGCTCTGATTTTTATGGAATGAACAGTTACACTTCATTCTTCGTCCGCAACAAGACTACTCCACCGGATATCAACGACCATAAGGGAAACATCGATCAGTTTGATGAAAACAAGCAAGGCGTTCCTAGAGGGCCCGCGAGTGATACTTACTGGCTTCGCACTTCCCCATGGGGCTTTCGGAAATTGCTCAAATGGATTTGGGCGCGATACCAGAAACCGATATATGTTACTGAAAATGGAACGACGGCAAAGGGAGAGAACGATATAAAGCCTTCTAATGGTACATTTTCGACAACTATTGATGATCAGTTTAGGATTGAATTTTTCAGGGGCTATGTTGGAGAGCTTGCTCGTGCCGTCAAGGAGGATGGTGTGGATGTACGGTCATATTTTGCATGGACGTTCACAGACAACTGGGGTAAGTTAGCTAACCAACCAATATTCAATTCTTATTTGTCAAGGCTTTACTATTTGCTGACAAACAATCGCTGTAACACACAGAATGGGCTGCGGGATATACTGATCGCTTTGGGGTTACATTTATTGACTTTGAGTCATCGGCGAAGACTCGGCACCCAAAGCAGTCAGCTTACTACCTTCGTAACCTGTTTGAGCATCTTGTGGCAAAGTAAATTCAAGGCGCACTTTCCGTATTTTATGGGGTTTGTCGTTTCCATTTCTCAATGGACTTGGACGGGAGCGCCGATTGTCTTTTCCCGGGCACTGATGTTTCATACATACACAGCCCTAACTGGATTCAAGGTGTTAGAAAATCACCATATTCTCTGAAAAAAGATTGTACCGTCTCTGAAAGTTGATTTTTAATAGCAGATGACAATAGTTACACAATTAGGAAATTACGTATTCGTTAACCTATGCACGTAACAGGTACCCCTTGGTTACATTCTCTCTATCGAGTTCTATCTCTATCGCGTGGAATGTTCTAGCAATACTGCCTTTCAATGTTGCCTCGTATTCTACATTTTACAATCCACTTTCGGGGCACACCTCTCCCTTCTCACGCCCGATAAGCTTGACTCGCCTGTCTATACCAAATACCTTAAAAACTCCTATGTTGCTGCCTGTTTCCATTGAGAACTGCTTTGTGACATACGAGAAAGTAGTGCCCAATGCAGTCCGCCGGGGCAAACGAGAGAGGAGCATTGACTCGCTTGAGACCGGACAATGCCGTCATTTATGAGAGAGTTTTCTGCAAATCTTTGAAGGCGTTTGCCCAGTCTACACGTCAAACATAGAACCGCACCCACATAGGCAATGCCGGTGACCCTATGGGGTCCCGACAATCGTGGTCAATTGCCACCCTGCAGGCCCTGACGTGGGCAAAGTTGTTGTGGTTAGAGCTGCTGAAAAACTATATAAGGAGCGTAAACCACCCTCCTTGCCAGTTACTCTTTTGTGGTATCAACAACAACATCGATCAAATACCTAGCCCCTGACAAGAAAGCTTCATCAAATTTCTTCCAAGTCTTCGAGTCACATTCTTTATCTCGACATCTTCCCTTCTATCAACAAAGCCAATACCTACTCATAATGTCTAACCAAATGACTAAATCTGATGCCGCACGCATCCAATCCTCTGGGGTATGCCATCTTCATCTATACTGTAGTCTATCCTTGATGCTAATATCTTCACAGGCCAAGTCTGGCAACAACCCTGGCTTTGCAGCCCGCGCTCAGTCGGCCGCCGATAGAAACGCCAACGCCAACGCCCAGGGTGGAAAGTCAACCGGCTCAAACAACAACTCTGGCTCCAACAAATCTGCTTCTGGTGGAAGCCGTTGAGCTACGAGCTACCCAAGCAGTCTGAAGAAGCCCTCACAGTGGTGATTGGTTTAATCTTCATTTGATTATTTTTATTTATTTCTTGGGCCTCATGTCTTTCTTTGAACGGTGGAGAGGAGGGGGTGTTGAGATTTTTTGAGATATTCCGAAAATCCCGAAAAAAAGTATCTGGGCAGTGGCTAGTTAAATACAGAGGCAATCCATTATAATTTGCCATGTCTATCCATTCTGAAATTAAGTATGATTACCTCTTGAACGTTTTCATCTGCTAGCTACAAGTATTGAGTAGGTGTGCAAGAAGTAGCTCATGCCGTTGGCAGCCTGCAATTAAACTTCTAAGTCATCGAAATTGTAAGTAAGTGCCGAATTTATACCTGTTAGCTGATCTTAATCTCATATTTCGTTTCATTGCAAAAGGTATTACCTATCTGAAAGTTGGTCAAATGGGGGACGAATACCTCTTTCATCCTCTTGAGTCTCGAATAAATCTATAGGTAATTTGGTAGGAAACAGTATAAATTACAAATAAGGGACCCTCAGATTTCTATTATAGGCCCTTCGTAAACTTTGTTCGCTCGTACAAAGTAATATACCACACTCAGAAACATAACCCCCACCGTACCAACGGCGCTATAATTCATCGTCGACACTGTAACTTGGGCTGTGGGTGGCCAAAAACTGAAAAAAGTTGTGATCAGGATGTATATAATGGAGAAGGAGTTTATCGCGATTCCAAATATACCCTTAAGGTGAAAAGGGCCCCATACGAGCTTTGCACCAGCCGTATTCATGATTTGTTCGTCCTCTTCTGACAGAATATCCAAACTATTACGATTTCTATAGTCTGTCATTTCGAGAATACCACCGGTGCATCGTCGATATAGTAGTAAGATGCAACATATAATATATGATAAATAGAGGCCAGAGGTTGATAGAGACAGCAAATCGTTGAAAGCGGTTGATGAACCGAGCGGAATCAAGCCTAACAGAGTGGCAACTGTAGCAGTCAAAAACACGGCGTTAAGAGGTATATTACCATGCTTTGACACTTGGCTCCAGAAACGCCAGCCTGGAGTGCCCCGATCACGCGAAAAGGCCCAAAATTGTCGAGAAGCCGTTGCTAGCATGCCGACTGTGGCGCATATGCCCATAACAACAATAATGGAGGACATGGCAGCAGTGCCAGCAATTGATCCTGTTGCCTGGAGAAATATTTCAATAAAAGGGTATCCGGTGGGCGTGTCAATTGCATTTTGCAGATTTCCCATACAGAATAGGGTGGCAATTAGCATGGCAAACCCTAGAACACCGTTGACTGTGATGCTGAACATGAGTGAAAGTGGAATGACTCTTTGGGCGTCATGTACTTCTTCAGCCATCTGTATATATAATTGATTCGTTGTTAGCTCTGGAACGTTTCTTTGAATCTCTTTTCAATTTCCATGGGTACTGCTTAAGGGGAACTCTTACGTGCACGGCGGCATCACCACCAGCAAATGCAAATACAGCCCCAATCAGGCCGACAAAGAAAGAAAGTCCTTCTGTTGGCCAACCACCGTCATTTACCCAAGTATCAAATACTTCTTTGGCAGTGGCATGATCGGATAGGTAAGTCAATGGAATGAGGATGGCAAAGAAGCCGACAATATGCAGCACAAGAATGAGGCCTTCAAATTTGGGCAGCAAAGAGCCGCCAATGACATTGATCGCCAGACAGAAAAACAAAATTGCCCAATACAATAAAGTGGAATGCCATGGTTGTGGCACGTAGCTCGGTTGGGTCAGGATAATCAAGCCTTGTATGATTGTACCGGTAAGAAAACAAGCGGTAGCGAAAGTGGCTTGCCAGCCGACAACAGTAAGCCACCCTACATAGGTCATTATCAGACTCCCTTTTTGAAGTAGTTTCAAGTGTCAAAAGGTTCTAGAGGTACCTGTTATATAGCTTGAGAACTTCATCGCTTTAGGAGAAGCAAGCATGGAGCACCAATGGTACTGTCCACCCGCTGTCGGGGCCCTGTTCCGAGTTAATATGTCTCTTTCTTTCTTCATCCCTGAACTCTCTCCCCAGGAACTGTGTAGAGAGCATTTCTCAAGACTCACATCGAGACCAACTCCGATAGTACGACAAACGTCGCTGCTAACCCTGCCCACACGAAGATGAAGCCATACACTGCACCTGCAGGGCCGCCACTACCAGCTCATTCATATTAGCGACTGAACATCAATCACTACTCTTTCCTCATTTTTGGTATATATCTTGCTGCACTTAGCGGCGAATGTTGGGGTATAGCATACTTCTCCAATGATTCCAGGAAAGTTCTTTCGAGCGGGGTTAGCTCAGGATTGCATGTATTCAAGGGTAAAGTGCTCACGTGAAGAGACCCTCCCAAGTAATCAGAATAGATGTGCTGAAACCAAGAACAGCCATCAACCCAAAGTTGCGCTATTCCTCAACGAAAAATGAGTTAGCATCCACATCCTTGGTATAATTGCAAAAACGAAGTTTTGGGCTGCTAGGATTCACCTTCAAAATCCCGCGTTTGCCTAAACGCGCTAGATTTTTTTCATCGCGCTGTTTTCTATCTGGAGCGCCTCTGATTTCCCTGGCGATAGGGTTGTCGGGGAGTTTATCCATTTCTAGTGTGTCGTCCATTGCTGTATATTTTTGCAATGCCAGCCCAATGGAATGAAACTACCCAGCTGAATCACGGAGTAAGAGAGTTGCTAGAATCAATGCTACCGAGAAAGAAAAAAGAAAATATGTAGAGGTCATAATCATAAATTTGAAAGCTGTTTGGCTAAAGGGCATGCTTCTGATGGATCCAGCACGTGTTTTCAACAGGACAATGGGTACCATTCCCGGCATGCTGATTGATTGAAAATTCGTCCTAGTTTCATAATTTAGGCTTTCTAGAATTGCAACTATCGCCACGTTGAGGGTAGCACAAGAATGGAGCAGATATCTGATACCTCAACTAGCTCCCTGTACCTTCGGACACACCATGGATTTAGTGCAACCCACCCCCGAAATATCGAATCAAAAAGGCATAGCTGGAACCCATGTATATCTCGCTATTCCTCGGCGAAGTCGGTTCGTCATGGATGCTTTATCCGGCTGGAAAACAATGCATGTATGACCGACCCGCCCTTGCATCGAGCTACATCCCTGCCATATTCTTGTCTGATGCGTATGTACAGTATACTACTACCTTTCGGTTGGTCTTGGACTCTAGGTAGATAAACATTGGACGTTATTCATTCATGATTTGTTCTTATGGCTCTCAGTACTTCATTCGTTTCTTTGCATTTTTGTTCTCCACGTCATCTACTCCGTAGTGGCACAGTTATCCAGTCACTTTCTTTGTTCCCCATGAAGCACCCAATTTCACGGTACGTATGGAGTACGTAGTTACATACACCATGTCGATCACTCGAGACTGCAGTGGCTGCATACGGCATATGCCATGAAACATCATCACACCACATCTCCAGATAAAATAATGCAGCAAGCATGGATGAATAGATGCGCGCTGTCATACATGCCACGTATTACAATATCTTCGCCGGCGATGCTCCGGGGTACTGGATTAAATGCGATTCTATTCGGAGGAACCCCCAATGTTTTACCCACAAGGCACTAGTCTACTGGTCATTCCCTAGGTGCATATTTCTTCTTCCAAGGTTATCTACCTAACTGGACGGGGCGAAAATCTTTTTCTAAGCGACGAGATGGAGGAAGGCCATCGGCTGTGAAGCAGGTCAAAACAAAGAAATAAATTATATGAGTAGATC
Organism: Penicillium sp. OUCMDZ-019; assembly: GCA_011750695.1. Lineage (NCBI taxonomy): Eukaryota > Fungi > Ascomycota > Eurotiomycetes > Eurotiales > Aspergillaceae > Penicillium > Penicillium sp. OUCMDZ-019. The sequence continues at coordinate 116,835 of WTTZ01000067.1, read as the reverse complement.
TTAATACGTAAATTATAATTACAGTGGGTCCAATATTTAAGCCGGTGATAAATGGATTGATTATTCAGTCTTTGTTGCGTTGAATCGTTTATACCTCGGGTTTCTTGGTATGTATGCTAGAACAAGAGAGGTTGGCCTACAATTATGTAGCTGCGAAAGATTAGACTTTTACTTTTACCGCTTGATAGATCAGACAATATTACGTATGTAAATTAACTATACGAAACGACAGTGATGTATGGGAAGGAGGCGAAATCGTCGAGATCATGATTGTATCGAAAATAATAACAACTCATTATACACACAAGACTAATTATTTCACAGTAGTCATTCAAAAATAGCCCCCTATTAATAAACACATTAATTATTAATTTTCAAACATTGTTGTCGTCTTGATCCGAGACTTCGCCATGACGCTCCTCGGTCACTGCCCAGGTTCGGGTTTCTCGTATGATCCGCGACTGACTTGTCTGGCTTGCGCCGTCCCAGTCCGGGGAATTCACTGAATCTGCGGTCACAACCGTCTCGACTTGAGGGCCATGGGTATTGTGTGCATGCATCTTTCCGCGTGAAGTCAAGCCACGCAAGTTGATAGAGACTATCTTCGATCCCATATGTGAGTCACTGTGATATTCATAATTGTGGTATTTTTGTGATTCGCCGTGTGAGTTGGTCGTCAACGCATCTAGTCGCATTCCTGACGACTGGAGACTGTCGAGGAATGGCTTGAATTGAGCCGAACAGGCGGTGATAATGCTCAAGCAGAGAGTGATCTGGGTCGCAATCGTGGCAGCCCAGGTTGTGTACGTGGGATCGGGGCTTTCGAAGGAGCGATTGAGGAGGACAATTTGTGCTATTATAGCACCAATGACCCTGATAGAAAATTAGCCAATGCGTTCTTGTGACATGCTTCCGACTTCGTATCTCTTGCTCCTTCTCATAGTCTTCACGTACAGTATTCGAAGGCCAAAAACGCTCGCAATCCCTATTTTCCGCCGAAGTCGCGTGTGAATTCGTGCAATTATAGTAAATGTATAGGCTACAATAGCCACTTCCGTGACAATATTCGATACGCTGAAAAAGTCCTCCCATGCTTGCTAATGATTAAAGAGAAAAATGTCAGTCTGTCACTCATTAAATCCTAACTGCATTGTATAATATAGATAAGGGATTCCAAAGGTAACAAAAGCTCTAGACTCACAATGTTATAGCATTTGCCGTTCATGTAATCCCATGTATGCGGAGGTTGGCATTCAAAGGCCACAGTGATAATACTCACAAAAGCCCATGTGCCCATGCCCGTCAATAAACCCCAAGCAATCTTGTGGTCAGTCGGGGCGGCTGTAATGCTGTTGACAAACATAATAAATGAAGTTTTGGAAGAAGCTAGACTCGCGATGACAAGGATTTGTTGAGCATATTGACTCTTCATTATTGCAATCAGTTGAGCATCGGTTAGTTTGTCAATATGGAACCCATAACCGTGCTCAGTAGCGACAGATAGAGCTACTCCTTGACAGATGTCCAATACCTGGAAAGGAATAAAAACAAAATTAACTGTCTGACTTTCGAATAGATATCCTAAGTGAAGAATAAACGATGAGAATTCCGAAAAAACTTACGGCAGATAAAATAATCACATAGTCATCGACAGTGAATTTGCGGAATATCCATATCTTCGTTCCCAGTCGTGTTAGAACACCAAGAACTGCAATTACCAGAAGAAACCAACATAATACGTTGATTGCAGGTGTCTCAGTCTCTCCTGTGAATCGAGTCATTCTCAAATTTTCGATGACCTTGTGCCACCGCTAAGTCTAACTGTGGTTTCTTTTCGCCCATGAACTTAGAAGCAGCAAGTTTGCCAGACCAGATCATACTTAAAAGCATGTTCCCGGTGAGGGAACCACCAAGGAATGAATCAATCTTGAATGTTTCTGGCTCAGTGGATCATACACTACACACAACCTGGATCTAGCCATTGGTCTACTCTCCATATCCTACAGACTTAGGTAGTCAAAAGTCTCTCGCCTGGCATTTGCCCCGTGCTAACCTATTATAGGTATAGGTAAAATCCAATGATTTAGCAGAGGGCTGAATATCAAGGTTTTTCTTTCTTTGTATTGCCCTACAAGTTCCATAAATCCCGTCTTGTCATTCTACTATCATGGACGCACTCGTCCTGTACCAATTTCGCAAATGAGCATTGTCCTGGTCAATAGAGCTCATTCCGAGCTGTGCCGGCTTCATGTGGCGTTGACAGGTTAGTCTCAACAAAGTCTCAGCTCTTGTCTCGATCAATATCCAAGTTTCATTTTAAACAACTTCGGGTGAACTTAAAACCTGACGCATGCAAGCTTCGGTCTTAAACGTCCGTTGAGAATAGGATATTCTATAGTACAATCTTTGAGTCTATAGTTCTGCATAATATTTTTCGTTTCTTTTTCTCTTCCCTCTTTCCGTGATTCTATTATGTAGAAAATACACATGGAGCCCATGTCTTGATATTTGAAACATGGCTATTGGGACACCCATGGCATCGGGGCGTTTCAAAAAAGGAAAAGGGATATTCTGCCCTGGAATGTAGTTAAATGCCTCGCAGAATTGAACTAGCATAGGCTATTTTATTCTTTCACCTCCCCTCTCTTTTTCTCTTTGTTCTTTGTTGAAATCCTTTGGATGAAGCAGGTGGGCCATTGCCTAATGCGGATATTTTCCTATTCGGGAGATATCGGTGCACATCACAAGAACCTGATGACTTAGATTGTCAGATTCGAATGCATTCGGGCAAATACTCCGTACACTAAAAAGAAATGAATCCATGAGCATGAAATTGCCCTATGCTAGTCATCGCTATATTTTAATCTTGGTTAACGAAACGCCGATCATGTCCGCAAAGGGCAGGCCGCGGCTTTCGTATCTTTAACTCCCTGTTTTTCACTGAGGCTGTAAGGCTAACTTAGCACCCTGTTCAGGTAGCAGAAAATTGATTTTTGTTAAACCGGATCTAACCATGAAATCCAAGGTTTTTCTAAGCAGTAAGTTGTGGATACGAGCCTTTGCAAAATTATGCAAGACTCCGTAGCTACAGTAGCAGTATTGTCGAAAGTAAATGTTACATTCCGATTTGAAACTTTAGAAAGCCTATGCTTGGCTTACTATGTAAATTCCAATTTTTTTCTTGAGCTCTTGAGGTCTATCCGAGACTTCAGTTGGCCCAAGGCGTAGCCATTTCTCCTTACAAATTTACACCCAACAGGCCACCAAATCATTACGGAATCCATGAGAAGTATCTCCTTCTCTAATGCATCCCGTTCGGCCTTTTGTTCGGGAATATATTCTGGGGGCGTAGCCAGCGATATCTTGTTTAAACCGTAGGCAATGAATCCCAACTTTGGATAGACCTGTGCATCAATCTCAAGCGCATCAAGCCAGCTATCCAAGCCAAGTTCGTCGGCGTGCGCCAAACCCTATTTGAGAAACAGATTCGCAACTCCTTTTCATCGATATTCCGGTAGGGTGAATGCAATGTTGAACACCAAAGAAATTGTATATTTGAATTATTCACAACCAAGAATCATCGTTGCTTATAAATTTGAAGGACAATGTATCCAGTAGAAAAATGATGTAGCCTTACATGAATGAGGTTTCTGAGCCATGCGCATTATCGGCAGATCAAGTGCATGCATAGCTGCTGTTGCAAACGTCCTTCCTACACTCTCTAGATACCAGAGAGCCTCTTCAGTAGTAGGATCATGGCCGGAGTCCGGTTGAGGAACGAAATAATTCCATTGGAAAAAGTACCATTTCCTACCGCCGATAATTTGGCCTATCACTTGTTTTCATTTCTTCCTTTCACTATTCCATCCATCCTTTTCTTCGTCCGCGTTGTTTTCTGGATAATGAACAACCTTCAACCAGATAAGCTCCGGATATGAGGAGGATATGAGGACTTGTATTCTTCGCGCTGGCCGTTGGTATCTTCTACCAAACTGGCCTCGCGGTCCTCGCTGAGTATGGGGAAGAAATTATGCAGTATTCCTTGGTATCGCTGTTCAAAACTCAGCCAAAAAACTTTCATTATCTCGGGGAAGGTCCCCATTTCGTGAAACTTCAACTTTGTACGGCATATTGAGCGAGGTTGGATTTGTTCGTGTGATCGGGTGGGTTTTAGGGAGATGAAATTGGAAGTCGAGAGATGACAACTAGAGGAAATCGAATAGCTTGTATAAGATAAGTGGTATTATTGAAGTGACTAGAATACATGGATTTAGCCCTAGACACTATAGATATGGGAGATCATAACGCGTAACTGCCTATGGAATGCGTCTTTGCTAAGTACCTACCACGCAGGTGCCTTTTGAGGTTACTGTAATCAATTTACTGCTCTCCAGGTATACGGGTACCAGATGGGTTATTAATCCTAGCCATTGTATAAGTGAACACGATGATTTTCTTATGGCCATGAAGTAATTATGTAACGTTACTATTAAACACCGAGAGTACCGTTGAATCAATCCTTGAAAAACTATATCTAATATTCTCTATACATACCTATTTCTAATTGCTACAATGCAAAGTATTTGGTAAGTATATACAAAATATACCCTGAAACACTTTTTAAGCAAAATGTCGAAGTAGGAGAGATAAGAGAAATGCAATGTGAATCCCGCCCTCGATCAAACCCAGAATTGAATGAACATTTCCCTGATTTATGAACTTGTTGCAGGGTGTTATGAGAGTAAGCGACGATGCGTCTCAGTGGCACACATGGCCTGTAGAGTTTGGCAATAGAGCTTAGATTAGGGTTTCAACGTTATTTTCCAGTCAGCCAATGGATGAAGTAGAAGGTTGGTATGTTAACATGCCTTCGACAACAATGAATCGATCGATCGCCTTTCAAAAGGATCTGAACACGCCCCCAAAAATTTGGTTCTTGGTTTTATAGAATAATATCCCATTTAAATAATTTATGATAGTAAGACCGCCAGCTCTATCTTCACTATAATGTAACATCTGCCTTCACAATCTCTACGCCGTATCGTAGGCATGGGAGTTTTTACACTGTTGAGAAATTCCCATCGTCGCAAAAGCTCAGCTCGACAATTTACACTAAGATATGCTAAGTGCTTGCTAATGGCTTGAAGAGTGTTGCATTAGAGAACAGCTAAATGAGATACCATTATTTGATTGTTCGCGAGCAAATCAAAGCACAATACAGCAAGTTCCACTTCATAAATATCTCAGCTTCAACAAACCACATCTATTCTTCAAGTGCCAAGCCAAGCCAGCGAGGAAGCACCACGGTCAGAATGCCTTCGAGGTCATTCCTTATTGGGTAAGTATTCTTGCCCATATAACAACAAACCTAGCTTTGAAGTGGCTTCAATTGGGCAACTCCAGCGTAGGGCGATACGCTAAAGTTTGGCGAGTCTCACAGGTGAAATCCTCCGGGCAAAGAATCATACCATTGAATAATTTACCTATATGAGTCTTGTCGATATCTTCGCTATTTCTTCGTATCTTGGAGATTAGAACTTTTAAAAACTTCAGAGGGCTGTGCTGGAAAGTTGAAATGTTCTTTCCTTGATCGTTATTCTTGCGGATAAATCCATCAGCATCAACGATGAGATCTTCTCGTGACTCCCAAGCGACGCTCAAAAATTCACAAACTCGAACGTATTCTTCAAAAGAAACAAAATATAGTTGTCCAGCAAACAAATTTAGCTGAATGACAAGCGTCGGAGGGATATATGTGGTGTCGTTTGGTGTATTGGAAACGTTGTAGAGATCTAATTTATCGAGTGTCGGAGCCCCTAGATTGAAGCGAGGCCCGTAAAGATGCATCGTGACATACCTCGAGTTTTCGACGAGATTGTAGAGCTCATTAGCCTCGAAAGGACTGATTATCACCATTCTTTTAATGGCAATGGATCGATCGTTGTCAGTATCGGCGTGTCTACTTGTCAAAACCCATTGTACTGATCTCTGGTACTCGTCGGAGATGAACGTTGAGGGGTCACGAGGTTGGATCGTTTTACAAAAATCAGCGGTGACAAGCAAGTCCTGTGGGAACTCATCTACGTTAAGATGATTTGCTGCACTGGTTGCGGCTAGTGTTTTGAAGGCAGGTTGAAAAGCGGAAGAGCCATCTAGCAATATGCCAGAAGAGACGAACTGCTTCAAGTCATCGTGGATAGAATGCGTTGCAGGATCCACTTTTGGTGGTTTTTGTACCTGTCGCTCCTGCTGAATTTCTGGCGACAGTTCTCGTTCTTGCTCTTCGTTCATTCTTGCAGAGTGATGAGCAATGTCGTGGAATTCTTCGCATCGGGCCACAATTTCGGAACAAATACCATGTCCCTGAAGCTTCTCTGATGGATCCGGCCGGCCAGTTCTCCAGCCAGGTTGGTATCGCTGCTCCAAAGATTGAGCCTCTTCTTCTAAAAACTGTTTAGCCTGTTCAGAGGACATTTCGCTACGGCCATCGATTTCATCCCACAGTTTTGAATGGCACACGAATCTTTCACCTTGTGCTGCCCACAGAGGAATACTCTTTTTTGTATCGTCCCACGTTCCTCTGATGGCCCAGTTAAGCACGTCAGAAACGTTGATTGTTTCCGGGCTGGCTTTGCCTGTATGTTCCCGGATTTTGTAGTCAATCTCACTTGGAACGTAGAAAATTACCGATTGGCCATGGCCCAACTTTCTCATTCTCATACATGCTGCATGATGGATGTGAAGTTAGTAATGGAAACCACCAGTTGTTACATTCACAGCCCCTTACCTTGTACTAAGCGATCTTTTGTGATATCGGCACCAAGGGTCACCGCCGCACGATAATTCATAGGCAAATCCAAATCTGTACCTCGAGTATGAGCTTCGTCTAAGAACACATAGCATACGTCAAGGTGTTTTCCAAAGGGTGATGTTTGCAATAGCTCCACCTGCCCCTTGCGATCAAGGACGCAAATATTATCATCATCATCAACAAACACTATAGCTTCCGGCACGGGGTGGTGGGATAATTGTTTAAGCCATTCCCTAGCAAATTCCACGTTGCTAAGCTCCAAAATCTGTGCTCCCACATCTAGTATAACTTGAATTGAAGGAGAACTTTGCGTTACTAAATTCAAGATGCTCTGGGCACTCGAAGTCAACTGCCCATCTGCAGATGAGAGCTGTACAACTTCGTTCTCCGGCTGTAATAGGTAATTCAAAACCAGAGCATTAGTATGCATTTGCTCCGGTAAGTCTAGTTGCTTGACATCAATAGGTAGTAGACGCCGTGAATCATTTGTCCCACTAAATCCAGTCGTGGGTTGGTCTGTGATTTGACCTAAATCCCACCCGGATGCCGACAGCTTATGCGGAAATTCTTTCATTTCCTTTGGGAAAACTATGTGGCACAAGAAATAGTCGATCACACTCTTCGCGAATCGAAAGGGAGGAAATAATTTCTCAATGCATAAGTACCGATCTTTGAGATTGATACCAACTATTTGATGAAATGCCTCTGGCAAGCGGTTTGCATCTCTGACCCAAATCTGGTACTCCAGACTCGCCTGGTCTCCCTTCAAAAGATGGCTAAATGCATCAAACAGATCATCATCCTGCAATCCGGTATAATAGTAACTGAGAGATGTCAAAAAGATAACCACATCAGGGTGACTAAACTCTGATCGAGCGGTCGGATTATCCTTCGCACGATAAGGGACGGCGAGTTTTGTGGGAGGTTGGCGCGTAGAGGTCAAGCCATAGTTCACTCGCCATCGCTTTTGACCGAACGCAAACGATAATATTCCACCTGCCAGAATGCCACGTAGGAGGAGCAAAATTTCTCGGGTCGTCTCGCCCCAGAACCCAGTCGAATCTGTTTCAACTGCTTGAACTTCTTGTTCATCCAGTTCCCATTTGGTAATATAGGTAAAGATTGCATCTATAAAAGCTTTCCCTTGTCTAGCAATAGGGAACTGCTCCATACCTCTCTGACAGATAGATACCGCAATGCGTGCAATCAAATCACGCTGGGCATCGATTTCGACGATACGAGTGCGAGGAAACCCTCCCGCGGGACATCTTGCTATTTCAACACGAGGAAACTCGTTTTTCAATGCTACCAAATGATCCTGAACCATATCAAGGACTTGGTGTATCACAATCCACCTATCCGGACTGAATTGCACAGGTCTTTGGTCGCCCATTGTATAAATCAGCTCGAATTTGACGCTGAAGTTCTCGTCGCTTTCATCAACAATGTCCCTTGCATATTGATTGAATAATGCCTGTGTCTTCAAGAGTGCTTTTCCCACGTCATCCTTGTTCGTACGGAAGCTTTCCAAGCACATTAGTTTTAGAGAGAGGATCTGCTCTGGCTGCACCAAAAGAACGCCACGATTCTTCATACATTCTTGACACATTTCATAAATCTGCTCGGCTTGTGTGCTATTAAGTTTTAGTGCACGAGAGAATGGCAATCGGTAAATTCTTCTGTCCAGCATCCCAGCCAGCTTGAGGATCAACATCTGGAACATCTGTTTTGATTGGGGCTTTGCAACAATTATGCGTACCAGACGCGAACCGTCGGCCAAGGCAGCGGCCACAATCGGTACAATAACAGATGATTTTCCCTCGCCCATATTTAGTTGCATCACTGTATTTCCTCCTGTTGGTGGATCTCTCATTTTGCATGCGATTTCTTCCTGGACACTCCGGATTCTGAGATTGTTCTCGACCTCTAAAAGTAATGAATCTGTGTATTGGTGAGGGTCCCAATTTTCGTGGCCTCGATTTCGAATTTCTTTGATTAATTTCTTCTCATCTTCAATGAACCCAACTATACTTTGAGCGCGCTGGGTTCCAGAAAAGGAAAGTCCGTAGTTAACGATGGTTTGTTGCCACGCTTGTGGAACCGAAGGCCACTCTTGTCCCCTCAAGTATCCCAGAAAATGGCTAGGGCCGACCCGAGGACCATGGCCGACGTTCATAACAATTTTCAAGAATCTGTTACGAGAAGTATCATCTACAGTCACATCAATTTGTTTGACTGTTGATATAATTCGATCGTAGAAAGCCGCAAGATGGCTTTCACGGCGCGATAACCTTGTCTTCAATGTCTGAATCAACCTATTATAATCCATGAGTGAGGTATCCTGAGTAGGATACTCTTGCAGCATTTGGAGACTCTTCTTCAGATAGGCGACATAATCCTTTTCGTAAGGTGACTTTGCTTGAGTACCCAGGTCTCGAATTAGTCGCGTTACACGATCAGAAAACAGGCTAGAAGTTTTCTGCTCAGAGTGAATAGAAACTAGAACGCTTTCTGTGATTGGGTTTATTGCTGGGGCTTGTAGGCTGAAAATATCAGCCATATTAACATAGCACTGATTTCGTTGTGGACATTGAGGACTTTGGTTCTTAAAATGGTAACTTGCTGGAAATGAACGTCGCGAACACTGATCAAACACGTTTTTGATGTCGATTAGATAAAAATAGAATGAACGATTATCGTACCAAATTCGAAATTTATCACGAATGAGATCCATGGCGGTTTCCACTTTGATGTAGTCTTTAACAAATTGTGAAGTTTCAAAGAAGGATACTGTCCTGGCTGGCCACATTGGCTTTAACTTTGATATTAAATCATCCATGGCTCGTGACCTGTTACTATCATAAGGGGATTGTCTTCTTTTTTCAAACTTTCTCTGTGATTCATTGAAGCCGCGAGTCATGCTTCCTTCCGGAGACTCCAAGATGGACCGAGTCGATGATTGAATAGAACTTCTTATTTCAGCATAGCTAAATTCGTATCCCCGAGAAAGGGAGAACTGAGAAGCCGTAGGGATTGACACCTGACGCATATCCTCTAGTGTGTAGAATAAAATTAGGATTTGAATTGCAAGCATATCGGCTTCTTCAGCAAATGCCAACGCTGCTAACCAAAGCATGACATGGAATTTATTCTTTGGGGTTTTGTTTCGAAGAACGATATGGAGATTGAGCCAATATTGACGGATTGATTTATGTGGCTCTAATAATAGTTGAGCATCATATTGAATTTCGTATAGAGGAAACGGCTCTTCTTGGCCACGCGTTGACGATGATTTGCTGAGAAAGTTCCACAATGCAGATGTTGGATCTCTCTCTAGTGCATCATATATCTCTGCACGCTCATTATATGTGAGATCCGCAGAGACAAGAACGCGTTTTCCAGATTCGGAATTCTGATCTCGGTCGCGGCCCTCATACCATTTGTCGCGGGATTTTGTAAAATCTTCTGCTCCAAATCCTGACACTCGAAAAGTCGAAGAGCGAATAAAATCTCTAGTTAATAGGTTTGTTTCCATAATACCAAAATTTGGTAATTGTTGGGCGGATTCCGGCCATAAAAACCCTATTCGCATCTTCTCATTGACTAACATCTGGACCTTTTTGAAAAAAGCTCCATGTTGGGACAGAAACCCCAGGTCATGCCTCCAAGTCACTGTTTGCATCTCTTTGAGATTTTCGGGGTAATACTCGCGTGGCGGGGATAGACGAGCGATTTCATGAAGTATTTGCAAATTTTCCTTCGTATAGGTGTCGAAGGAAGACACCGATGCAGATCCGAGAATTGAAAGGGCTTGTTCCGTGCCTGTCATTTTGGATAGGGGGTCAGGCAAGCAAAAAGAAGTTAATGCATGGAGCAGACACAGAACAAGCTTGCTCTGGAGATTTCCGTTATCAAGTAACCGGCCAAGAGATCGATCAACATGATATGCGTGTACTTTGCAGTCGGCCTTTTGATTGACACAAACAACTACATGATCACCGGATTTTTCAGTGTTCACGAGTCCTTCCAAAAGGAGGACTAGGTCGCGCTTGTCTTTCTCATTGGTTAAAACAAGCTTGTTTTTGAAGTTGATCAAAGAGCCACAACCTTGGTATTCACCAATGGAAAATCCGCGGAATTGCTTAGACTGTATTTTCTGACTATACCTTGGTATGTGAAAATAAAGGTCAAGACAAGGGAGGTCGATTTCAATGGTGGATGCAGATGCCAAACGCATCACATGTATCCGATTAGGCAGCTCAAGTGGCGCCAGAATCCTGGCAATATTAACGGCAGTAGGACTGTTAATATTTATAAGAGACAAATCTTCTTTGATGAGCTGCCAGCTCTGTCCATCGACAGTTTTAACGAGAGTCCATGCATTTTCGGGCGGATTCCAGACGTCTGCCCGAGGACGCAACTCAATTTGCTCCTTCTCGACATCGTACCAATGAACAAAATTATCTACAAATGCAGATGGAAAGTTGTTTTCAAAGAATCTGGATGGTACTAGTTCCAGGGTTTGATCTCGGTGGATAGCTTGTATCATAAGATCGTATTTGGCCTCCGTTTCACTAGAGAGACCAAAGTGCACAGAGTGTTCAGCAAAATCTTTCTTTGTTGAGTATCTCATGCCTGGCAAACCGCTCGGCATAATCTCTAAGGTGGAATGACCGAATAAGATTCGATAAGTGGGATGCTGCTCATACTTTGGGGATAGGCTTGATAGTCGATCGCCATTGACCAAGAGTTCTCCAGTGATAATATTATAATGCACGGGCAATGAGTCCCCTCCGCTTTGCGGTGCCGTCGCAGTAGAAAGCCAATCATCCTCTTGCTCTGAAACCTTCGCCCATGAGGCGATTCCTTCACGGTATGCAGACCACGATTGTAGTATGGCATCGTTAAGAGCAGAGGGGGTGGTACTGTCGATGAATTTCATTATGGTGGAACTCGTTCGAAACAAGAGTCGCTTCCAATTTACATGCAATATCAAGGCTAGTGGGTCGAGAGCATAGGTAATACAAATGTGTCTTTCTTCGACGATAATTGAAAATTGAATCAACACAGACAGTTCATGATGATTTGACAACACAATATTCAGATGTTCTGGGTCCAAATCAAAAGAAGAAGCACAGATCAATGCTACGAGCACTGCTTTGTTTGATAATTCTTGTCTGTGCTCGTCCACGGTCGAGTTCTGAACTTTTTGTTTCAAAGTTCTGATCCATGACAAGCCAATCTGTCTCATATCCTGCAATATTTCTAAGCAGTCACCCTGAAAGGCTCTGTTGGAAGTCAAGCTCAGAACCCGGGCGGTAAGGGATATCAAGGTGTATAACACGTGATATCCGTCCCAATTTTCCCTGACTGATTCAGCCATATCTCGAATCGCTATAATAAGCTTTTCAGTGAATTGCGTTTTCTCAATTACTTGATGTCCTTCACGGAGAACATTCACACCAGATGGCCCAGCTTGGTATATGATTTGAAGGATGAACAAAGTTGTTTCACATCTCTTGAAATTCACAGCTGGCATGACAAGTTGAGCCAGAATATTTGACCACTGAATTCGAGTGCCCAAAGGGAGATGAGATAAGGCTTTGTATTCATCTAACTGCATGCCGTCTGGACAATCAGACTGGTGGGCAATGGCTCTGTTTGGTGTAGGACCGCTCGAAGCAGCTGCTGGACGCTGCAGGTATTGTTGAAGGGCCGAGGACTCGTCAGTCAGAACATAGATACAAGATTTTGGTATGTAGTCGGATTTCACATGCATATTGGCGACGAAGACGCCAAGTTTTCCATCAAAGCCACGATAGTGTAACGCATTATCTAGACAAATGTCGTTTTCGCTCACATCAACAATAAGTTTCTTCTTTCGGTGTGTTCTTGCATGAGGCTTGTCCTCTGACAAGAGACAGAAACGTTGCATAGTACTGTAACGCTGAAAGTGCCTCTGGAGGCCTGAATATGAAGAAAGGTGGCAATAGGCCCGTGGCTGTCTCTCTGCTGTGTAACCCACTTTGAGGACATCGAATAATAGATAAAGTGCGGTATCACGCCAAAAGCCGTACCACGAAGGAACCAGCAGCTCAAAAACGACGGATTTCGAGTCTAATACCTTTTTTGGAAGAGGCCACTCGTGAACATCAATGCTTATTGAACTTGCATTTCGGAGATAGTAGCACTTGTTGCAATACCTGGCACATTCCCATCTACGAATATCATGATAAGAGTCCACTATTACCTCTTCCTTTTTATGGTCGCTGTTTTCATATTGTCTCATAAGATCATGGTATTCTTGGTGTTTTCGATGCAACTCTTTGACCTTGTTGCTTCTTTCCTCTGTAGCTCTTGTTGTGATATCGTCAAGTAGCTGTTGGTGTATTGAAGATCGGTCAAAATATCTCACAGAATAGCAAGTTGAATTTCCAAAGCCTTGGAATGTATTTGAAAATCCGAATTTTGCTTTGGTACGACGAGAACGTATATAGTCCTCAGCCTCGTGCAGTCTCTGCATTTGTTTTTTAGAGCGAAGAATCAAACATTGAAAGATGTGGTGTGGGATTTCCATATCATATTCGTCAATCATTCCATCTATTGAGACAGCGCACCTATCGCAGGCTATCCATATTTTGATGATCGTTAACAACATCTCAGATGTGGCCTCGGGGTTGCCTGCGTACGTATCTGCTGCCAGCGCATGGTAGTGATAAATCAACCGACTAAGCGCTTCACAAGCACCTGTATCTTCCAGGTGTCCCGCAACCCAGTCATCAAGATTGAATTCGATCCACATTTCTATTGCCTTGAGGTTATATATCAGGTACTCATCTTCGGCAGTGATATCAACTGACGGGAGCGCATCCTTGGTAAGTTTAAGTAGCTTTGATGGCGGTGCGAATAAAAGTTTTTTTCTTTCAGAAGTTTTTCGCTGTGTAATTCTCCGAATAAAATCATCGACTTCTGGTAGCTTGTGTGACGTATCAGGATTTGGATGTAGTTCACCTAGGTTGAGATTTATCTTCGGTTCACCTTCTGAAATGATCGTGTTCCACTTCAAATGAAGATATTCTGAAGTCTGCCGTAACACGTCTTCAATATATTCTGGTCTCATGTCGTTTCCATTGTTTTCAAGCTTGAGTAGTCGTCGGCTAATTTTAGCTTGCATAGCGTACAAAATTTCACAGGAACTGCCCATCTTACAGCGCAGGTCGAGGATGGTAGTTAGAAGAAAAACCATGAAAAGTTTGTATATCTCGTTCGAGCAGCCGTTCTGCTGGAGACTTCTTGAAAATACGAGCTGCACCCCGACGCGAATTAGAAGCCACAGAGATGATCTGTGCCATGGCAATTTACTATCAAGCCACATCACTTCCTCGCGGGTATTCTTCACAATACCTGGAAGCTCAATTTGCGTACATTGTGGTCTCAGGAAGTTGAAAAACAGCTCTGTAATAACTTTTGGGTGCGTTGTGTCTCGGTCTTCATCATGCAACTTCTTTTCTTTTCGCACCTTTGGCTTCGTGTTTGGAGCCTTCTGGTGGCTCATTTTTGCCAAAGCTTCAGCCACGGCTTCCTGGAAATGGCTGTTTTGAAATTTTTCTATTTCAATTGAAAGCGCCGGACCAGGGAAGGTTCTTTGGAGGCGCCCAAGTGTACTAATCACACTCGAGTTGAGCGGCGAAAGTTCGAAGGCCTCTATGTTGACCGAGCTCTCAGTTCTGCTCATCAGAATCCCACAATTTTGAGCTCGTATGTGAAGCAGCAGGAACCCGCCTGATGAAAAGTCAATACAGTCTGACAAATTATCTGCATTGTTCCGCTAGAGTTCTTACCTTTGGTTGCAAGATCAGCAAGCGCCTGTTCTAGCTTCTCTCCATTTATAATGCCGTCAGGACCCATCATATCATGAAGACGGTCGAGCACGGTGATCACGGTTTCGGTAATGGGAGAAACGTCGGAAGTGACGTAACCCGTGAATTTTTGGAGAGCATCGATGACGGCTTTGAGCAACGCTTGTTCATGGTCATCGCAATAATCATCGGCCTGTGGAACATTTGGGGGAAGGAATACATGATTAAAAATGTATTGTAGTTGGCCAGAAGTCAATGAAAAACCTAGGTTCGAAGACATAATTGTATCTTACCCCTAAATATCTTAGGAAGTGTCAAATGGCGTTGAGATTAAAGACTCGGCCATAATTGGGGAAAGGGCCCGGATAAATACCTCATGGATCTAGGCAACAAAGCTACCCTCTCAAGTCATTACCTCACTTATTGTAATACTATTCTGTCGATCCTCGGAGTGTAGGTGTAATTGTGAAGAATCGAGAATATCTATCGAGGAGAATACTAATCAATGAGAAGACAAGGAAAAGGAATGAAATGGGACTACCTCAATTTCCTAATTGGGAAACTACGTTCAAACGGGGACTGTTGCCTCAGGCACTATGCGACGAGGCCGTCAAAGGTAGTCTAGGTTTCTCGGCGTTTAATAACTTTCACTACACCGTATTGTGACTGTAACTGACTACGTAATTGTGCCCAGTCGACGTTAGTCAATCATTTCAAAATATTCAGATATTATGGTTCGTAATAATCAACCTAGCACGAAACAGAGCGAGGCCCAGGCTGACGGTATCGATTCCCTTCTCTAACCACCGCCAACTAGCGGTGTCTATCAACGATGGAAGAAAGGAGATGAAGTTTCGTTCTGTGCTCTTATTGCTCTTTTACCCACGCGGTGCTGAGTGAGACCCTGATTTGAGCCGACAAAGTCATCTCCAGATCCAATATCGTTGCTAGGAAGGTGCCCTTATCAGAAGCACCCAACAATACCATTATCATCCGTCATACAGAACATAGAAACGGGCTTCACTATTGATCACTACAGGTAATGGAAAGAAAAAAAAACGCAACATTGCTACCCTAGTCGTCAATATTGATGTTTTTCTGTTTTTAATTTTTGGATAAAGTAAACCCTTGAAGTATTCAAGGTCTTTTTTTTTCTTTTCTGTTTTTCCTTTTTTTTTTAAAAAAGTATATGATCTTTTCCGACTCATGCATCCAATCAAAGCCAGCAGATGGAATCCAATCTTTACTCGATTTATTAGGTAAATCACCACTGAATATACATAGGTAGATGCTATAATAACACAGCTAATAAACCTTGATAATAAGATTATCATAGTGTAAGGATTATTTTCTAATCAGGCAAAAGATAAGATGCAATAAGGGAGCGCTGCTTAAATGCTTATCCATGCCTGGGGTGCCGATTTCGCAGTTGCAGGAAGCTAAGGCCCTTTCAGGCATGGATTAGGGCTTCGGCATCAGGCAATAGCTAACTCCGCGGCGCCTTGCTTTGCCATTGGCACGTTCAGCTATGTACCTACAATGTGTGTGGGTCCGGATGAACGCATATCAGAAAAGACAACGAGTGTTTTTTTTATAAGCTGGCTGCCGTCTCCCCAGCCATCGCAGAAGAGTAGCCAATCATTGCAGCCGATAGCCAGAATGCCTGATACATAGTAGATACTATAGGGAGGTACTACGTACACAGTGGCTAGCTAGGTAGTAGCTAGACTTCGGCCGGCGCCGGTAGTGTTGGATTTCTATTCGGCGACTTGCGCTGTCTAATCTGATTTTCAAATCAGTTGTATGAATTCAACATCAGGTCCGCGGAGAAGCAACCCCGCTGCGGGGTTTGTGAAAATATCTCCTAGGACATGGTCTTTTTTGGCCCTATATGATGTGCGGGATTTGCTGGTCTGGCAGGAGTTCCCCTATTTCTGGTCAGCGGTCGGACACTTGAAAACAACAAAGTTGTTGCTTGTGCTCGTATATGTTGTTGTAAATAGAAACAAAATGGCTGCAAGCATCTCCAATCAGGATGACCTGATCACCACTACGGGGAGAAGGGCTGGCGGAATCGAGGCTCAGAGCGCTTTCGCCTCAACTCTCGTCAACGACTTCAGTGTCAACGATGTTGAGAAAGCACAAGAGCCGGCTCCAAATGGCCCCTCGGGAGAGAAATACGGCAACCTCTTTGGATCAACCATCGAGAATCCTGATAGTCGCAGGGACGGTGATGCTCTATATGCTGCCAAAGCACACCTGTTGAACGACGCGCTGCTGGACATCGGACTCGGTCCTTTTCAATGGTTTCTCATCGCGTTGACTTCCGTTGGCTGGTTTCTTGACAGCGTGAGTTGGAGTGCTGTTTTTTTAGCAATGTATCTGTTTCTCATAATAATTTAAACCAGTTCTGGATGGCTTCCTTTACGATCATCGCCCCTTCATCCGCCAATGAAGCCCAATTTTTCTACCCTGGCAATCGGGAAACCTACCTTTATGTGAGCTTATTTGTGGGTCTTACTCTCGGTGGTGCAGTCTGGCCTGCCATGGCCGACAGTCTCGGCCGTAAATGGATCTTCACAAGCACTTGGGTTCTAATGGGCATGGGGGGATTAGTCGGTGCCGGTCTACCTGCTTTCACAGGCCTCTGTGTCGTCGGCTTTGTGGTCGGTTTAGCGATTGCGGGTAACCAGGCCACCGATGCGATGGTTCTTCTCGAGTTCCTGCCCGCTTCTAAACAATATTTGGTTGCGCTGCAGGGTACGTTTTGGGGATTAGGACAATTGGTCGCCTATGCTGTGGGATGGTGAGTTTCTTCTCCTTGCTCTTATTTCTGTTCATTTCGTGTTGCCTTTTTAGCAACAAAAGAACAAAGAAAGAGATATTTTGTCGTGTAATCGTCTGACATCTTCTAGGGCCTTCATTGCTGAATTCACCTGCGGCACAGGCCCGGATGAGGAGAGCACTGCTCAGTCCTTTTCCCGACGTCAACATTCTAGCAGTACTTCAAGCAGTAGCTCTAGTAGCTCTAGTAGCTCAGCCTCTTCTTGCCACTATGTGAGCAACAAGGGATGGCGATACGTGTGGTGGACATTCGGATGCATCACAATTTTCTTCTATCTCTGCCGGTTCGCTTTCACCGCGTTTAGCGAGACTCCAAAGTACATGCTCTCTAGACGTCGTGATGCGGAAGCCACGCAGATCGTCAAAGATATTGCTGCATACAACAAGAGCACCACCTGGTTGAACGAGTCTTCCTTCGCCCGTATCGACTCGGCAATGGATATTGAAACGCGCAACAAGCGCAAGTCTTTTCTAGCCAGACTCGTTCCCCATGTTGGCGGCGTCATCGGATTTGTTATGCTCCTAGCTTTGTGGAGCATTACCGGCATGACGTTCATTCTTTACAAAACCTCTATTCTCAACTACCTCTCCAACCATGGAGTTACACCTGTCGATGCCACCACCGTCACAACTCCATATTTGTATAGCCGATATGTCTACGTCGCGATCTGCGGGATTCCCGGTCCTATAATAGCCACAGTTATGATTGAGACAAAGGGACTTGGCCGTAAATATTCCGGAGCCATCATCGGTGCGCTTACTGGTATCTTTATGCTTGTCTCCACTGTATCGCGCTCCCAAAATGCAGCTCTGGCCTTTGACTGCATTATCCTCGGATTTTTGCAGTTTGCCATGCTCGCCATCATCACCATCTACACCGTGGAAGTCTTCCCAGCCACTACTCGTGGTGTCGGCCTTGCCTTGTCGGGCTTCAGCTATGGGCTTTTTGGACTGATAGCTTACATTATTGTTACTTTTGCCAGTACCGAGAAAGGTGCCGTGTGGTTTTCCGGTGCTGTGTGGATTGTGATGGCTGGCATCTGGGCATTGATGCCTGTTGAGACTCGTTGCGTTGCAGCTGCGTAGATGGTGCGAATGACCTTTATATCAGTGGCATTCCATTGTCTTAATGTGTGTGTGCATTTTTAATGCCGGGTGTCAGCTATAGCTCGTGGCCGGAAAATATGAGTAATGAATATACCAATTTGTGAATTTTGGAAGGAAGATGGACGGTCTAGGTCTAGGCAAGTTCAAATTGTGAGTTGGTGTTCGGGGAAATATGACAACGAGAGGAGAATATTCAAAATCCTAGAAGGATGATGTACCTAGTCACCTAATCCCTTGGAAATTATAAGTAAATAATTGCGTCTCCCTCTGATCCGGTATAAGCAATAATCCTATATACAGTGGGTGGACAATTGTTAACACCCCTGCAGGAGGTCTCTAGAAATAATACATCATCTAAATCAGAAACTAATATAATTTGAAGACTTCCTGCAACTCATATGATAAAGGTAGTATTAATAAATAATATTGTCATGAGAAGGCCTCTAAATACTCATATTATTAATTGCTGGTAGCAACATGATGCTTAAGGGAGGGTGTTAACATTTTTGTCTACCCACAGTAGACAAGCCCTGCCAACTTCGCCAGATGAACCATATCCATTCTTCATACCTATCATCGCTCTTCTTGCCATATCTACTTTCATACTAAGTATTCTCAAGTAGGGATAGTGCCATTAACATTGTAAGTCAACTTTATATAAATGAATTATCACTGCCATTTAAAACTCGGTACAGAATGAGATCTCTCTATTCTACCTGCACACGAAGAGGTAAAAGGCATTATGCGTATTACCTAATTATTTACATTTACTAATTTCAGAGGAGGGAATTGAGGGTCGGCAATCCCATCATTTAGTTTTCAAATTCACTTCCAAGGTTGTATCTTCATACATAATAATGAATACAAGAAATTGATCGAAATTGTGTTAAATAATATCTGAAAGGTGATTTGTATGATTATTAAGGCAAAATTGCAAGGTATAGATAATCAAAAGAAAGGTACTTGTAAGCCAATAAGCCCACAGTCGTAGAAACAAACTCCTGACACATCAACGCCTCAATGAATGATAAAACTCCACGCGCCATCCAAGTCAACCCGGAAGCATAGATCCTGTGGCATCTGAGACAGCTCAGGACACTGAGCCTCGGCATATCGAACGCACCTATTTGACATCAAAAAAGTATGAAAGATTCACAGTAGCATCCTTGCCTACTAGTTTGAAAGATTTTCCCTCTCTCACGTCTATTCCAATCAACCTGATTTCTCCCACGATCAAAATTTCTAGTTCTCCACTCTGCAGCCTAGCTCTCGGGTGCAGTTCGATAGAATCTTGCATCTCATTCATACGTTATCCTGGTTGCAAGGTGGCAAATCATCAATCCTATAATTATTTCCGATGAAGAGAACCCTGAGATGGTGTGGTGTGGTATGTTGGTACAACGCAGGTGCATGATCTTTGGGGAGAGGTTGGATCAATGCCACTTCGCATGTTGTAGGCTTGGACCATGATTCATCCGTAGCTATCGACAACATTAATTTGAAACTTCCTTGAAGGATTGCAAGAGAATTCTCTTTCGTGACACCTTTGTCTTTAGTTGTCCATAATTCTTCGCCCGTTATTCGGTCATGGCCAGTCAAAACATAGTAGTATTGGAGTTGTTTAATAAAAGAAGAGGAATCGGAATCTGGCATGGTGATTTCGCAGACTCGAGACTTTTGGGTTATGTAAAATTCGATTTGGTCTTGCAATAAATGAATGGAAGTATAATTGCAAAGCACGATACATGGACATATTTATATCTACAACTTGCCCTGTGATTCACATTGCGTGCTGATACATACAGAATCCAGTCAGAATACTCAGTCATCGTGGAGTCAGACTCGAGTCAGAGAATGACCATCTAATACTGGTGGGCATGTGAAAATAAGGCCTCTGGATTTTCAATAATCCCCCGTGAAATAATATCAAGGTATGCTGGAAAGAGAAGTAGAATTTGTGACAAGTTTATAGATACCAGCACACTACCGTCAGAGAGTTGCCCGCTGTTGAAAGCTCGTTATCGATAACACACTTCATCGGCAAAAAGAACTAGTTAGGCAAGAAATGGCATGGTAGTGTAACAACGCAATGTTAACATAGGGGTCTCCGTGAGTAATCAGCAGCATCCATCATCTCATGTCACAAACATTAATGGAAAATCTGCATTCGGTAAACCTTCGCCACCTGGCGCCAGGAGGTCATAGCCCATGCCCAAGGTCCATAACTCTTCGTCTTGAAAGTCCCAGTTCTCATATGGGGAGACGCCCGGGGTTGGTTGCAAATGATATGCATTGTTTGAATCTGCGTTTGGGGTTTTCGGATCAAGCATCATTCGCCTCTGATTCTCTAGCGTATACGCTGAGGTGGGTGAATTCTTATTATTATCCAAGGTTATTTGCTCTGTGATACCCCATGAAGATCGATTACGCTCTATTTCGGAATCTTTCGTCCATGGGGAAGTTTGCGCTGGGATAGAAGCTCGATACGTTTGCTGCATGCGCCCTTGCCGAGAGGCCTGTTTGAGCATCCTGTCGAACCCATTAGCCATACTAAATACCATGTGATTTGCTCCTGCTTTGCAGCTTCTAAGAAGTTTTATGACTCCATCTATAAGAGGCCTTGAATGTTGGGATGGGTCGATAGTAATGCCGATTACATGCCACCAATGTGAAATCTTGACAAGAAAGACCACAGCGAATGCAATCATGGAATGAAGATATAATGGCATTCCTACAAGGCCTTCGCGAGATCCAGGGTCTTCTATGAAATGTCGAAGGAGGGCATGTGCGGCTTCAATGGCCCGTAAAGTGAGTGGTCGTAAGCTGGTCGGCAAATCTTGCAATCTTTCCAGTGGTCGTCCACGGAGAACGAGGGAATGAAGCACCAAGTCGCTAAAATGAAAATATAACTCTACTTCCCCACTGGGAATTCTATGGCTGCCATCAAAAGACTCGATATTTCGTAGCATTTGCCAACGCTCTTTCCATGCGCGAACATCTTCCGTAAATCGAAAATGGTTTAGCACGGAGGGATCATCGCCGCCCATCGTCCGTTTTGGTTCCAGGCCAAACGTCTCGAAGGCCTTGCTTAAAATCACAAATCCCGTCACCTGAGCAATGAGGGCTCGATCTTGTGTGGTACACCAAGATGAATTCAAAAGGACTTCATAATCCTTGATGGGCCGTAGCTCTGCCATAACAGGTGGTCGCCCATATGCAATACTCGATTGGTGATCGAGAACGAAAAGAAGATACCACAATCTTGTCTTCTCAAGAGACTCTCGACGCGCATCCTCAGTTATGTCTGGGGTATAAAACGCCTCATAGAATGCGTGATGGAGGTTCAACTCCGTAGCCATACGAATACATAGGCCACTGAGTTTCCAGCTTAAATCGGGCTGCCAGAAAGCTGCAATACAGAGCCCGCGAATATCATCTAAGGTGTGAAACCGGTCGAAGATCGCAGACGATACAAGGCCAAGGAATCGGCCGTGACAAACGTCATGGATCTGCTCATACCCGGAGACATGAAGAGCACCAACAAGCATAATGGCCGTAAATAGTACAGTCGAAGAGGTGCGGACAGATTCTAAGGTGGCATCCGGAGGGATGGTTGCAGAATATAAATGGGGAGATAGGAGAATTTGGAACCTAATTATCGCTATGTTAGCACCACATGTAATTGAATAATAGTTACGGAAAAGACATACAACTCAAATAGCTCCTCGGCCTGCTCATATGTGATCACCTTTTCTGAAATCAGATCGGTGTCCATGCGCCGCATGCCCCCCTTTCGTCGCTGTCTAACGCTACGCAGCTCACTGAAAAGACCGTTCAGTCGTGTTGCTTCAATGAGACTCCGCATTGGGCCTGGTGATACATCCCGGTCACCTCGTTTCGGTGCTGCGACGACTGGCTCTTGTGAATTATGTCGTGTCGACCGAGGAGACTGAATCGGCTCAACGATTGGGGTCTGCGCATACATGTCCAAGGCCGGCATATTCAATTTATCGAGGACATCTTCGAGGGCTCGTTCGAGCTTGAAGATGGTGCTATTTGCATGTTGCTGCCATCCTTCTTCGCCATCCGTACTCATCCACGGCCTTTTACGGACGCACTGCAGACCAAGACGCAGACAGCGAGAGCAACTGCCCACATCACGATCGTTAGAGTCGCATTTGATTTTCAATTTGCGACAGGTCACGCAAGCTCTACCTTTCCGTAATATTGCATCGGATGGATTGGCTCTCTTCTGTTTTTTTGTCGGCGGGCCGGCAATGTCCGCCGTCGGAGGGGGTTGTTCTCTGAAGCCGTTACTATTCATCGGGGAATTGTCAAGATCAGCAGATGATTTCAGATGAAGATGCAAAGCTAGCCTCTAGCTTCAATGCGAGAAATGCCAAAGAGAGCACCGCCGTTGCATCTCGGAGAAGCTCCGACTGTCGTTCACCTCCGCATTTGCCCTTCTTGCCAAGACACGCTAGTCTCCACCTTGACTACTGGCCTGCCATTGGCTACGACTGGGAGTATGCCAGGCTACTTGCTCTTGGAGTTTTGAGGCCACGCCAGCTCGACTTGATGAGCTGGACCCATACAGGAGAAATATTAATTTAAATTTCTTGCACGGGGTGCTGCCGTATTATCCGAGAACAATTAGCTTTTGCAGTGTAATTATTCTGTGCACATTTCTTGTTGGCATCATCGGTCTCCACTCCGTATATCGCCGACGGTCATATCGGCATTGTTCCGCCGCCCCTTACGCCGATAACCCGAATTGTTCGTTTTTTGTCTCTAAGTTGATTAGTTGACGCGAAGAAACATGGTAAACAAGATCCAGAAATAGAAAAGGAAATTATACCAGCAGCCTCCCCGCAATCCGAGGTAGTTAATCAGCCCCAATATCCGACGGAGCACTAGCGATTTATTACAGCTGAAGGCTCTCTTGCAGAAAGATCCATTCATAAAGGTCAACGTTTAACTAAAATATTTTGGGAGAAACCAAGAGTCGGTAGAAGTACACACAAAAGATAACGAAAAATGTCTACGGTATGCCTATTTGAATTATTATCACCCTTGGATAAATATCCCACCTGTGAGAACTAACATGTCCAAAGAGTAATTTATCATTCCGGCCTCGTATCGCAATTACTCTGGGGGATCCAGCAGGTGTTGGCCCGGAATTAGGAGCCAAACTTCTTGCTGATCCTCAAAACAGGGCGCGGGCAGATCTCATTGTGCTGGCTGATAAAAGCGAAGTGGACGCAGCAGCAGCTGTTGCTGAAGTCACCATCCCCATATGCAATGAAGCAGGTCCAGATAGCGTGAAAGTTCTTGATGATGGTACCGCGCCGAAGGTCCCAATCGAACGTGGGAAGATTTCCAAGGAAGCTGGCGAACGAACGCTGTACCAATTGAAGCGTGCTGTAGCCCTGGTCAACAACGGCATGGCCGACGCTATCGTCTTCACCCCATTGAACAAGACTGCATTGCATATGGCTGGTATGCATGAGGAGGATGAACTACGATGGTTTGCTATGCACTTGGGCCATGAAGGAACCACAAGCGAGATAAATATCATTCCGGGACTATGGACGTCGCGAGTTACAAGTCACATTGGCATCAAAGACGTTTCATCTCGGATCAACAAGACTGGGGTCAAAAACGCGATCGAGCTTTTACACAATCTACTGTAAGCACCCAGACAGCGAATGGTAGAAATAGTTCGCATAAGCATTTGGTCTGTTTCTAACTTTTATTTCGCGCGCTAGATCTGACTTCGGTATCACAAACCCTCGCATTGGCGTTTGCGCTTTGAATCCACACAACGGCGAAAATGGTATCTTTGGCCGCGAAGAAATCGACGAAATCCGCCCTGGCGTTGAAATGGCACAAGCCGTTGGAATTGACGCAAAGGGTCCCTTTCCGTCCGATACTATTTTCGTGGGTCGAAAGAACTACGATGGCATCGTGACCATGTATCACGATCAGGGCCAAATCGCCCTCAAGGTTATTGGCTTTGATGGTGGCGTTACCGTCCAGGGTGGCTTACCTGTGGTGATTGCTACGCCTGCACATGGAACGGCTTTTGATATAGCCGGTAAGAACATTGCAAGCGTCACCAGTAGCCAGAATGCCCTCGATGTGGCAATTGCAGTTGCTACCAAGAAGGTGGCTAGAGAAAATTTGGCCAAGGCTCCTGAAGTTCCTTTGGACGCGAGCGTAAACCGGGTCGAGGTTCAAGCCATTGCAGTTTAAATCTCTTTTCTGTACATAACCAGACTTCTCCGTCCATTTGTCATTTGCAATTTTGCGTAATGGGTGTTTTTGTCATATATCCTTGACAAATTGGTTCCACTTTTATGATGTTATGTTTGATTTATACCGTAAAATTGCTTCAAAGGTTTTGTAACTACACCGGTAGATATGAAAACCACGTATGTACCTGGGTAAATAGTGTGCGATACAGAATTTAATGCGTCCTGATCCGTTCGAATACTTGGTTCATTGACTAAAAAATTACAATAACGTTTATTACGAAGGGGACGTGCCTAGGAAAATAGTGAATAAAACAAAAGATATCAAATTATAAGCGACGTCAGTAGATACAGACACCTCTAATACTTAGGAATATACCACATCCTACTCCATTGTTCCCAACAAACAGATAACATACTCAGTTATAGCCAACAAATTACTACTCATCAAAAGACTCTACTCGACGACCATCCTTCCACAGCCCTTCAACAATTGGAATTTCCCTGTATCCTTGACCAATCACATTTCCGTCCTTATCATACCGAGGGAGCTCCCCAAGCCATCCCCAATGGCATTTCTCTTTCATTCCTAGCTCCTGCCAATTATTAATATCTTTCTCGGGATTATCGTTGAACACTGGCAGAAGGTCAACCAATGCCGTATCATGTGCTAAGCAAACCAACACATTAGGGTCAGAGTCGAAGTACTGTTGCATCTTGGCTGTGGTTATTTTGGCTAGCGCAGGGTCTTTATATGAGGAGTGTTTGTGAGTCGAGAGGCGGTAAAAAGGTGTCTCGCTTTTGTTGACAGTGGAAGGGTCTACTTCTTCGTTATGCAGCTGGGGATGGTGATCGCTGAAATACTCGCAAGGACAGGGCATTGGGTATTTTCCAGCGCGTCCACGGAATGCCGCTTCTGGGATGGACCCCGGTAGTGGAATCCATTCACTAGGTCGAAAGTCTCCGGAAAAATGGCAAATGTCGCCTCCAAGAAACGCAAACGTAGTAGGAGTTGTACGGGCAAGAGCGCATAGATGCCCCGGCCAGTGGCCTGGGGTGTCGAGTAGATAGAGGGAACCATCACCATAGAAATCATGGGCGGGGAAAGGACCAATGTGCAAGTCTTTGCAGTCTATTTCAAAACAGTTGCGACCTTCGAAGTCCGCCGCATTGAGATTGGAATTCGGGCTGTGAGGATACGCTGGAAAGACACCGGTCCCCTTTCCATAGCAGAGATTTGTGGATGGAGGGAATAAATTAGGGCTACCCATATGATCCCAGTGGCTGTGCGACCAAATTATATCATCTGGATTTTTTGATTGGGGGTTAGTTCAAGGCTATTATTTATGCTTCACTGTTGGGGTAAAGCTCACTAATCTCGCTAAGACCCAAGCCCTTTTCTTGTAGAATTTCAGTAACGTCCTTCTCGATCCGAACACCCGGAATAGCATCCTTGATTCGCTGAAGTGTCATAGGAGGCGAATTCCAGTAATCTTTGCGTGTGCCCAAGTCAAACATTGCTTTCTTTCCCAATCGCTCGTTTTCAATCAGAAACGCCATGGTCGTCACGCTCATGATTTCGTGTCCGGGCATAACGGGGTACACGAACCCCTCGGCATGCAGAGACATGACAGATGTGGTGTCTACCATGCGGACGCGAACGGTGTTGTTTGAAGGTGGCGGGGGGTTCAGAGTCTCCATTCCCCTTGGTTCTGCCATGATTGTGGTTTCTTCGTAAGGCCGGTGGAGGATACAGGAATTGGTACCGAGATATGACTGTGAGAATATGACTGTGAGAATCTTTAGTTATACGACTTTTTGGGGGCAGTATCTATCCAGTCTGCGCTTTGTATAACTTGAAAGCCGGCTTAAAATTGCAACTTGCTACGTTTATAAATTTTGTGTCTTAACAAGTGAGGGGTCACCAGATGAATGCGAAGAAAATCGGCAAGTACCCCAATATAGTTCGGGAAAATGAATAGCCAGGAGGCTACACGCAAAATGTACTTCCGCGCATAAGAATATCCATACACCGATGTAGAGAGTTCAGAGTCGGTCAGGTCGGCCTCACACGGAGATGCTGCCGTCGGTGACACCCCGGCGCCTTTCCCAAAATGGTCATTTTGACGGGCCACTTCACCGGCCCCGCTTTCCCCAGATTCTTGCTTACCCCATATTTAGACTTCACATATCACGTGATGGCAGTTGCAACGCTCTTATTTATCTGCCCCATCTCTTCTCGCCATATGGCTGCATCCAGGTTAGAAGTCCCTGCCAGTTACCCCCAGGGTTTCCTCATCGACAATGGCTTCATCCCCAAAGGAAACGGCAGAGGCTACAATGGGTGCAGGAAACGTTGGTCTTGACTCGAGCAAACCACCCCTGAACAGTATCTCACAGATGGAGATAGAGGATGTGCGAGTTATCACCGAAGATCAGGCTGAGAAGTACTCCAAAGACGACGATGAGGCTATGAAAGCATTCGCCAGATATCAAGGCCCACCTTTGGTTTTGGATGCAGCGACGAATAAGAGACTGCTCCGCACTATTGATTGGCATTTGATGCCTATATTGTAAGTGAAGCAAGCTCTAGTTGTTCCGGTTTTAGTACTAAGTCTAGTAATACTCCAACAGATGTCTTGTCTTTGGACTGAACTACCTGGACAAAACGACACTTTCATACGCTAGTATCATGGGTATAAAGGAGGATATCCATTTGGTTGGGAATGAATATCAATGGCTCGGGTCGATATTCTACCTTGGCTTTCTCATCTGGGAGGTATGTCAAATTTTCAATGAGGGAAGAGTAGCAAAGGTCAAAATTGTACCGCTGACACTTGAAAAAAACAAAACTCAATCAGTATCCTACCAATCGTTTGCTACAATTTCTTCCTCTTGCTAAATACTCGGCTTTTTGTGTGACCACTTGGGGAGCTGTTCTCGCACTCTCCGCCACTTTGACAAACCTTTCGGGTGCAATGGCAATTCGTTTCTTTCTGGGTATGTTTGAAGCCGCCAGTATGCCGGGTTTTGCACTTCTTTCATCCCAATGGTATACAGTCAAGGAACACAATTCTCGAACTGGCATCTGGATTAGTTCCAATGGATGGGGTCAGATTGTTGGCGGCTTAGTCGCATATGCTATTGCTAAAAATGTCAACGATGATGGACCTGGTCTTTCTGGGTGGAAGATCATGTTCATTGCGATTGGCTGTTTTACTGTAAGTCTTGGTCAAAAAAATTACATCGGGAGTACATTTGACACTAATACTAACCCGTTTATTTGATCCCCAACATAGACGCTAGTGGGTCTTTTATTTTTCTGGGTAATCCCAGACAACCAACTTAACTGCCGCTGGCTCAATGAACGGGACAGATTGTTGGCCTTAGAGAGAGTCCGTGAAAACGAGCAAGGGATTGGAAACAGAAAGTTCAAATGGTACCAATTTCGCGAAGCATTACTAGATCCTCTGAACTGGGCTCTCTTTATGTATGGAGTGCTATCTGACATTTCCAACGGAGGCATTACAAACTTTTTCAGTCAGTTGATCGTGAACTTTGGCTACACAGAACAAGAAAGTCTACTTTACGGAATTCCTGGCGGCGCTGTGGTTATTATTGCCTGTGTCTCTAATGGCCTTGCCGGTGACTACTTCGGACAGCGGACGCTGGTAGCTTGCGTGCCCATGTTGTGTGCTGCCATTGGCATGCTGCTAATCATTGTACTACCGATTTCCAATGATGTCGGACGACTGGTGGGATATTATCTGACACAGGCACTGCCAGCTACAGGTGCTACTGTTCTCTCTCTCATCTCAAGCAATATTGCTGGATATACTAAGAAAACCACCGTTGCGGCTCTATACTTGATTGGATATTGCATTGGCAATATCATTGGGCCACAGACATTCACATCTCAGGATGCACCACGCTATGTCTCGGCTGAGATCACTATTTTAGTGTGTTTTGGCCTATGTATCGTTGATTTACTCTTCATCAACTGGTGGTGCCGGCGAGAAAACAAGCGAAAAGCGGCTATTCGAGAAGGTCCTGATTATGTGCATGTTGAAAATCAAGGGTAAGCTCTCTCATTAGTAGTCTATTTTTATTTGAGGCCTTGCATTCCTAACTTTCTGCAGATGGCGTGATTTGACCGATCGAGAAAATCCTGAATTTATCTATTCCTTGTAAAACTGAACAGTGCTAACATTATGGACTGTGCAGTAGCAAGGCTTTAAAAACATTTACGAAGTTAGATTTCAGAAAAACCATAGGGGTACATTAGTAGCCGAATAAATATTTTTATTCTCATTCTCTGAATATCATCTACAGTAAAGGTTGTGGTGATCGTGTGTTTGGCGGGATCTTTGGGAACAATCCCCTGCGTCGCGATAACGGTGCTTTTGCGGAGTACGTTGCTGTTCCCACTCGTCTCGTGTGGCATGTGCCAGGGGATATGGATCTCGCAACAGCATCGACTATGGGAGCCACGCTAGCCACAGTCGGGTTGGCATTGTTCAACTACATGCAGCTACCATTGCCAGACTTGGTAAATCCCGCCAGCGACAAAGTGACATCACCAACGGTGCTCGTGTATGGCGGCGGCACATCAACGGGCGCAATGGCGATGCAGGTCCTAAAGATAGCAGGCTACACGCCTATAACAACCTGTTCGCCTGCATCAGCCGCGCGGGCCATATCTTTTGGCGCGGCGGCCACATTCGATTACCACTCGTCGACGTGTGGCGCGGACGTGCGTGAATATAGGGGCGACTCGCTGGCACTTGTACTGGACTGTATCAGCGATACGGCATCCATGAGTATCTGCTATGAAGCCTTGGGATCGGCAGGCGGACGCTACGTGGCTCTAGACGCGTTTCCTTTGCGCGGCCATACTCGCCGCAGTGTGGTTCCCGACTGGGTGTGCACGTACACGCAGTTTGGACACGCCGTAGCCTGGGCGCCGCCGTATAACTTGGACGCGCGGCCGCACGACCGCGACTCTGCCGAGGCATGGTATGTGATCGCGCAGCGATTGCTGGATGAGGGTCGCATTCAGCCGTTCCCAATGGAGGAGAGGAGAGGCGGACTGGGATCGGTTGGGGAAGGGATCAAGGAGGTGTGGAAAGGCGAGGTCAAAGGGCTGGAGCTGGCATATCCCATTGCGGAGAGACTGGATGTTGCATGATACGCGCACGTATGGCCGTTGATTCTGAATTTGTAGATATTTTCACATTTAGCCTGCAGAATATCCCATACTTGCACTGATACAATCCAGGCGAGGCAATGATGGATCAGGCGGTAGTTATGTTTTGCGACGAGAGAAAGAGGAAGGAGGAAGGAGCTCAGAGGGAAGTGGGTCGGTCTAAACATTAGGGTTGGTTCGTACTAACCATTTATGGTAAGCTTGTACATTAGGGTTGATATTAGCATTAGGGTTGGCTACACTCTTCAGGAACCTATCCATCGGAAGGAAATTCTAGGGATAGTCCATGTAGTAAGACAGTTATTGGATATACAACGTGTATACTAGTTGTAGGAGCATTGTATAAACACGTTCGTCCACCATGTATCTAGTTCTGTTCTTCCTAGTCTCACTTGTTCTCCTCCCGAAGTTCACTTCAAGTTAGTGTTCCCTACTAGGGAGCTAAACAAACACGAGTCTCTAAATTATATTGCGGCTATTTTTAGGCTGTTCAGCTCAGTGGAAACCGGTTCTATATACGAGGTTTCAAACCTCAGCCGCATATTAAGTTCGAATAACCGGCTACTTTCACCCGTATGCGGTTCCTGGGCAGTCACAAATATTCAATGAACCCCCAGAAGCCCAGGAATACATAAATGCATTCAGTATAGTAGATATCCTCGTCATCTCTTATTCTTTGCTCTGTAATTTGCTTGCTACCTAGCTACATTACTATGGGCGACGGGAGTGAGGTTGACGTTCTTGTCATTGGAGCAGGTAAGCTGACGGCATCTCCAATTTATTCGGGGTCCATTTGTTAACGCACATGTCAATATTTGGCAGGTATATCGGGAATTTTTGCAGCCAAATTCTGGCTGGATACCCACCCCGATTCTCGATTGGCTATTCTCGACAGGGACAACTGTATTGGCGGGACTTGGAACTCCCGTAAGTCGCATCGCGTCTCATCTCGTCTCTTCAGCTTCACTTACTTTTTTTCGCCTGTAGGTCGCGGTTATGATACCTTTTGGACTCAATGGACGGTAGGAACGGCTGAGTTCTCGGACCAGCCCATGCCACGACCACCAGATGAGGACGTCTATCTCGAGTTCTTCAAAGCCAAGCATACGACAAAGTACCTCAACGACTATGTCGATTCGCATAGCTACTCTGGGCAGACGTTGCGCGATAGAGTCACACTCTCAACCGAAGTACAGTCGGTTCAGAAGATCGATGGCGGATGGACTGTGGTGTCCAAAGAACGAGAAACTGCACTACTGCATACATTCAAAACCGCCAAACTAATTGTTGCCAGCGGCTTGACGTCAATTCCCAGTATGCCTTCGCTACCGGGAAGGGACAATTTTCTCGGTCAGGTTCTACACCAGGACGGCTTTGGTTCGTCCAACGTCTTGACCTCGCCAGAAATCAAGAACATCACCGTTCTAGGTGGTGGAAAGTCATCGGCCGATATGGTGTACGAATCCGTCAAAGCCGGCAAAAATGTATCTTGGGTCCTGAAAAATACCGATACGGCTGGTCCTGGGTTCTTTCTCTCTCCAAAAGGAGCAGGCCCATACAAAAATGCATTTGAGATAGGCATGACTCGGCTAGCTGCAACGTTTACGCCTTCTATTATGAATGGGATAAATTGGTGGACAAGACTCCTTCATTGTTCCAAGTATGGCCCCAGACTAATGGCTGGCTTCTGGGACTCTGTCGACTCGAAAGCTCGAGCTGAGGCCGATTACCAACGGAAAAGTCTACAAAACTTTGACAAGTTATGTCCACACTCACCGTAAGCCCTGATTATCCCAAATACTAATATTTCTCACTAAATCAAACAGGATATTCTGGCAGAATTCTACAGGTGGTCTTCTTAATCACCCAGACTTCTTTGACACTGTTGCAGGCAACGTCCGCGTTTATGTCGGGGATATTGATTGCCTCGACAAAGACGTACTTCGCCTGAAAAGTGGCGACCACGTACCTACCGACGCTCTACTTTGCGGTACTGGCTGGGAGTCTTCACTCCAATTCTTCTCCGAGGAGCAGTGCAGGCAACTTGGTCTACCCCATCTAGTGGACGACGAGTCGCCAGATGAGGAAGGCCACTGGGCAGCACTCGAATCCGACGCGGACGCTCAAGTTCTCGCCACCTTTCCGCAGCTTGCAAACCCTCCTCCCGTCTTTCTCAAGCCTATCACAAAGACCCCATACCGGCTATATCGGCATGTTGTTCCTTTGTCCGAATCAGGTGATGCAAGTAAAGACCACTCTATTGTCTTTATTGGTCAGGTCGTGGTAGGCAACTACTTCCCTGTTGTGGAATGCCAATCATTTTGGGCGACTGCCTACTTGGATGGTAAACTGGATGTGCCGAGTTTAGGAGAGCAGGAAAAGGATGTAGCCCTATCCACAACGTGGTGTCGGCGTCGATACCTTAGTAATGGACGTCAAGGCAATGCCTTGACCTTTGAGGTCATTGGATATACGGATACCTTGTTAAGAGATCTCGGTCTCCGCAGTAACCGCAAAGGCTGGTTCAAGGATATTTTCTTCTCCGTCTGGGCTAGGGACTTTCGGGGCTTGAAAGCAGAGTTTATGGAGAAGTATGGATACAATGAGACCGAGATAGGGAAGTGAGATGACGCGCCGGTGTCTCTATCCAGGCCGGTCCATGTAAAACTATGAGATTCAGGATAACAAATCTATGTAAAACCACATCAAATAATTTAAACATGCTAAAACTCCAATCCCATAAAAATCGTCCCTTCAAGCGGCGTCTGATAATACGCCTCAATCTCCACAAAGCCGTATCGCTTGTACAACGCTCTTGCACTAGCCATATACGTCGATGGCAGCGTATCCAGCCTCATCCCTCGATACGACCGTGTTGACTTTGCGTGCTGGATAATCGCTTCAACCAGTTTTGTGCCGATACCACTGCCGCGTGCTTCCGGGGCGAGGTACAATCTTTTCATTTCGCAGTATCTCTCGCCGTCGTCGTGAGGGTGGAGCGGTAATCTGCGATAGGCGACGCAGCCTAGCAATTTTTTGTCATCGTCATTTTTATTGTCTGGGCGAGCAACTAGAAGACATCCCCCACGTCCTGGCGCGTATTTGCCGGGCAGTGAATTAATCTCGGTTTCGTAGTCTTGGAATGTGAGGTCAAGGTCTAGGGCCTTGGTGTATGCCGTAAAGAGGCGTATTATTTCTTGTTCGTCGCGAGGGAATACCGCCGGTTCTATTTTAAATGGTTGAGGCATTTTATGTTTTCTTCTCCTTTTTATTTGACTTGTTTATGTTTATTTTTGTTGCCAGTAAATAGTAATACTAATGATGCCAGTCAGTAGATGAGTCATAGGCCACTATGGCTAGACAACAGCCGACATTTAGCAGACATTCACTCACTATTCCAAAGATGTCGATGATTAACTTACGTGGTTTCAAATTCTTCTAAGATGTATGTCTAATAATAGCGGTTAGTTGAGAGGCTATCAACATGAGGGGTTAGCTCCGCTAGTTTGAACTCCTTCTAATGAACATGCTATGCTCGGATTTCTATTCACGTCTTTTATTCAATAAATAAGTACCACCGTACTGTATACTGGTCAAAACTAGCTCACATTATAATGTCCACTCCTCCAGCCAAGGTCCCCTCTCGTAGAGAAGAGGAGAGATTCGAGGAGACAGGTGCTGCATGTGAATGGGCCGAGTTGTATCGTCCTGGGGGATTCCATCCGGTACATCTTGGAGACTCTTTTCAAAATGGCCGTTATCTTATTATTCGAAAGCTGGGTTATGGTTCATTTGCTACGGTATGGCTCGCTTTTGACAAGATGTATGTCCATCCAGCCTATTTAAAAAAGATATACTTACTTACTAATTTCCTAGAAACGCGGAATACGTCGCCTTGAAGATTATGATGGCCAAGTCGTCGACCTCTGCTGACTTAGAGCTTGAAATATCCAATCAACTTGCAGAAGTCGCAAAAGATGACACCTTTTCAGCACATGTAATAATGCTCCTCAATTCCTTCGAGCATGAAGGGCCCAATGGCAAACACCGCTGTCTCGACTACGAACCAATGGCTTCGACTGTTGCTTCTATGCAGTCGAAGCTTCCCTGGAAACGACCAAGAACATTTCCTCCTAGGCGGCCCCGATATCCAAAATGGATGGCTAAGAAAATTCTAAAGAGTGCCTTGTCTGGATTGGCGTTTCTCCACAAGAACGGCGTCGTTCACGGCGACTTCCAACCTGGAAATATCCTTATTTCTCTTCGTCAAGATCTGAACTCACTAAACGAAACAGATCTCCAGCAAGACAAATCCAAAATCACGGAGCCGCTTCAACGATTGGATGGAAAGCCAGATAGATGGGCTCCGCGCTACTTGGTAATCGGCGAATCTCTTCATAAATATGCCGACCTTACGCCGAACATGAGTGTGAAGATCTCAGATTTTGGTGCCGGTAAGAAGAACAGCGCTCGATTTTCTCAATCCAAACTAACCTTGTCATCTAGCATTCTGGTCTAAAAGTCCACCAAAGTCCACGGTAACCCCGCTGGCGCTGAGAGCCCCTGAGCTCATCTTCAATGAGCCGTTTGACGGGAGCATTGATATCTGGAGCTTTGGGTGTTTGGTTTATGAGCTCCTCACTGGAGAACAGTTGTTTGGCGTTTTCGCATTGGCGGATGACGAGAAAGACGATGCGGATGATGACCACTTGCTGGATCTCAACGATATCATTGAGCCTCTTCCTGGGTCATGGATGTCCAAGTGGTCGCGTGCGCACAAATACTTTGGTCCTAATGGCGAGCGATTCATGCCACCAGAGAGGTACGGTGATGCGTATGAAGCTTCCTTCGCGTATA
Source organism: Penicillium sp. OUCMDZ-019 (assembly GCA_011750695.1). Taxonomy (NCBI): domain Eukaryota; kingdom Fungi; phylum Ascomycota; class Eurotiomycetes; order Eurotiales; family Aspergillaceae; genus Penicillium; species Penicillium sp. OUCMDZ-019. Next base: position 81,897 of record WTTZ01000067.1, on the reverse strand, counting down.
ATGATTCTATCATGGACGGCGTCAATGAGGAGCATGATGGTTATGATGACGATATCCCGAATGCGGAGTGTGATACAATAAATGGTGAAAATAATGCGGTTGGTGAGGAAGACAGTATAGAAAGTACTTCGTTTAGAAAAATTCGACCACCCCCCATCAACAACGAACCGATGATCATCAATGATCCTTTGGAAACTCTCTTCGACAAGCACAAACCCGATGATATTGACTTCGAGGAGGCAAAGGTGATCACCGGACTGATTCGCAAGATATTGCGCTATGAGCCATCGGAGCGCCCTACAGCTGCAGAGCTTCTTCAACATGAGTGGCTCAAGGATTAATTAGTGTTCTGAACTATGAACTATTCTTGTGGTCTTTATGTTAAATTCACTTGAAATATAGTCTCTATAGATTTTGCTGTCGTGCACTTTGTGGTCATTGATATAGAAATCAGGCAAACAACGGATTTCCTAGGTAGCATTCAACAGGCGTCATGCATCGATCTAAAATTATCCAACATTATGAACATAGGACAAATTCTAATATCTACTAGTCCGCTCAGAGTCTCGATGACCTATATAGTATGGGAAATTGCTTGCTGTAGCACGGACAAGGATTGGCCCAGCTGCCTGCTATGTACTATACTAAGCGGTCTGATGCAAATATCGCTGCACTAATCACCGTGGAGCATTCATAATTCTTTGTTGGTATGTGGATAACTCCTCGGCGCGCGAACTCTAGATGTATTCATAATCTCATATCAACGGAGTTCCGTATGTTAAACCTGCTGCCTAATCAACCCGACTTCAAGGATATAAATTTAGCATACTAGGTAGCGGGAACTCAGGGGTTTTATTCAATATTGTATATCTTTTCTCTATCATTTCCCTCTATATACCTCCAAAATAAAGACCAATGGCGACAGTCCAGGGCACCTACACAGACGCCTTCGGGCCCATAAAGCAAGCTTTCCAAGCAAACCTCGACAATGGCGAAGAGCTAGGCGCGGCGATACATGTCACCGTCGGGGGTCACACAGTAGTCGACCTTTGGGGCGGCTTTGCAGACGCAAAACGCACTCGACCATGGACCGAGGATACCATTGTCAACGCCTGGTCAACAAGCAAAACCGTCACTGCCCTGGCAGCAATGATCCTCGTCGATCGCGGCCTGCTCGATCTCGATGCACCAGTGGCCAAGTACTGGCCGGAATTCGCGGCCAATGGCAAAGACAAGGTGCTTGTCCGCCATGTTCTCTCTCACACGTCTGGCGTCTCCGGCTGGGAGAAGCCCATCAAATACGAGGATATATACGATCTTGAAACCTCCACCGCTCGTCTGGCATCGCAGGCTCCGTGGTGGGAGCCTGGCACCGTCTCGGGTTACCATGCCGTCACCTATGGTCATTTGATTGGCGAGATTGTGCGCCGGGTGACTGGCAAATCCCTTCGAGACTTTGTTCAGGACGACATTGCGCGCCCGGTAGACGCCGACTACCAGGTTGGAGCGCGCGAGTCGGACTGGCATCGTGTCGCAGAGGTGATTCCTCCGCCACCCGTCGACCCAAGCATGTTTGGCACGCTAGACCCCGAGGGCGTGATGATGAAGTCGCTGGCGTTTTCGTTCGACAGCGCTCCCAGACCAAATACGCCAGAGTTTCGACGCGCTCAGATCGGTTCGATTAATGGGCATACGAATGCTCGAGCGCTCAGTCGAATCTTCACCCCCTTGGCCGCGGGCGACCTTCTATCGCAAAAGACAATTGACAAGATCTTTGAGGTTCAGTATAAAGGCGTTGACGTGGTGACTCTGCTCCCTATGTGTTGGGGCGTTGGGTTCGGACTGGCACATCCTGATTCTATGTCTTATATACCACAGGGCAGGGTCTTTTTCTGGACTGGATGGGGTGGATCGATTCTTCTTGTCGACTTGGAGAAACAGCTGGTTATTAGCTATGTGATGAATAATATGGGCCAAGGGTCGGTGATGGGAAGTGACCGCACGAAACAATACGTCGAGGCTATTTACAAGGCTGTGCAAGAAAAATAAGAAGCTTCTCTGTACAATATATACTGCTCATACATAGGTATGCTCAGTCCTGCTATATACAAAGGACTACCTACCTAGGTATATTCGACTCCATTGTGAATATGACTATAGTATATTTTCATCTAATTCGCGGAAATCTTAGCTTCGTAGAGCTTTCTTCCTTTAATGCCAACATGGCACTTGAAAACACCACCGTGCCATTTAGCCGACTCGGGATATTTGTCTGCTTCAGGGTCTTCTTCACTTGTGATGTAGACATCCTCGCCGACAAAGACGACGGCCTGGATAGAGTAAGCAATTATTCCTAACTTATAAAAGGGGGGTTACTTACTGTAGGACATCTCGTCGGCACCTCAATCTCAGCAGTAACTTTACCTTCAGGTGAAACCCTAACGACCTTCCAGCCTCCCCATATAGCAACCCACAGGTTACCCTCAGCATCCATTGCATGGCCATCCGGACCACCAACATCAGAATGCCAAAAGACGCGCTGGTTGGAGATGTTGCCGGTCGCCGCATCGTAGTCAAATGCATAGATATTTCCCGTGGGACTATCGGTCCAATACATGATTTTGTCATCCAGGCTAAACGAGATGCCATTGGGAATAGTCACGTTTTCCAGGACACGATGCAATGAGCCGTCCGTATCAAGGCGGAAGAGAATACCTAACAATATCCCAATTTAGCATTTGACTTCTGTATTCAGCGAGATAGGGTTCACGAACCAACAGGATCAAACTTCCCATTCGTAACCGCCGGATCGTTCATGGCACCGACCCAGAAACGGCCCTGGCTGTCAACCGCGCCGTCATTGCCGCGCATGAGATTCTCATAATCTTTGGCGATTTCGGCCTCGTTCCAGAAGCGCTTGATGTATTTGTATTCGCTGCTGGTGCGGTTTGCAATGCCAATGCCGTGTTTTCCGCCGAATAGGAAGGTGTCTGTTGCTGACTGGAGATTTGCCGTGACGCTTTTACAATATCAATCAATATTCATTTATTCTTCGTTGTAAGTAATAATAGATACGAGGGAAAAATCTCACCCGAATGAAATGTCATATTCAATGGTCTTTGCAGACGACGGTCCCTCGTTCAAATCAACCCACCAGACATGGCGCTTGGCGATGTCGATGAAGCGCAGCGTATTGGTCGCTTCCTCGTAGAATGGGCCCTCGGAAAGACCGCATTTGGTGTCGAGGAACGGCTGGATTTGTTAGTCAATCAATACAATAAAATGAACCTCTTTTTTTACAAAATACCTCTTTGATTGTGAATTTCTGCATTTTGTTGTTGTCGGGATGTTCACCGGAGTATGTGGGTGCCTCAGGATGTCAAGATAAGTAAGTAAGAAATTAGAGCCAATCAAGACGAGGCCATAGCGGGTCCCCTGTGCCTGCCGAAATAGGCATGGTGCTGTCGACTTCATCTTCAACGTCAAGGGATATCTTATTTTAAGAAAATGGAGGCACAGGGGCCCCTGGTACTGTGATTCTTTTCTTCTCTTCCTTGGCTCGGCCTTGGCCATATAAAGGTTTTTTGGAACTATGCACTGTTAGATGAGCCAAAACAATGTATCGTGATGGCAGTACTCACAACGCGTATTTTTGATTATTGTACCACACGCGACATATGGGCATCTTCTGCATCATCTCATAATCCTCAAGAGGCGTCATAGAATCAAGAAGCATCCTGTTAAATGAACCGTCTTTGCCTTCGATGTTCCACTGCGCCCAGAACTCGAACAATCTCGGATAATAACCAGCAGAGTTCCAGTCAACAAGGCAGATACCCCCATCCGACTGCCAAATAATATTCCTCGGTGCAATATCAAGATGGCAGAGGACCAGATCGCAGTTCTCAAAAGATACCTTGCCTTCGCCTGGGAAAAGTCTACTATTGAACCAGTCCTCCATCTTTCTAACACTGGCAAAAGTCAAGTCAAGTCTGTCTGGCCAGAGGAGTCCACGACAAGGACCGCCGCTGAGACTGCCGGGAATATCTGCTTTAAGCGTGCTGAAATAGTTGAGTATCTGCACGAGCCGTTTAATATGATCAGCTCCCAGCGGATCTATCACTGTCCCTTCCACATATTCCATCATGATATAGCCGCGTCCGGAAGTGTCGGTGAAGTACCGGTGGACGCGTGGAACTCGGACGATAGTTTGATCAAGAAGGTCATACACTCTTTGCTGGTTAATTGCTTCGTCTTCAGAAAGCTCCGGTCCGAATTTGATCACGGTCTGCTCAGAGATTCTGATGACAAGATTCCCTTCCCGTAGTCCGCCGACGATTCGGTCGTGTGGCCGCGACAGGCAGTATGCGATCAGCTCGGCGTCTGGGGATTCGCTGGAAAGCATTTTTCCTCTATTAATCTTGTATTATATAAGCTCTGAAGACTGGAAATGTATTTTGGGATTAATTTTGATGGATTTTTGGACTGATGTTCATGACAGATGAATACCGGACTCATCCGGGATGTCCATGGATAGCTCGACCACCTGCATAAACGCGCATGGACGAACCTCAGCCTGAATTTGGGAAAATATCTTTCAATTCTCCGTTATACGGTATCGTAATGCTTTAACTGCCTTTCGGTAAGCCGACTTAATGGTGATGCAGTTCCAAGGTTACTTACCTAACCTATGCACCTTCACACCGATATATATATCCAGCACCAACCACCTCCAAGCTCCATAGCTAACCTAAGTAATTAAGCATTCGGATAATCAATTGAAAAGACCACTACACGAATTGACCAGGTGTCCATTTATAAGAATCATAATCCTAATTGAAAGTGCTATACCCTTGAAGCATCACGTAGTTGTACAGCTTCTGTGCAAAATCAGATACGTGACAGCTCCACAACCAATCAAACGTTCCAATTCCATCCAAGGCATGAATTGGGTAATTAGCTGAGCTTCACGGAGCTTCTCGCAGTCTTTGTACGTTCTGCAATCCGGGGTTTGAGATTCCTTACCCCGGATTCTTCGGGTTCTTCTACGGGATACTGTACGTATGTATTCTATACAAGTTAAGTTGGGAAACCTCAAATCGACTCCTTGATTTATACAATAGGAATGTCCGACGAGAAGGGTGGAATAGAAGAGAATTCACAAAGGAAATGTATGATAAAATGAGATGATGATGAGTGATGCTAAATAAGTAGTACACAGGATGGATAATACACTGATACACCCACGCCAAAATCGGGTTTTCCTTCCAACTTGTCGTGCTTTTTTTTTGTAATAATTTTTTGTCATGAAACCACTATCACCATTTCTTTTTCTTTGTTTTTCTAAAAAAAAAACCTGCCACCGTTCTATGTCTCTAAAATTTTCTCTCTAATAGAAAGACAAAGAAGAAAAAGATGGAAATAAACGGTTCGAAGATTTCCGAGTCTCGATCTGGCAATAAGAATTTTCCCAACCACGTCGTTCATGTTGCAGTCCAAAAAATTCCTATCGAATCGAAGGGTTGTCGTCCAAGTGAAACAAACAAAAAACAAGTTGATCGATTTTGGGCTCCGTTTTTGTCGAAGAAAAGTATCAAGTGGCGTGTAAAAGGTGTAAAAACGATCTTAAATCAGACCGAGGTTGGAATTGGTAGTAAATAGTTTACAAGAACTTGGCCATCATGGCAATCATGAGGTCGAAAAGACCAATGGCTTCGACGAAAGCGAAACCCAGAATGGCGTAACCGAAAAGGGTACCACGGAGAGAAGGGTTGCGGGCAACGGCGTTGAGGAGGGCAGCGAAGACGAGACCGATACCGGCACCGGCACCAGCAAGACCAATGGCAGCAGAGCCCATACCAATGTTCTGGGAGACCTCGACGAGAGCGTTGGCGATCTCAGAGGAGTAGCCACGGCGAGCCTGGGCCTGGAAAGCCTGGCGGGCGACGGTGGCAGGGATGGTGCGCTTGGAGGCCTGGAAGGCGTTGGGAGCAGCGAAGCGCTGGCCCTGAGGACGGACGGCGTTGGTGAAGGTACGCTTGGGGACAGCAGCGAACTGGCTGCGGACGGTCGAGCGAGCGACGCCGGAAGAGGCCATGGTGGCCATTCGGTTGGCGAACATCTTGGAGGCCATTGTGTAAGTATGTAGAGAGAGGGAGAAAAGATTCTCGTGTGGAATTGGAGAGGAGAGATGAGGTAGAAGGATGATTGGAGATGATGGAAGGGGGAGAGAAGAGAGAGGAAGAATGGGTTTTGTTGATGACGAGAAAAAAATAGGAGCGTTTTTTTCCAGCCACGGAAGAAAAAGGGAGGGCAGGGACTTGCTACTGTGGCCTGACTAAGAAAAATACGGGTGGGTATGCGCTGGCTGTACGGGGGATACAGAGCGTACAGTACAGTGTGCTGTCGGGATGAATCGGGTATGGCCAGCGCCGTATTTAATACTTGTTTTTTACGATGAACGGAGCATCCGGTGTATTAATGGGGCCGTGGGTGAGGATGGAGCCTGCGCAAAGCAACACAAACGAAGCTATTCGGATAGGCGACGCCTGCCGAGCTTTATACCTGAGTCCCGCAACAGACGCCATCCATGCCTCCCATGGCATTGTATTGCCATTGCGAGCGACTTGAAGCTGGCTGCCTTTGCGCTCCCATTCCTCGCGCTGGCGGGTGCGCAGAGATAACAGGGCCAGAGGAAAAATTTTAACGTCCGTCGCGAGTAACCTGTTTCGGAAAGGAGCTCTCTTAGCGCAGACTAAAAAGGGCTGAGTGGGTCATTGGCTTGCACCGGTCCAATGGTTCGCCTGGCATACCCACCGCTCACACCCAATCAGAGGTGCCCCTGGGCGGGATCGATCAAGACTTATCGGATCGGGTGGGTTTTCTCCACTGCGTCCGCTGCTCTGGTTGGCTGCGCTACCAGCAAGCGTCCCCGTCGGTATTCCGAGAGACCCACGGCAAATGCTCAATTCGGCTGCGCGATGTGGGTGTCATTTCCCGACTCCTTACGCTGTTTGCTCGCGTCTGGATAGATACACAGCACGAACAGCTCAATTAGGTGCAATTAAAGGCGGGAGACAGTCAATTGATAGATATTTTACATGATAATGATGATATAGCAGAATTTGGCAATTTTACCTGGAGGAGCCCAGCATTCCTTGCGTGGAACACTGGAAGCCCTCGGTAGCTATGACAACCGTGACCTCACGGCTGCGTCGGATTGTGGATCCGCTGGAATTTTGGTCGCGGGTTTCTCGGATGGCTGTTACACGCCAATACGCGGTATTTGTTATACAGGCCATCGCTGTTGACCAGAGCATTACACCCTCGATACGTCCAGAGGGAAAAGGCGCTAGAAAACGCGAGGTCGTGCCGAGGGAATCCTCCGGAGTATTTAACCCCGGGCCTCCTCCAGCGCCTCAGCGCCCTTTTCCGTACAGTACAAAACATGGAGTATATATATGTTGTACACTCCCCCATTTTTATATATCTGGTTTTTGTGGTCGCCAGCCAGCTGTGCAGCATTTTACAAGGGGTTGGAAGGGAGTGTTGACGGTGCTGTTCGGTGATCACTTCGGGAAAGCGAGCCTCCCTCCCGAGCCTATTATTGATCCGCTAGTCCTCGGCGTTTTCGCCTACCACCCTGGTCGAGCGAGATCACATGACGAATGTTGATTATTGATGCATCAACATATCAACTTTTACTCTGTATCCTGGTTCGTCGGGTAGTGAAGCCTGAAGCCTGAAGGGTGCTGAGATGTGCATCTCGCATTTCATGGCTCATTGCGAGGAGAATGGGAGGCCCACGCAAACCGTAGACTCTCGGACACCACACCGACACCGCCATACCTATTACTAGGCCTCCGGGCCAGCGCACCTTGGCCAATTCAGGCGATCCCGTGATGGGCAAATAATGATGTAAGCCGTATTCGTATTGTCACGTATTTATCCGTCTTGGCCAATGCAGTGCACGGAGACGCGCTCTTGGCATTCGCCTGCACCGTCTCTTCCGACCGCCGAGGTATTGCTCTTAGGGCTCAGGGCTCAGGGCATGGTGCGAGGGTTCGTCTTACTTTCCATGATTTCATGAAGCAATTGAGATAGTTTCTTCAGGTACATGGATAGCCTGTCTGTTCTTATCATAGATTGAGATTGTGAACGACTCATATCTGTGTGTCTACCTGCGTGTTAACCATCGCTGGCTTCTACGGACGTAGCCAGGACATGGTAGCCTGTAGGTACCTAGGTAGCTTCGAGTTCGGCATGAAGCACGAAAGCAACACGACGGTTATGGAATAAGGATTAATAGCAAGTGTTAATATATGTTTCCCTTGACTAAAAATAAATGTGTGCTCTAGAGTCTGTGCACCTTGGAATCTCTAGGGCTGATGCCTTGCCTACCTACCTAGGTAGGTACCTAGATTCATTTATATAAAAGCGCCGAGCACCAGTTTCTGCACTTCACCAAGCACTGTACTTACCTATTCTTTTGACCAGATAATAAATAAAATTAATTATTGTCACTTGACATTGGACAATGTCATTTTATTCAATGCTCATGCCATTCGGCGATTAAACAACGCCACAAACGATTCCCCTGCAGCTGCTCGGCGAGTATAAAATGCTCTCTTCTGAGCCTCTGGCGACACCTTTATTATTTCTTTATCAATATTTGGCCCCAAGGTCAATCTAGGGGATTTTTACACAAAAATCGACGAAAGAATTTACCGCTTCCCTAGCAATATGCAGATAAACAGAGGGATGAAATGTGTTCGTTTAGTCCTAGAGGTTGTGTACCTAAATAGTAACAAACCCTACCTAGGTACAAGGATAAACACTCGATGTCATGCTTCGGAGAGGTTGACATCTGACAATATGCCAAGTCAGCATGACCGTGATCAAGGCATGCACAGTAACTAACTGCTGAGACGGATGCTGTCATCGGCAGACCACCTAGTTAGGCATCAGCATTTCTCTCATGGAGTCTACGAACGGATGACACGATAACGAGGCAAATCTCGTATTTCTTATCATACGATTAGAATATTATATACGATAACATATCGCCAAGCTTAGCCCACGGTACTCTGCATGGTTGTTGCATTGAGACAGCTCAAAAATTTTCCATGGATACTACATAAATTCATCTGGCTTTGTCCATATACATGGTAACAAACTGAATATGCAACGGAAATAACTGACATCGAAATCAACGCCCCTATCCCCGACATGTTTGAAAGGAATGAACCCAGAACTACCATAGCCTTGGCGAATCAGCGATACTACTGTGCCACCGTGGCCAAGCCCCAAGGGATCATCACATCCACAGTAAGCTCTAAGTTTGGAAGCTGAGACATGCGGCTGACCTCACATCCTCGGCGACGTGTCAGGCTTGTACGACCACATCAGAAAACCAATCAGACTCGCCGGGCTAGATTTGATGCATCTGACCGATGACATCTTGATACATGAGCGATCATCATAGTAGATATGTATTAACTGTCCGGGCTATAAATAAATTGCATGTGTATTTACGTACGTGTTTGCGTTGGTCTACGTACGTAATTAGCAACCAGTCGCAAAAGAAAGCGCCCCTTTGATTGGCCCAATTTAGAGTTTGCGGCTGTAAAGCAAGCTGTGATTGGCTGCAGTTAATTGAGTTGCCTTGTTCCTGGGATCCACTCCAAGCCAACGTCCCCACTTCTACAAGGCAGTGTGGACTCGGCAAGGCGCAACCTTTGCCCAATCACAGCGCGCACCTATAAAGAAACTCCGCGCTTGCCACCAGCTACCCCACACTCAAGAGCAAACCCGCCAATCGCAGCACCAATAGGCGAGTCCGAATACGGTCTAGTAGCAAGCTGGGGAGACCACGTTAACTCAACTGAGAAGGATTCAAGGCGTTAAACCACAAGCAGCCTAGTGCCGTCTTTCAGCCTAAGCCCCTAACGAAAGTTGGGATTATGCTTTTCTCCTCCAACCCTCAGAAAGGGTTTCTTTCTCTTCTCTCGACTTCCCAGACTTCATCCTTATTTTCAGCCTCATCTTCGCTTTCGTTCTTTTCCCACCTGGCCGCGTCTGTCCCCTCGAAAATGGACGGAGTATAGCACACCAGACAAAAAACGACCATGTGCAAAACCTTCTGCGCCGGTGCCATATAGTCTGAGTTCAATAAACTCAGTTGCCTACAAATTTTTGGAAAAGGGGTGGAGATACACTTCTCACTTCTAGCTTCCTGCAACATTCCTTTTCGGGTCCCTGCGGAGATCCTCGTATCCTATCCGCCGAATTTACGATTATTATCTACTATATATATATATATTTAATGACGCCGTTATCTTTTATTTGTCTGAACCTTTGATATTACCCCCGCCCTCGATATATTATCGACCCGTGCGGTTACCCCACGATGCCTGCTCCCAGTGCACGCAAGTCGTTCAAACGATATTTTATAGGCGCCTTGGTGTGCGTGTTCCTGCTGGTCGTGTACTATCACGACTCATGGTTCAAGTCGTCTGGGGACAGGGCGATAGCCCAGATGCACCTCTGTATGTTCTCGTCTCCACATTCCACACACTGTACTGTCCAGTACACAGGTAAAGAGCCTGACTAACATGAACTTCTTCAGCTATGAACCAACCCCCTCCTACAGACCCCAAAACTAGCCGGCGCGCAAACGCTGCGCTCATTTCACTTGTCCGCAACTCTGAACTCGAAGGCATCATCTCGTCGATGCGGTATATGGAGAAATCGTTTAACTCTAAATTTGAATACCCATGGGTCTTTTTCAACGAAGCCCCGTTCACAGAGGAATTTAAGAAGAGGACCCAGGCGGAAACCAATGCGCCATGTACATATGGTTAGTCTGCTCGGTAGCTTTTTTCGAGAAACATGATTAACAATCTATAGAACTCATACCGAAAGAACAATGGGACGTGCCCGAATGGATCGACCAATCGCGCATGGAGGATGCATTTAAGGAAATGGCCAGTGATGGCGTCAAGCATGCCACTCAATTGAGCTACCATAAAATGTGCCGATGGTACTCGGGCTTCTTCTTCCGCCATCCTGCCCTGAAGAATTATAAATATTACTGGCGCGTTGAACCCGATGTCAAGTATGTCGCTCTCCTGCTACTTTTGATATCATCAGCTAATAAGGTTAATCATTAACAGATTTTTCTGCGACATCGAATACGACGTGTTCCAATTCATGGCCCAAAACAACAAAACATATGGCTTCACTCTCAACGTCTACGACGACCCCAAATCCATCCGCACCCTCTGGCCAACAACCACAGACTTTGTCAAAAAGCACCCCCAATATGCCCTCTCCTCCAGCGAAAACTCCTATTCCTGGCTCACAGACTCGACTGCGCGCCCTTCCGTCACCGAAACCGCCAATGGCTACAGCACATGCCATTTCTGGAGCAACTTTGAGATTGGCGACCTAGATTTCTGGCGCTCCAAGACCTACACCGACTACTTTGAACACCTCGACCGAACGGGGAATTTCTTCTATGAGCGCTGGGGTGACGCGCCCGTACATAGCGTTGCGCTAGGCCTTTTCGCGGCCAACGAGCAGATCCACTGGTTCCGCGACATCGGATACCAGCACAGCGTGTTCAGCAATTGTCCCGATAGCAAAAAGTGCCACGGATGCCAGGCGAATAAACTGACGCCGATTACGTACTGGCTGAACGGCGAGGATTGCCGCGTGAACTGGTTTAAGCAGGTCTGCGAGAGCAGCCGCAACAAAGACATTGTCGACGAGGAAATGTGTGGCCTGCATGGAATAGGTGGCAAGGACTATGTATAAATATAATAATTTTTGGGCACATTTGAGCACTTTTCAGCACTTTGAAGGGAGGGAGTTTGCTTTTGCTTGCTTAACTGCTTAATTGCTTCATGGCGGGCTCTCTATGTGTGGATTTCTTCTTGTCTATGTCTTTTTAGATACCAGATGCATATGTCATGTACGTGTATATAGACCCTTAAGTTTCAACAATTGTATGAGACGATCTTATCATCAACTTTGCACGCAAGGCATGGCCAAGACTGCCAGTGGATATGCATTCCAGATCTCGATCTGAGACACCAGACCCATAACCCCATAACGCAGTGAGCTTAATAAATGTAAAACAAACAAACACCGCCAGATAAACATCGGATCCCAAGCAAGGGCGAAGATCTAGCCACTGCGCCACAGCACTGAACTGCAGCAGGGGCCTAGACCTGTGCAGATCGAAGACAGCAGGTGGCTCGACATGATATCTTCATTCTGTCAATGTTCTGCCAATATTCTGATCAATAGGTCGGTTAGTGTCTGACTGATATGTAGTCGCCAGTGTAAAGTGTACTCCGTACTAGAAAATTAGAAGTGACTGACTGTCTGATGCATGCATCGGCCAGCGTGTTCATGTTTGCAGTAAATAAACGGCGGCCTCAGGCACCACGGCAGCCACAACCGGCGGCAGCTTCCTCCGACTTGCCCAGTTCGGCCAAGCGACTGCTCCTTCCTCGTCGTTCTCGGCCTCAACCTCAGCTGCGTTCGTCCGCCCAACTGAATTCATTCCTTCCTTCGTTGACTGTTCATTCTTTTTCTTTGCTGCCTCTAACATTGTCGCTGTACATTCGTTCTTTTCTTTTCTTTTCTTTTCTGCTCTGCTCTTTTTGTTTTTCTTTTCCTCTTCTTCCCTTCCCTTCTTTTTCTCCCCTCTATTCTCCGTCCAGGTAGACGACGTCTCCTTTTTGACTCCTTTTCGCAAATCCTTCCCCTCCGCGCCGCGATAAACAACAAAGACCGCGAAACCGACCCCGCCGAATTCCCCTCCGCCTTGTGCCGTGTGTCGTATAATCACACGCCCTGTCTTAGGGCTGTCATCTCGGTTTCCATACAGGGATTACACTCGCTGAAGTGTGCATTCGGGGCCGCGCCTTTTCGGGCTCAAACATCGCACACGACCACACGACACAATTCGGTTTCAGTGTCGAGTGCTTGCAAGCCACCGTGACAAAATACGAGACGCCTCCGGACACGTCCACGAGGCTTATTTCTTTCTCCTAAAAAAGGAAAAAAAAAAAAAAAAAACGAGTCGCTGACGACCGGAACAGCCATGGCGACCGCCACGCTTACATCGCCTAGCTCCGTTCCGGACCTTACCCCATCCAAATCCTCGAAGTCATCTTCCTTCCATTCGTCGTCCCACGATGCCGACCTTAATGTTAATTTTGCGGATACCTCTAATTTTGAAGAAATTGGTCTGGAAGATGACTCCGAAGTCCAGCCTTTCCCGGAGCCCTTTCCATACCCTCACTCTCGTTCCCGAGCCGGCTCTCGAGCTTCCAGTAAAAATCGTGTCATTTCGCATGTCAGCAGCATGAGCAACCTGAAATCCGCAACTCCGCCCTCGAAACCCGGGAGAGAATTGACCTCCGGCCAGAGGAGGCAGCCTGTTATGCCACCCTCGAGAAATGCGTCCGGACAATACCCAAGGGGAACACTAGAACCGCGGATGATGAAGAGTGGCCGCCGATTAACCGGCGGAAGCACATCAACTCCCTCTCTCCCCCGTCCACTTCGCTCTCGCTCGGTTTCTCCATCTTCTGCTCCTGCTACACATTCTGCTAAGTTTTCGCCATCTGCTTCCACCCAGAATCTATCGCCTTTCACACCACGGGCTCTTCCTTCTTCTCGCCGAGGCTCCAGCTCCTTGCAGCCAACACCGGTGCGAAAATCAGTAAAGGAGCTGGAGGACGAATACCATGACTCGGACGAAGACCTGCCAGATGATGCTAGCTTGTGGAATGTTCCCTTATCTCCGCGACCCCCGCGAGAACGCTCAGCTTCCCGGAGCAACAGCCCCGAGCAGGAAACAAATCCTAAACCAATTCCGCTATCACATGCTGTCTCGCAGGAAGAAGTAGCGCGGCCGAAATCGCGGACCCCTTCTCGACATTCGCCTGGTGCAAAGTCACGGCTTCAATTCCATCGTTCTCCGTCCGCGGGTCCTGAACGAGGCCAGATCTCTCCGCGCAATCCACGCACTTATTCGTACAATTTAGCCATGGCTGAACTGTCGGAGGAAGCGAAAGTGTTGACCCAAACACTGGAGTATCATGCCGATGATTCCGATCGCAAGCGCGAGGAAAGAGTCCAGAATGGACTTTCTTCTGAACGCACAAGCGTGGAGTCCAAACGGACATCTGGTGGACTCTCAGACCTGCCGCCGTTGCAGAAAACCAATATCATGATTGACCCGTTGCCTGTCAGCAAAGAGAAAGAGAAAGTCCTCAGTCGTACGCGCCCTAGCTGGTTGCCCCCGAAGGACCCCTTGGAAGAAAAGAAACATCTCAAGGAGTATAAGAAGATGATGGCTATGTCTAAGGAAGCGGGTTAGTAGATTTTGTGTCTGTTGATTTATTCCAGTGCTAACTAGCCACAGAGAAAAAGAAGGCCGCCAAAGCTGCTGCCGAACAGTGTGAGAAGGATAATACCAGGGAAACACTGCAGCGAATATGGGAAGACCACGTCTTGCCCAATTGGAACGCATCTATTTCCGAGCCCCGAACGCGAGAGCTGTGGTGGCGAGGCGTTACGCCTCGGTGTCGTGGAGCAGTGTGGCAACGAGCTATTAACAACGACTTATCTCTGACTACCGAATCGTATCAAAAGGCACTCCAGCGGGCCAAGGATGTCAAGTCTCGAGGAGACGAAGGCGCTGGTGATACCAGTCGCCGGATGCGTGACTGGTTTGCAGCTATTTCTCGAGACGTCTCGTCTGCGTTCCCCGAGCTCCACCTCTTCCAGGAAGGTGGTCCGCTCCGGGATACTTTGATCGATGTGTTGGAGGCATATGCCATGTATCGCAGTGATGTTGGATACACCTATGGTCTTCATGTAAGTCATGCGCATATTCCAGTTCCTTGACTACGGACTAACAGATCAGACCATTGCTGCCCTCCTTGTTCTCCAACTCCCCACATCTGCCTCCGCTTTCATTGTCATGGCCAACGCTCTCAACCGTCCACTTCCTCTTGCGTTCCTCACCCACGACCGCAGCGCAATCGCTCGGACATACGGCCTCGCATCTGCTACACTACGATATAAATTCCCTCGTCTTTTCAGTCATTTATACGAAACAGCCCAGTTAACGGATGAAGATATCTGGGGACCCATGTTCCGATCGCTATTCACCAACGGCCTTGACCTCGAACACCTAAGCCGCGTCTGGGACTGCTGGGCCTTTGAAGGCGACCGCATTATAATCCGCGCCGGAGTAGCCATCCTGGGCTGTCTCCAGGCGCAACTCCTAGGTCTCAAAGCCACCGACGCCAAGTCCTGCGAAGAAATCAAACACGTCGTAGGCTGGGGACCCCACGACCTAGGCACGATTTTGAGAGACAGCAAGACTCGCCATAGCTCGCCCACGCCGATCATGGGATTTGGTGGCGGTCAGTTTGCCAACGCCGGCGTTGGAAATTATTGGATCCTGAGTCTGGCTGGTGATGAGGATAGTTTCATGAACGAAGTACGAGAGGCTGGCAAAGTTCAGTCATGATGGGTCTGTGGCCCTACTATTACCACTTTTTTCTCTCCTGTTTTTTAAATGGGAGATTATATATTCTTCTCACTTACATATATTACATATTATTTACTTCTACGATTTACTGTGTATTATAGAATCTATTGCATTTTTCTTACCATCTTTTCTACCATCTTAAATATATGTATTCTTACACAACTGAGTCCATGAAATAGCAGGCCATGTTTACCCGCTAATCCTAAAAAGGAATAGCCATTCCCGCCGTCTTCATCTGAGATGTTCCATGATCTGTAAACATACATACATCTATCCTTAACTGCCATCATACTGTTTCAATTTATTCACTTTATTCTTTTGGAAAGACTGCTAATATTACTCTTGAAGTACTAGCATGCCAACTCGCAGCGCGAGTAGCACTACCAGGAAAACAGCCAAGACATCGCGCTACTTTACTCGGCAGAGGAAGAGGACGACTAACAATGCTAATGCAAAGTCGGATTTGAGTGAGAACTTGAGTTTGGGTACTGAAGTTGGTGTTGGAGTTCAAATACCTGCAAGTGAGACTGCAGGACAGCCACGAATACAAGCAGAAGGGAGGAATGATGATTTGGTTGAGGGGAGTGTAGATGGACATGTGTTGTCGTCCGAAGGCGGCTTACAACTACATGCAACTGGGAGAGTTGGGCAGGAGAATGAGGGTGATGCAGACTCAGAAGCAGTTCCTGCGGTGAAAGACTCGGTCGAACAAGATAATACCAGTCACCATTCCGGTGATGGCCATGGTGATGGCAACGATATCAACATCAAACAACAACTCTCCCCACAAAAGCAACAGAAGCAACAATCACCCCCAAAACGAAAGTCCCCCCAGAAACCACAGCCCAAACTATCCCCCTACTTCCCCCTCCCCCTCCCCCTAATCCCGTCCTCCTGCCTGCCCTTCCCGCCCATCTCCGCACCAAGCTTTGGCCTCATCCAAGAACAACTCTCCCTCTCCCCCTTCAAACTCCTCATCGCAACCATCTTCCTCAACCGCACGCGCGGCCCCGTCGCCATACCAGTGCTCTTCCAACTCTTCGCCTCTTACCCGACCATCCCCTCCATGGCGCACGCAAACCACGCAGATATCGTGCGCATTATCCGGGGACTAGGCTTCCAGAACCAACGGGCCACCAAATTCATTGCGCTGGCGCAAAAATGGCTAGAGAATCCGCCGGCGAGGGGGCGGCGGTATCGCAAACTGCATTATCCGTGCAAGAGAGATGGAGTGGATGTTGCGGCCGATGAGGTTGTGTGTGATGAAGATGATGGAGATACAAGGGTGGCGTGGGAGATTGCGCATTTGCCGGGCGTGGGCGCGTATGCGATTGATTCGTGGAGGATTTTTTGTCGGGATCAGCTACGGCATTCTTCCCATGATGAGGATGAAAAGGAAGAGAGGAAAGAGTATGAGCCAGAATGGAAACGCGTCCTTCCACAAGATAAAGAGCTGCGGGCGTATCTCAGCTGGATGTGGCTCAAGGAGGGATGGGTGTGGAATTGCGAGAATGGGCAGCGAACAAAAGCGGATGCGGACATGATGAAGAGGGCGGAGAAAGGTGGTGTTGCGTTTGAGGGCGTGGATGGGCATTTGGTTTTGATGAATATGGCAGCTCAAGAAGAGAAGGCAGGATGGGTTAGGAGGGCTGGGTTTAGTTTGGATTGTTCTTGACTTAGATACCATGTGCTTTTGGATACAACTATGTACGAATATATACAGAGATAACAGCTACAACGCCAGCCCAGTCCCATTCCTAGTCCACCGATACAACGCCAAAACTGCTTTCCTTCGATGCCGGATCTCGCTATGGTTCACCGGCCGCCCTCGTGCCTGCGCCACCGCGCTGCGCATAACCTGTCTGAAATTGCGCTGATACTCCGTATTCAGCGTCACAACGCACGACTCAGTCGCACGGATAACAACTTCGCAGGCTTTCAGAATTCCCTCGCCGGCCTCTTTCTGCAGCCGCTCCACAATGAGTAACAGCAGGAAACTTCCCTGGAGAAGTTGTATTCCAAAGAAGTATGGCATGAAGCTGACGTCCGGATCATAATGTAAAATCCGCTCAAGCGCGTTTGCGGCTTCGAGGGCGTGCGAGATGGTGGATGCAAAGGTGGGCGAGGAGGTCCAGAAGTCTTTATCTTCGAGCAGAGCGACGGGGTCCCATTTGCCCATTAGCAGAATGTGGAGGACGTGCACGACATACGAGGCGTAGGCCACGACGGTTTGCGTGTGCCATGAGTGGTAGGATTTGTAGTTGGTTTCGTCGATGCCGGCTGGTTCGTTGAGCATGGGCGGCGTGTGTTGCTGCGGTTGACTTGATCCTGGTGCTGGTGGTGATGTCGGCGGAACGGCGGTGGTTGGGGAATAATGAGTTGCAAATGCTTGGAGTGTTGCTTTGTATGTGTCGAGCTGGCGCAGGACTTCGTTTACTTGCACGTCCCATGCATTCTTGCCCTGAAGACGGGTGCCAAGCATCGGGTGATTCTTCGCCTGATTAAGGTTGATCAATTCTCCGGTAATGGCCATTAAAGGTAGATAGAATCCGAATACAGAGTGGTCATTGCACGCGAAATTCGGAAAACAACGCCGTCTGTTTGTGTCGCCAGACACAGGACATTGCGGGCCGTCGGCCTTGGAGCTGTTGCTGTGCACATCGCCGGCTTGCCACGGCCCTTCCTCTAGAGGCAGTAGGAGATCATCACACTCTGCGTCGAGCAATGCGAGAGGCCGGTTGTAGCATAGTGCCAGATGGCGGTCCATGATGTACAAAAGCCACCACGTTCGACGGCGTTCTTCGCGGTGTTCTTCCGTCATGAGATTAGGCCGATGTTGCTGTCGTGTGCATACACAATTCAAGTTTGAGCGGCCAGAGGGAAGCAGATAATCCCAATTAGCACTATTACGGTTTGTTCCGTAGCCAGTACCCTCGGCGAATTCAAAGGGCACGTTAGAACTGTCTACTGGACTGTCGAGACTCGACGTTGCCTCGACTTCCTGGTTTAGTCGTAGTTCTCTTGCTAGTGTAAACGCAGCGTGCCACCTAGACAAGTTAGCGTTGTTCCCAATAGAACTTATACAAGGAGAAAATACCATCGCATGCTAGCTGCTTTTTGCTCGCTGGCAGAGATAATCGAAGCGACGTGGATATAGGTAATCACATCATCCAACGATCCCGCCGGCCCGATCAAGCCTCGGTCATCACCCCCTTCCTCAAAAGAATGCGTCCGATCGTGAGTGGTGTTTGGAAAGTTAAAGTCATTATCGATAATGGGGAGGCCTTCATCGTCTTTGAACGAGACGTGAATCAACGGCCGTAGTAGCCGTACAGTCAATGCACACAGAACTTGGCACAACTTCTTCCGCTTTGGCGGGGAGATGGACAAGGAAAAAGCCCGGTCATCCAGCGCAGCAACCCAGAGCATGCTCGCAAGCAGCGCCGGGCTGCTGCTGCGCGGATTTTCGCGGCTGAGGAAAGATGATTTCCGGACGACGTAGCAATGGATGTGATGACAGACGGGGTGCATAGCTGTCGAAAACGCGCTCGTGAAATACAAGTCGAGGAGGTCATATACCAGATTTCGGGAGAGATACGGTTCTAGAAAAGGCATCAATGGGGCTAGCACAGGATGTTTCAGCGGAGCCTCTGCTGTCCGTGTCCCGGGTTGATCATTATTATTCCGTTGTTGTCGCGATGCAGACCGCGATAGTTGATACCCGTTGAAATTGTTCATGCCCATCATCCCGAACGGAACGTCAAAGAACCCATCAGACAATCCGATATTGCCCAAGATTGGGTATGGAAACGGTGGCTGCATAAAGCCATTTGAACTCGACATCCAATCCTCAACCGCCTTCTCCCCTTCTCTGATAGTTTCTCTCGGCGAGGGCTGTATCGTCGTGCCTAGCTGCGACTGACGTTCGCCGCTGCCCTGCGCCGAAGCAGGCAACGGATGCTCGGGTGAGGTATGTGCTGAGGGCGAGAAATTGGTAGTAGTTTGCGCAATTTGCTCGGCGGGCGGAGGATCAGTAACCATGCTGATAAAGTCGGGTTGATGAGCGGTGGCAGGTTTCCTCTGCTGCGGCCGAATCTTTTTGTCGTCAGTTGCTGCTCCCTGGCTTTGAGTCTGGTTCGGTTGCGCAAAAGTACTGTCCCTTCGTGCGAATTCATTGCGTGGGATGCGCCCTCTTTTCCGTCTCTCGCGCGTAAGCTCGCATTGCGTCTGGCTTGCGATGCATCGCGAACATGGGAACGCGCGGTCACACCGCACACGCCGGGCATGGCAGGCATCGCAGGCGACGCGATTCCTGCGCCAGCGTTTCTTGACGCCGTCGGTCGGGGGTTCCTCCGGAGCGACGGCGTGGTCCTCTTGTTCGGGGGACTCCTCCAGAGGCGAGTTCGGCGTGTCTTCGGCTGACATATCCATCTTTCCAACAATCAATCCGTTGCAATTGGCGCGAAGCCTACCGGGCCATTGAGCCTGGATGCTGTTAAGAGTCTACAGCAGGCATGTTCAAGGAAGGCAGAGATGCCAGAGAGAAGGAAGTGACATGGTTGACCGAATACGACAAATTGCGGAGACGGAGGCGCACCTGCCCGACATTTCCCCGCAAAATCCGTTAGGGGCATCGTCATGCTACAATTTACAAAGCGCCGACTGGATAATATTAATTATGTATCACATTATATATGTATTATATCGAATTCATATACATGCCATTGATCCTTAATAGATTTAAATAGACTGAGTCCTGGTGATAGACTGGTCTCTCCATGATTGCCAGGAAAACGGCTTTGTAAGCGGTCGCCTGGCTTCGAGGATTTAATAAAGAGGTCCTCATTATGTCCAGGATAAAGCATTCAGCTTGACATTAATTAATTAATATATTGTTATGCAATGCAACTTAAACATAACAAGTTAACAACAGCCTGAATGTTCATAGTGAAGACAGGGCGCCCACCAATCAGAAGCCAGAGATCCAGTGACCGTCTAAGCGAACCCGAATCCGGTGCGGAACAAGGTTTCGCCGGGGCAGCAACCGCACAGTCGCCAAATTCGAGGCTATCCACACAACCGCAGCGTCAGTCAAGCCTCACTATCCAACAACTCGTTTTAGCCGACATCAAGTTCGCAGGTACGTCCCATCAACCGAGTCTGAACGTCGCAACCTTCAGATTTCTCCCCTCGCTTTTTTCTCCCGGATTCCGTTTTTCGACGTGCTTTACGTTTGTGCGTGCGATCGACAAATTCGAACACCACCACCACTACCATCTACAACCTCGTTGAACGCTGCTGATTCATAATCTATAGCTAGTCGCAATGGCCAAGAGAACTACCAGTAAGGAATCCTCGTCCTATGATTTTGCGTTCGACTTTTTGCATTCGACTTTTGCGTCCACAATCCGCCAATTCGGTCACCACGAATTCTTCAGCCGATGTGTCGATTGATTATGTGTTTGGAAATTCTGGAAAAATACTGACTGGGTTATTCAGAGGTCGGTATCACCGGAAAGTACGGTGTCAGATATGGTGCCTCCCTGCGTAAGCAGCTGAAGCGCCTCGAAGTGTCTCAGCACGCTCGCTACACCTGGTATGTCGGATATTCGAAGCAAGCCAACAACAATGCTAATAGATGCAGCACCTTCTGCGGTCGCAACACCGTCCGCCGCCACTCTGTCGGTATCTGGAACTGCTCCGGCTGCAAGAAGACCATCACCGGCGGTGCCTACGCTCTCTCGTGAGTCACTACAACCGACCAAAGAAAAAAAGAAGTCAAGCTAATTATGATAGCACCCCCGCTGCCTCCGCCGCCCGCTCGACCCTCCGTCGTCTGCGTGAAATTAACGAGTAAACGGTGACGGATTCTAGACTTGGCGCAGTTTAATGGGTTTGGGTACATTTGTGTGTTTCAAAATGGCTTGATGCATCTGGATGATTTTCCTACAGGAAAACATCCCCAAAATATGATCATATGTCACGAGCGTCTCCTTCGGCGGGCATCATCATTATGGTATGCGGATTCTCGTGTTGTAGCTTAGATTCTTAGATTCGACGAATTAAGCTCTCCGCCTTCGATTCGAACTGCTTTTACTATGATTTTTAAAGAAGTCACAGAGAAACCATGTTTCTGCTCGTGATCTGTAGTATTGTCGATGCCTAGACGTAGCATTAATCTAGGATTAATTACTTGGACATAAATAGTGTAAATAGTGTAACATCGGTATACATCAGCGCTAATCCGGATAGAACTGATAAGCACGTAATTCCCCACGCAAGTAGCTCATACATAGCCAGCTGAGGAGATAAATAAATAGGCAGCCACTCCTGGCGTCCTCTTTTTCTTCCCTCCAGCAGTGTACACTGTACAGTGTAGTGTACAGTGAGTGTAGTGTACCATGAAGGGATTCTCCACGGCCGGGCCCATGCCCCAGGCTCCTCCTTCCTTTGGGCGCTTCCGCCTCAGTCGCGCCGTCCTTCCCGCCCTGATCGTGCTTGGCTTCTTCTTGTTGACATCCTACAATCCACCCCAATCTAAATACGTCCTCGAATTCCACGGCGACGCCCAGATCACACAGTCCCAATGGGACAGATTCGACGCGCAGCTCCAGAAATGTGAGCAGTACAGCGCGCCGTGGATGTCGTATTCGTTCCCCGTGCCCGCAAACCGCAGCAACCCGCGATGGAACCCAGTAAGCGGCCAGTCGCAGACCACCGTATTGCGAAATGTGACCCTTTTTGACGGCGAGATCATTTACGGAGAGACAGTTGATGTCGTCTTCCAGGAGGGTGTCGTAACGTCTATTTCATCGAGTAAGGCTGGCGAATTCAAAGCCGATGCCAATACTATTGTTCATCATTATAACGGCGACTTCGTAACACCCGGCCTGGTGGACATGCATTCGCATCATCTTGTTCTTTCCTGGCCAGAGTTCAAAAACACGGCAGATGGAAACGAAGTCAACGACGAGACGGGGCCTTTGACCCCCATGGTGCGATCTCTTGATTCCATGAAGCCGTATGATATTGCTGCCACCATTATTGCATCCGGCGGAGTGACCACGTCGCTCATTCTCCCTGGCTCGGCAAATATCATGGGCGGCGAAGCATTCCCCGTGAAGAACTTCCTCCGAGGCGGAGAGCACGGCGAGGAAGTGGTCGAAGAGCTGCTTCTGGAACATGGCATTCCCAAAGAGGATCGTCGTCGATACTTGAAGATGGCCTGCGGTGAGAATCCGCGTAGGGTCTACCACCACACCCGCATGGGAAATGCATGGAAGTTCCGCCACCACATGGCGCGTGCCCAAGACTTGCGCGAAAGTCAAGATGCATGGTGTGCTGCCGCCTCGACAGCCAAGGTGAACAGAGACGCCGCTGCTGTGGCCAGTCTTCTTGTTGACGGCCCGAGTGGAAAAGGAGGTCTGCCAGAAGAGCTTGAATTGGACTCGACTGTTGCTATGTTGAGAGGCAAGATTGGTATCAATGTTCATTGCTACGAGCCAGAAGACTTTGAGGATATGCTTCTTCACAGTGAAGAGTTTGGCTTCCGCATCCAGGCTTTCCATCATGCCCTGAGCGCGTGGAAGGTCCCGGAGCTGATTAAGAGTAGCGGGCAGTACGTTATTAGCCTTTGCTTTGCTGTGATTTCCCAACTAACTTGCCAAGAAACATCACAATTGCGACATTCGCCGACTTCAGTTTGTACAAAAAGGAGGGCTATGACGGAAATCTATACGCCGGTAAAATCCTGGCTGAGCATGGCGTTCCGGTCGCCTACAAATCGGTAACTACTTCGTCTCGCTTGAAAGAACTATTCTAACAATACACAGGATCACTCTTCCGAGAGCACTAGTGCAAAATTTCTAATGTAAGTCTGTTTCATATCTTGATGTTTATTTGGTTAACAAGTGTAGGTCCCAAGCTGCTACTGCGCATTCATTTGGTCTTTCGGAAATCCTTGCCTTGCAATCCGTCACCAGTGTTCCAGCCAAGTCTCTTGAACTGCATCACCGCGTTGGCTACGTGAAACCTGGCGTATGTACCTTGACACATTAGACCGTAGATTGCGACTTGCTAATTTAAACAGTTCGATGCAGATATTGTAGTGTGGGGCGCGAACCCATTAACTGCTGGTGCATGGCCAAAACAAGTTTACATCGACGGCAAATCTACACTAGATGAGAAGGCCGATTCCAAGACCACTTCTATTCAAAAACCTAAGATGCGTGCCGAAACTGCAGCCAAAGACGTGGAAGCTTTCTGCTCAAGTTCAAGCAAAGAAGATACCGTCATAATCACCGGCATCAGCACTTCTTATTTGCCGAATCTGCACACCAAGCAATCATCGACAGGAAACTTGACAATGGTACTTACGAACGGCAAAATCGAGTGTCTTGGAGAACACGACGAATGTGTTACTGCCAAGTCAGTCGGCAAGGTGATCTCTCTTGAGAATGGCCACGTACTCCCCGGCTTGACCACAGTGTCCAGTGGTCTGGGCCTTATCGAGATACCGTCCGAGGATAGTACACTTGATGGAGCTGGCGATTCGAACGCAAACATATTCGACCCAGAGTCTGCGCTGTATGCCAAATACGGCATTCATTCTGACGGAAAGGCCTTTGACCGAGCACGACTCGGAGGCGTCACTCGATCCATCACCTATCCGGATACCAGCGGCTTTTTGAAAGGTGTTAGTGCCGGGATCAAAACTGCCGAGGGAAGCAACCCTCTGAATGGAGGAATATACAAGGATGACGCCGCATTGCACATCGTCGTTGGACAGGATGCCAAGGGTATGTTAGTTGCGTGCCTGCAGCGTAGAATGACACTAACTGAAGATAGACTCGTCCCAGATTCCATCGGTATCCAAGTCTGTTGCCTCTCTGAGGAAGATATTGTCGGAAAATAAGGGCAAGGATACACTCTATGGAAAGGCAGCCGATGGCAAGATCCCCGTTGTTGTGCATATCCAAAACAAGGTTAATCCAAGACCCAACTTTGAAGAAGAAAAAAGACTAATTTTTGCAGTACGACATTCTTCAACTGATCAAGATCAAGAAAGACTTTCCCAAGCCGAGATTGGTCTTGTACGGCGCTTCTGAAGCACCCAGTGTTAGTCCTTCTTTAGATATTGAACCGAGCAGAACATTCTCTAAAATGATTTATAGGTCGCCGATGAAATTGCTGCAGCCGACCTTCCACTACTTTTCACCGCTACTCACACCGGGCCAACGACCTGGGAAAAGAAAGATCTTCTCGTCGGACCGCCTTTGACGGTATCCCCTGTGCAAGTCTTGGCAGAATCGAACGTCACATTTGCGCTTGCCTTGCTTCCTGATCGTGCGTATCTTCCACCTCAACGATATTAATATATACCCCCCGCGCTAATATGAACAGATGACTGGCATATCGCCAACCTCGCCATTGAAGCAGCTGCCATCGCCGCTCAGGCCGGCATTGGCGCTCAGGACGCTGTGGATCTCTTCTCGGGCAAGATCGATGAAATCCTCGGCTTTGAGGGTGCAGAGAGAAACTCTGACTGGGTGATCTGGGAAGGAAATCCGTTGGAGTATGGAGCCAATGTAGTCTTGACGGTTGACGGGAATGATGGTGCTATTGTTGGGTGTTGGCCGGAGGCTGAGTAGGAGCTCGTTCGGATAAGAAGTCAATGAAGTAAATAGTTATGTATCATGCATCCTACTTACATATACAGTTGAACAAGCTTCAATCGGAGCTTGCTCGACAACGAAGATACTCATGGCATTCCCACTGCCCAGGTGATGATTATGCATAGATTGTTCATTGCAGTATCACCATAACGAGCCCACGTCTCTGAGAAGTCCATCTTGCTCACAGGTAGTGATGAGATGCCCCAGGCACCTCTATCTCGCTTAGTCCTGGCGGTGGCCCGTTTGGGCACCGCTCGCCCTTTAAATAGCTTCGCACAATCCCAGTGCTTCCTTCCTTCCTTCCTCCCCATCTCCACGATTTGCCTCCCCATCACCTGCTTTCCGCGTGCTGACGCTGAACAATTGGAGATTCCAGTTGGTGGAATGAATGGAATACTATGTTCTTTTTGAACCTGGCGCTTGCTCTCATTGCAATATCTCTCTGAGGACTCACGACGAGCTCACGTTTTCGATAACACAGGTAACCCTCGATAACTGCTACAACTTCTACTAGAGAAGCTTTCTGATCCATAACAGTGCTTGCTTTTACACAATCAAATCCATTCTCATCCATTCACCACAGAAATGGCGACGAACGGCGAGCAATTGCCCGATTACGCCTTCACTGTGAGAGGGCACGCGTATCGCATAGATGACGTCTTCCAGGAACGTTCCACGCCCGAGTTCTTCGTTACCAAGAAATTGTCGTCAGTTTCATGGAAGGAGCGTACGAAATCCATCTCCAGCTATCAACGCCCACGCAGAGATGAAAACACCAGGGCAGATGAAGCACATGTTGTCTTCGTGGAATCATTTACTCCCATTCAATGCCAACAAAGGCACGATAACCAAGATTGCCTCGATTAAGTGCCAATATGGATACCCAAAGACGTCGGTTTCATCGTACAACCAATGCAAGGCTCACCTGCCTTCCGCGTGCTGATGCTGAACAAATCGGCGATCCCAGTAGGTGGAATGAATGGAATACTATGTTCATGATTGGCAACGCCATGAAGCAGCTAAACTCCACAAACTCTGCCTCTCACCTATCCATGGAGGTATTTGCGGCGATGCAATGGGGTTAGGAAAAACCATGTTGGCGTTAACAATCATGGGGCTGGCAAGAAAGCTAAGAGGATCATTCTAATTGTATGTTTGTCCGGCTCATGCAGCACAGCGGTCAGAAATGAAACACTGGCAGCCTATCATGAGGTAACATGCTTCTCGCACCTATCTACCCCATTATGCATGAAACTAAGGTTTAGTAGTTTACTGATACGACGAAATGACAGGGGTGCGCACCAAACGTTCTCATTATTGAAGGCGCACGTTGTCTTCGTGGGATTTTTTCCTTTCAATTCGAATGAGCAGACTTGACCAAGAAGCTTGCCTCCATTAAGGGGCAGGTCGGATTTGCGCTACCTAAGGACGTCGATTTACTGTAAAACCAATGCAAGGCTTACCTGCTTTCCGTGTTGTAACGCCAAACAAGTCGACAATACCTGTGGGAGGAATGAAATACTACGTGTTGATGGAGAAAGACCATCAATCGAATTTATGGTATGGTTTCACCATACCGCAAGAACTAGTCTTCTTCTTCCCAGAGTATCGACATCCCTCCACCAAGCTCGTCGAAAGGGGCAAAGACCGGAGCCAGAAAGAGTTGGCAAAATGCAGCGCAGACGCCAACACTGCCCAGACACATAATTCCTCTAACCACACATACATAGGCTCACAAACCGAGCACAATATCGCTCGTCTCCACCTCGAGATTGCAAAATTGCATCCCACCCATGGCGTCTCGGCACTAGATGCCATTGAAAGCCTCACCCTGAACGCCACACACCCAAAAACTCAACTGAAGTCACTGCTTCTCCTGTTCTTCGACATCGAGGTGGAGTTTAACGAGGACCATGCAGTCGCCCTGGATGGGGAAATAAAACAGACCTGGACCGAGCTCCAATCTGTTGTCTCCCCTGGGAGACTGCTTGACCTCCGCGGAGCGATCGTCGAAGAAGAAATAAAAATTCAGCTCAGATACAGCAAACCATTTCTTGTGCATGGATGCACCATGTTGGCGGCTGGAAAGTCGAACATCCGCCGTGTCGCCCGCGACGCATCTCTCTTTGCCCGCGACGCATCTCTCTTTGCCCACACACTACTCGCAGACGATGAGTCTTACAATTTCGTTATTCTACCGCCTCATAAAGCACTGGTACAAGATATCTTCATTGCTTTACTCACGAAAACGAGGCTCCTTCATTCCTCCATGACCGAGACGACGGAGACTCTCAGTAAAACCCATGGCAAACATGTCCTGAGGCTCAAGCCCTAGGACATATATGATGAGTTAATGCGTACCACGGACTAGAAGAAATTCCGTCTCCTGGTCGACCAGCTAGCATCAACCAGAGCCACGCAGTTCATGGAGCTATTGAGTCAATACTCGACTACAACGGTATCAATTATTGACTGCGTCGAGGAATTGGTTGCTGCACTTGATGCGGCATGCCGGCAGTGCACTTGTTGCAATCTCTAGCTATACTTTTGGAACCTCTGTGATTTTCTTTATATTCAATCGGCAATGGCTCAGATTTCCACCGAAAACTCATGAGACTTGCACTAATTGATACAATCTAAGATCTTCTTTAGTCCTATAACTTTTTTGCCTCTTGTAGATTATTTCACTATACTTCTCACCTTCATCTCGAAAATTGAAACAGCAATCTGTCATATAGATACCTGTTCGTTGAAGGCTTGATACTCACCTTGTCTCTACGAGTCTCCAATCTGTGCTTCTATACTCCAGATAATTACGCCTGGGTTTAATAGATATAATTGTACAAAAAATAGTTCGTATTTTTTCGAATGAATTTATCAAGGATTGTTTGCGGATAGCACGGTGGAATGTTACACCGTTTCTTTGTGTATAAGTACCTACCAGTTGAGCCTGCTGAATTCTTACAACTTTCAGTCTTCTTCAAGAGCCGCATGCGCTTTTACAGGGGAAGAAAAAAAATGCCTCACCACTCACTATCAGTGCTGGTCTCTCTTTTTCTACTCGCTATTCTAACCTCCATCAGCCTTGATGCGTCTGGGTGGATCGCACCATTGTGGCCGCGAGCTGAGAAGTGTCGCTGCTTTCCGGGCGACAGCTGTTGGCCAACAGAACAAGAATGGAACGATTTCAACCAGACTATCGGAGGGAAGCTCATTGCTACTCAGGCCCTGTCACACTGGTTCTTTTCAGCCTTACAATGCTAGTGAATGTCACAACCTTCGAGACGTCTGGAATCGGCCGGCGACACATTACAAGTCATCTTCGTCCATCATGGCGGCGTTTTTTGCCAATCAAAGCTGCGATCCATACCTTCCACCGCACACGCAATGTGTTACTGGCACATACGTCCAGTACGCCGTGGCAGCAAGAGATGCCCTGGGCTATCAAAAGACGATCAACTTTTCTATTTCGCACAATATCCGCCTTGTCATTCGGAATACGGGTCACGACTACTTGGGGAAATCAACGGGTGCCGGAGCTATAGGCCTTTGGACTCATCATCTAAAAGACATAGAGTTCCTTGACTACAAATCACCTCACTATACGGGAAAAGCAGTCAAGATGGGTGCTGGTGTTCAAGTACTTGAAGCTAATAATGCTGCGTATGCACAGGGGCTCGTGGTTGTGGGTGGGAATAGTAACTCTGTTGGCATTGCCGGAGGATATTCACAGGGCGGGGGCCACGGCCAGCTTGTATCAAAGTTTGGCCTTGCGGCTGATGAAGTTCTTGAGTGGGAGGTTGTCACTGCATCTGGGAAGCTCATCACGGCAACCCAATACCAGCATTCCGATTTGTATTGGGCCTTGTCTGGGCGTGGTGGATCAACGTATGGCGCGGTGCTCTCGTGACAAGCAAAGCTTACCCCGAATTGAGAACCGCGACGGCAAATCTTACATTTTCGAGCGCCGGTGTTACACAGGATACCTTCTTTGATATGGTGGAGCTATTCATCACCAGGCTCCCACCGCTGCTAGATACTCGAGCGGTGAGTATATGGTGGATGACCAATACAACGTTTGTTTCGAGCCCTACCACTATACCAGGAGGAACCAGCCACGAGCTGCATGCATTGCTGAGCCCGGTGATAGAAAAATTGAGAGAACAGAACATGACATACAGTAAGCCTTTCAATTTCCCCATTCCCCCGAAGGGTTTGCCACTGACCATCCCCTGCTTGACAGGTTATTTTATAAATGATTTTCCAAGTTATTACGACAGTTTCAAAGCAATGAACCCTGAAATCGATGTCACTCAAGCGAACATGGGAAGCAGATTGATCCCGCGTGACGTTGTCGAACCCGATGCCCATGCACTCACCACTATCCTCAGAGAGATCGCCAACTACGGAACAATTATAACTGGAATCTCGGTCAACGCCTCACGACAGTCACGTTTTCCTGATAATTCAGTCAATCCTGCATGGCGAAATACTGCCATGAATCTCGTGATTGGAACGTATGTATTACTTGCCTTTGAAGATGCTTGGTTCCCGGGACTAACCTGGCTCTGTAAATAGACCCTACAGTTACACAAACTGGAGCGAGAATCTAGACAACCAGCGCCTAATGACGAAGGTCATAATTCCGAAATTGGAAAAAATCACACCTGGCGGAGGGGCATATCTAAATGAGGCAGATTTCAACCAGCCCAATTGGCAGCACACTTTCTATGGCGAGCACTATGCAAGATTGCTTCGTATCAAAAAGAAATATGACCCGGACCATGTATTCTACTCCCTGACCGGGGTTGGGAGCGAGTACTGGTCAGAAAGCTGGGACAAAAGACTCTGCCGTGTGTAATATCCGAAGACAGCTGAAGGCGGCTTTTAACTTCAGCTGGCTGCAAAGTGAGTGATGCAGGATGCCTGGAGAGTGTCGATTGATTGTTGAAAGTAGAATACAAGAGCCTCGAAATGAATGATGAATGTTGGCCATTCATGGGAACGGGGGTGGTTTTCTTACTCTCGGAGAGCTACCTAGGTAGTGGGCTAACCCTATGCTTAGATCCTCAATACTTCTAGCCGCAAGCTCACCATGCATAAATCAACGCTAATTTAGGTCACTGTAAATGAAGGGATCATGATCGACATTATACAGCATTTCTCTAAAGCCTATATACACAGAAGTATGCATAATTTATGAAGAGAAGACCTAGGCATCCGCATCTTCTACATTATTCAGATGAGTCTACCCTCAACACGACTAAGGGGGCCAGAACGGTGATCCTAGTGGAAGATTAGTAGATGAGTTTCCAAAAGATGGCATATTTGAACATCCGTTCTTGCATTGGTAGAAAGATTTGTCGTAATAATCTGCCGAGTCAGCTAGGACAACTGTAGATATCTGCAAAACTAAGCTCAGCAGTAATTCTACAGTTTGTGTTTTGCCATTATAGCAGTGGTAAAAGAACAGAATCTTGTAATCTATCCATTCAAGGCCTTTGAGAATCTGAATGAATACACAACATACGATGACTACCTAGGTACCAACGCCCGTCATTCACACGATGATTACACTGTGCCTTGCTGCTCGAGATGGTG
Source organism: Penicillium sp. OUCMDZ-019 (assembly GCA_011750695.1). Lineage (NCBI taxonomy): Eukaryota > Fungi > Ascomycota > Eurotiomycetes > Eurotiales > Aspergillaceae > Penicillium > Penicillium sp. OUCMDZ-019. Next base: position 51,042 of record WTTZ01000067.1, on the reverse strand, counting down.
GCTGTGAAGGTCCATCTGGCAAAGGAAATATGGTTTGTATGGTCACCTAGGTATTCCGGGGGTGAATTACATGCTATTTATCCATTACCTCAGGGGGACGACGGTACTCAATGTACTAAGCATTCCAATCACGCAAGTAGCAATACATGCCCACTAGAACAAAATCGTAATCAATCATTATCCACCTGACATCGACCTGCGTACAGTCCTTAACCGGCTCCTTCACAGGCTCTCTCGGATCCTCTATAGGTACCCAGTCCTTCCAGATTAAATTCACCATGCAATCTTCATTATTAGAGATAACCGACTCCAGCGCCTCGTCATCTACTTAGATGCAATACCGATAGCGCTGTGACTGTCTTAGTCCCATATTTTGTTCCTGGTATGGCACCGTGGCGGCCTATTCCTTGAAATAATCGCGGACCGCGGTAGTGCTCGCATCATCAAAGAGAGATCGATCATCATACACGCGCACGTCAAGGCTTTCCATCAGGTCCAGTCTGTTGTAGAATTGGAGCGTTTTCGCGACCCGCTGATATAGCCGCGTCATAAACTCCTGCCACTCCGCGTCGCTGTCGTATGTGCACCGGTAGATCACAAAGCCCCATGTCCGGTGGCCGTCTTTCTGCAGATAGCGCTCGATGTTGTCGGCGCTGTTTAGGCGTGTTGAGATCGTGGGGGTGCGTCGGGACATTGTGTCCTCGCGCGGTGGATGGGACATGTTGAAGGTATGGATGGTTGTTGGATGTGGGAAATGTACTGGTAGATTTCATTGTCTTGTTATAATTGGTTTCCATACTATCCGGAGCTGCCGCCTAGGTACAGACAGTGATACATTATTGTAGTTATATGATTCTTGTGATTCCTATTTAGAAATGATTCATAATTTGTCTTGGGAATTTCCGTATCGGGTAATTCTCGAAGCCATAGCCCTATCCATCAGAATCTATGACATTAAACAGCACGCATTAGATAAAGTCTAAATAAACACGACTATTCTTATTCAGCAGAAAAAGTCTCCGCGAAAACGGCTGAAATCTATATACTAGATAGTGATATTGAGCATTGGTATTGAGCCCCGTTATACAAAATGCGGGAATTATTTTCACCATACAAAACCTCCCAACCGGCGCCACTGCCCAGAGTCTGCTTGTTATAGACCGCAAGTTCTGTCGGCATTTCTATTACTCAATATTTCATGCTAGCGAGTTATTTATCCGACAGACAAATATGGATCTGCGTTTGAGTAACTACGTACTAGCAAGGCCAGACGCTCGGGTGGTTTTGGGTGACAACCGACGTAGAATTGTGGCACAATAACGTCAGTCTGCTTACTGCCAGTTGAGTTAATTGTTATCAAGATAGGTGTGCGGTGTAGATTAATTTATTTACGTTTGATACATAATAGTAGGTCAGTGCTTACTTTAATCCTTCGTTCCTAGGTATACTAACCTAACTTGTTGGATAGCCTCATTCTGCTTCCCAAGCCTGGATAATCAAGTAAATAAATCAGTGATCATATGATAAGACAGCTGTCTATCGTCTACCTAGGTAATATATGCACCCCAGGTTTGACTGTGTAACAAACAACCCGCCAAGCTCGCAGACGAGCATACCACAGGTGGATACGCCATTCCATTCTACGTAGCAGGCGATCAACCACGTATACTCGCTTGGACGTGTTACGAATGTAAGGCATGATCGCTTTCTATTGTATTGGTGCGTATGTACTACTTAAAAAGGGATGTGTTGTGCATGCCAGCTCATATCCATGGAGGATGCCTACCCCGGAGGTACGTAATATGAGGCATTTATGAAGATCAATGAATGCATCTAGTCCTATACTCCATAAACTATTGTCATGAGATATTTTATATTTATGAGCAGTAAGAAAGTTGGATATAACTGCTGTCTGCTCCAAAGTTGTGGCTGTGTGAACGTTCGCCACCGTGACTACTTACCCCCCTCCCAACCTTGGAATATTTGTAGACGGTTCTTGAATATGTCGCTTTTGAGTTCAAGTGAACAATGCTCGCCCAGACACAGCCAGATACATACAGACGATGACGAGCAGTCGCTCTTGTCTCGCGAGGGATCAGAAATGAAATTACCTTTCAGTTTGAGGAAAGAGCCGAAGGTCGAGTCTATCGATCAGACGAAAGGAGATCGAGATACCTGCCAAAAGCACCGCTTACCGTCCTGGTCAAGCCAAAGCGATCAATCCGGCAGGAGAAGAAAATCCAGTTGCCATAGTTTGGAGCGTCATGACCCCGACATGAGTCTCCCTTTTGACACCATCTTATCAACCTTCTCTGCGTGGATTAGCAAGGTCAAGATCTTCAGCCATGCGAATAGCAATCAACAACTCCTGTCGCAGAAATACGACTATCAAGAAGATATCCTCGACGATTCATCCAGTAGCATCAGAATATGCCTAGTGCGAGCCAAATCACCCAAAGAAAGCAGAGGCTACTTCGCCGTCAAACTATTCGTCCGACCACGACAGAGCTCGCTCAAAATGTACCTTCGCCGCGTCACAGCCGAGTTCTGTATCGCACATACCCTGCAACACCCCAACATCGTGCGGGCTATCGAACTGCTCTCCACTGAGCACGGCGACCTGTGCCAAGTCATGGAATTCTGCGACGCGGGCAGCCTTTTGAATGTCCTTGAACAAGTCACAAAACTTGACTCCGCAGAAGCAGACTGCTTCCTCAAACAGCTCCTCCATGGCGTGCAGTACATGCACAGCGTGGGCGTGGCACATCGGAACCTGAAACCGGAGAACATCCTCTTGACCCGGCAAGGGACGTTGAAAATTACCGATTTTGGCTATGCGGAGTGTTTTCAGATGCCGTGGGCACAATCACCATCAGGAAGTACGAATAAGAGGAGCCTTGGGATAAGCACTCAGCACCAAGACCTCACAGGAACCATTCCGTTTATGCCCCCCGAACAATTCGCGAGAACGACGTTTGATCCCGCAGCTGGGGACATGTGGGCTGTAGGCATTATCTATTTTGCCATGAGGTCTGGGCGTTTGCCATGGAGGCGTGCTACGGAGGAGGATGTGCTGTATCGGGGTTATATGCGTGATTTGGAGGGTGGGAGGTGCAATAAGTATATGGAGCTTGTGTCTGGAGTATGTCAATCAATCATTACTCTTACTGGGAGAATGGTTTGGCTAATTGATGTAGGAACTTCGTCGACGAGTGCTCTACGCCATCCTACAGCCAATTCCTCACCGTCGATTGACAGCAACTCAGGCTTTGGACTCGGACTGGCTCAGAGGGGTCAAGATATGTACAGCTTGAAGCAATTTCTTAAATCAGACCAAGCAGTTTCGGAACAAGCCCTAACCCTAATTTCTCGCTTGCCCAGTCAACATAAGGGGACAGTGCATCAGCTTAATCCAACATTTATTGAAGGTATTATTTGAGAAGATATTATTTAACAAGCTACCGAAGATAACGACAATAATATTTTCCGTGGTGACATGACAGAAACGTGCCAGCAGGTCGGGGCGGTACATATGAGAGATTTATTTGGAGCAACCACAGCGCAGGCGCGAACCTTAGCAACCACACTACGCTTGCCAATCACCGCGAGGCATTTATCTCTACCAGTAAGATTCCCCATTTATCGCATGGAATACAGCTTCTGTTAAAAAGATCAGACCGACAAAAGAAAAAAAAATAGCTGCTGCCGTAATAAGATGTCGACGCAGCAAATCAGAGCGTTGCAAGCTTGACTCTGTCATCATCGCAGCGCACAACGTTGTGTTCAGATGGGACGTCAGGCCCGTATTCTGTACCTGAGAAAAAAGAAAGAAAAAGAAAATACCGTGGGATGGACAGCATGGACTTTTCTCTTCAGTCTTCTACAAGAGGAGGGGTTCTTTGCTCTCGGTGGAGTATATAAAGAGCTGCTCTTCCAGTTGTTGCTGTTGTGTTGATTCACAGGCTTGGAGTTTTCTTGAATATACCTGAGTTGAAGAGCGCCATTTCATTGACTATCGTGCTTGACTCTGCAGAATGGACAAGCCATCCGATCTGGAGAAAGAGGCTGTCCCAAATTCGACAGACCTCGAAGCTCAGTATTCAGCTCAGCTCCCTCAACGCATTACCTTCAGACCCGACGAGAAAGACTATGTCTCTGGCCGGCCTCAAACACGCGGCAGCAGACATGACAGCCGCCATCGTTCACGAAGCCGGGCCTCAATCTCCAGCACGCGCTCGCTCTCCGTCGCCGACGTGCCCATTGAATTCCGCCGGCTGAGCTATCAGCTTTCTGAGTCTCAGCGAGCTCCGCCGGTAGAAGACCGCACCAGCACATCCGGCAAAGAAGAGGCAAAACTTGATGCGGCTGGCTCGTTTGAGGACATTGACTTCCACACCCTGCCTCCGGAGCTGCTGTGCAAGCAACTTGCAGTCAGTGAGTGCGATGGACTCTCACCTACAGACGCTGCGGACCGTCTTGCGCGGGATGGTCGTAACGCCCTTCCACATCGACGGGAGAATTACTTCATCAAGCTCTTGACGTACGTCTTTGGCGGGTTCTGCAGTATCTTATGGATTGGAGTAGTTATTTTCTTCATTTGCTGGCGCCTCGATCTGGATTCAGTGTATAACCTCGGCCTTGCCATCCTCGTCCTCATCGTCATCTTCCTGCAAGCATCCTTTTCAGCCTTCCAAGACTGGTCCACCGCCCGGACGATGAATGCGATTTTGGATCTTCTCCCCGCCGAAGCTCTGGCCATTCGATCCGGCAAGTCTATGCGCATTCTCTCCTCAGACCTCGTCGTCGGCGACATCGTCAAGATCAGCATTGGAAACAAAGTTCCCGCCGACATGCGCCTCCTCTCAACCTCGGGCGACGTCCGCTTCGACCGGTCCATGCTAACAGGCGAATCAGAAGAAGTCGAGGGTGCTACGAGCATGACGGACGACAATTTCCTCGAAACTCGCAACATCGCAATGATGGGCACGCTAGTCACCAATGGCAGTGCAACTGGCGTCGTCGTATTGACCGGCAAGAACAGCGTCATGGGGCATATCGCGCTCACCACGACGTCGGTCAAGAGCCAGCCCACGCTGATCCAGCGCGAGATCAGCCGGTTTGTAAGGATTATCGTGTGCTTGACAGTGTTTCTTGCGGCGCTGCTTTTGTTTACCTGGGTGGGCTGGCTGAGGGTAGATCATCCGGGGTTTATGAATGTGATTGAGATGTTGGATGATGTTATGGGCTGTGTTGTTGCGTTTATTCCTGAGGGAATGCCGGTTGGAGTTGCGCTTACGTTGATGATGGTTGCGCGGCGTATGAAGGATAACAATATCCTGCCCAAAGGTCTTTCGACGGTGGAAACGCTTGGATGTGTCAATGTCATTTGCTCCGATAAGACCGGGACCTTGACAGAGAACCGCATGGCTGTTGTTACAGCCGCCTTTGTGGACGAGAGCATGTCTGCTGGCGATGCTGTTGTGTCAACCTCAACGCCGATGCGCGAGCTCCTCAGGGCTGCTGCGATTTGCAACGACGGTGCTTTCGAGACATCGAGCTTGGATGTGCCAGTAATGGAACGCCTTGTCCAGGGAAACGCTACCGATGGTGCAACACTCAAATTTGTCGAGTCCATGGGCGACGGCACTTCCCAACGGCTGAGAGATGCCAATCCAAGAGTTTTCGCTATTCCATTCAACTCGTCCAACAAGTGGATGCTCACTCTCCATAAAGCCGAGGCAGAAAACGAGCAGGAAAATCAGATAGAACAGATTGACAACCCCAACTTTCTGCTAATTGTCAAAGGAGCATCAGATATCCTCCTACCCTACTGCACGTACTACTACTCCCACAAGAATAATACAACCCAGGATCTAGATGCACACGCCAAAGCACAGCTTGCAGCTCTTCAAGAGAGAATGTCCCGCAACGCCGAGCGCGTCATCATGCTCTGCCAGCGAACCATCACGCCGCAGCAGTCCCTCGGGTCCAACGCCTTCAGCGACGAAATCCGCGACGAGGGACTGTCAAACCTCACGCTTATCGGGCTTCTCGGCATCATCGACCCCCCGCGCAAAGAGACAGCGTCGACAGTAGCCTCGTGCCGGAGGGCTGGCATTCGCTTCCTCATGGTGACAGGCGACCTAGGTCTCACCGGCGCCGCGATTGCAAGGAACGTCGGCATCTTCTCCGGGCCAGCAGACCCAGACACCATCGACACCATCATCAGCCGGCGAGGAAGTCCTAACGACGACTGGTCTGGCACCAGTCTCATGCTCGAAGGCCCGTCCATCTCGCACCTCACCGACGCCGACTGGGACGTAATCTGTGCCTACCGAGAAATCGTCTTCGGCCGGACCATGCCCGAGCAGAAACTGAGAATTGTCAACGAGTTCCGTGCACGCCACTACGTTGTTGCAGTCACCGGGGACGGCGTCAACGACGCACCCGCTATGCGCGCCGCAGATGTCGGCATCGCAGTCGTATCTGGCAGCGACGTGGCCCTCGAGGCCGCTGATCTCGTGCTCATGGATAAATTCGACTCCATCATCGAAGCCGTGCGTCTCGGCCGGCTGGTGTTCCAGAACCTGCAGAAAGTGATCAGCTATCTGTTACCAGCAGGCTCGTGGTCCGAGATATGGCCTGTTCTAATGAACGTCTACTTCGGCGTGCCCCTGCCCCTCTCCTCGTTTCTGATGATCATCATCTGCGTCTTCACAGACCTCTTCCTCTCGCTGTCCCTCATCATGGAACAAGAAGAATTCGACCTCCTCGACCTCCCGCCCCGGGACCATCGCAGGGACCATCTGATCAACCTCAAAGTCTATATCCAGAGCTACCTCTTCGTCGGCGTCATGGAGACCGTGTGCGCGCACGCCATGTACTTTTTGTACTACTACAAGCACGCCGGCATACCCTTCCATGCGCTCATATTCGCGTTTGAGAAGTACTCTGACGGGTTCTATGGCTACTCCGAGGCTGAACTGACGCACTTCAACACCGCGTCTCAAAGCGTGTACTTTATCACGCTGCTGTTCCTGCAGTGGGGAAATATTCTGAGCGTGCGCAATAAGCGTCTGTCGATTCTGCAGGCAGACCCCATCCGCAAGCAAAGGCGCAATCCGTGGCTTTTGGCAGGCGCCGTGGTGAGTCTTGCGATTGCGGTGTTTGTGACTGAAGAACCGGGATTGCAGCGCATTTTTGAGACGGGGTCCGCGCCGATTGAGTTTTGGTTTTATCCGATTCCGTTGGCCGTAGGGGTGTTGGTGATGGATGAGCTGAGGAAGTTGGTGGTTAGGGTTTGGCCGGGGGGGTTTATAGCCAAGATTGCGTGGTGATTTTCTTTACCTTTTTTTAAGTGATATGCAACCTTGAAAGTACAGGAATAAACGAGTGGAGATGTATTTAGGTATAATTGAATCTACTGTTGTGTAACTCAGCTATATCAAACACATGTATATCTAGAGGATCTAGGACATGCTGTTCGTGGCCAAATACAAACTATCCTCGGCCTAGACTGAGTCAACCTTGGAAGTTATCTACATAGTACCGTCGATTTATATTCGTCCGGAAGCGGGGTTCAGTTTATCCCCAGCATATAACTATACATATACAGCAGAGAAGAAGTGAAGTTCCTTTGACCTATCATGATTTCTTCTACCCCTCCATCCGTTGCAACCCAACCCTCCGTCCAGGCTCAGCCAGCCTCTTTATGCAGACGATTCCGAATAAGTTTGATTCTCCGCACTTATAATATGACTCGGAGCTAAAAATTGGAATCGCAATCTATATGGAAAAGGAACGGGACGCTCACGAGGACCAGTGGAAGGGGTTGTCTTGTTTTCCTTGTGGCTATAGAGCTCGTGAACATGTTTAAACCCTAGCTTCTACCTTATCTGGGGGGGTCCGAGTCAATTCATGATAAATCTATTGGCATGTTTAATCCGATCTGGCCGGATGGAAGCTGAATATCCGATTAGATGTTTCACGAACTAGTTGAACTACTCATCAACCTATCCCATTAGACACGGTCGGCCATTAGGGCTTCATTGGGAATCACCTACATGAAGTGGCTAGCTAAGCCTAAGTAATAAGAAACCATTTTTGCAAGAATATGATAGGTTATGATTTCCTTCTATTAGTGGCATTATAAGAAATATTTATGCTACCCTGTTCGTGCTGAGCAAAGGTATTTAAAGCCGGCTTTCCACCTAGTCTGAGTGACGTTCAGGCTACCCTTTCATCAGAGATCAGATTCATCACAATGCCATTTCCCAAGTACGTCTATTAGCCTTCCTGTTTGCCATATATCTTTATAACCGTTGCCTACAGCGGAACATCGGTCACCTTCCCCACTGACAGCGGCGATTCCACTATCGGCACTGTCAAGGGCTTTGAGGTAAACCCATATATACACATACCTAGGGATATAGGGCTTACAAATCTTCTTTTAAAGAATGGGAAATACCACGTTGAAGTCGACGGTGGCACGATCGTGGAAGTCGAAGAGGCAAAGGCAAAGGTGTTTGCCATCATGATGTCGAATAGGGGTATATATGAGACATTGAAGTGAATGTCAGATGTCAAATTGGGATCTTTATTAGCCAGATTTAATTATCAGATGCATTCTGATCAAGTTTGATTTTAAATCACACTCCAATATAAAATGGTTCAATCACAAACAATAGAGCTCAGATTCAACTTCATTTAGGCTGGAACGCATGGTTATGCCGCTCATGGAGTGGACAGTTATATTGTGTGATCCTGGATGAATATAGTCCAATATTATTCTCTAGCATAATCTTATAAGATGAAGCTAAAAGCAATCAACGTAGCTACTATATCTTCGCATACTCATCGCAGATCTCAAGCAGCTTCTGGAAAATCGCGGCGTCCTGTACAAGTCAGCACGTACCTCTAATGAATGTGAACCACTCACCTTCGGCGAATGCCCAGTACCAGGGACAATATACAGCTTCGAACCGGGCAGCCCTCGATGCAGTTCCCACGCCGTCTGCGGCGGACAGAACATGTCGTATCTGCCATTGACGATGCTGCCTATCCTAGCCAGTCAGCCAATCCAATCACTTCCAAGGCTACCATGAAGGGTTTCTTACAAGGAATTCCCCTAATCCTCGCCAGATTCTCCGGCCTCAACAACTGCCCGTCCTCCATAAACCCGCCATTCACCGCATAATGCGTCTCTATCCTGGCATGCTGCAGCAACCAGACATCATCCTTCTCGTCGATGGCATGCTGATCAGGAACGAGCTTCATAATACTCAAATCCCACTTACACCACGCCCTGGCCGCCACCACTCTCGCCTCATACCCATACTTCTGCTCATCCGTCACAAGCTCATAGTATGCTGCGCTGGTCGAAGAGGACTACGCGGTAGACGGATGGGTCGAAGTAGGGCGTGTCGCGCTCGGGGGATGTTGAGCCGCCGTGGACGACTACCACGGGCTTGCCGTCTTGCTTTCCATACTGCTCGTAATGCAGGTGGTGCAGGGGGCTGACGCGGAGGAAGCCTGCGTCGAAGGGAGGGAGGTGTTTGTGTCCTTGCATGGTGGTTTACCGCTTTGTTACCTAGGTAGTGGTGAATCTGACTTTGTTAATGTAGGCATGGACATATTATATATTAGATATGCACATGAATACCGCAGATCTCTTGTGTTGAGTTGAGTCATAATGCGCGATTTACTATTCCGGTGTCTCGGAATGAGGTTGCCTGCATCTATACCGAGCTTTACCCACACCATCTCGGAATACTACTGTGTGGTGAATATTAGAGGATCAGCAAGAACTCCAGTAGTATAGGTACTATGTGTATATGTACATTTCCCATGCTGTCCGTGTACCAACGGCGCAATTATCCATAAGATAGCAAAATGTTCAAACGAAGGCAGTAAAACCGATATTAGATAAGAAAAAGTATTGTAAAAGAAAGAAGTCTAGTGTAGCATGAAAAACGCACTACCAAACAACATCGAAGCGCCCGCAACCAGGAAACTGGTCATCACGCCTGGAATAGGGGCCGGGATCGACGCAGCGGAGCCGTGCTTAGAGGTAGAAGCCGACGTTGCAGTGGAAGTGCTGCTGGTCAGGACACCGATCGAGTTGGTGCCGCTGTCGTCAGAGCCGGTGGGGATGTTGGTTGAGATGGAGGTAGCAGTCGCGCCGCCGAGAGGGTTGCCGCTCGCAGTCTGGGTGACACTCACGCCCGAGACGACACTGCCAACAGGGCTGGTCGAGCTGATTTCGACAATGTTGCTGTCAGTAGCATTAAAGACGGTCTGGGCAAGCGAGATCTGCTGGTTGGTCAGATCGTAGACGACGTAGGCAGAGCGCAAAAAGGTGTCGCCTAGAATAACAGGCAGCTCTTCATCCGTGGGCTCAAGGCCGAGAACACAAGCCAGAGAGCCGTCCTGGAAGGTCACCCACGAGCCGTCTTCGCCAATAGCAGGCAAAGCGAGCTCGGAAAATGGCACTTTGACAACGGGGCCGCCGTCGCCGCCAAATCCAAAGTCGAGGGTGCCGTCGGAGTCGTCGAGCAGGCTGCAGCTGACGATGGCGTCGCCTTGGTCGTCAGATTCGGCCTGGAAGTACTCGTAGAGAGCGACGTAGATGTCGTCTGGCACGACGGTAATCGTAGTGCCCGAGTCGAGCAAAGCGGGCGACGCAAAGTCACCGGAGGTGACCTGCCTGGTCCCGGCGGAGCCGGTTGTGACGTTGAGCGAAGTCCATGCGACGGTCATACTAGTAATCTCGCCGGACATTTCATCAGGCTGGATGTCGACAGTAAGAAGATCGCCGGTGAATTTCTTGGTGTCGTAGCCACCGAACAGGATATTTCCAGTGCTGGCATCTATATGACGTTAATATCAATACATACGATATCGGAAAGTTAAACATACCCAGATCGTTCAGCCACAAACTGTATGCCTTGGTCTTGGTCACATTCTCCGAAACCAGCACATCGACAAAGTTTGGGTAAGGGCTGCCGCCCTCATCGGTGATGGCCTCGTTGGTATCGAAGCCAATGCCCATGACACCGGTCGGGACGTACGCGGCGTAAGTAGCATAAGCCATGGTGAGGTTCTTCACGGAGGCGGCGCCCACGCTAAAGTCGTCGGTAATATAGTTTCCGGTGACATTGGATCCGGCTGTTCCATATTGGATGGAGAAGGCGCCTTTGGGGTTGAGCTCGGTGACGCTGGAGGATTTGGAGGGGTCGTCTGCAGTCATTAGCCGTGGAACACGTGGAAGAGCACATGGAAACAAGCTTTAATGGAATGGAATGGAAGAGTCTCAGGAATGAGGCAAGGAGAACGTACAGGTCCCTCCGATGCAATCGGACGTGTTCGCATCGCACGAATTAGCGCCGAAAAACCAGAGATCACTACTACCCGTGTCCAGCGTCAACTGCACCTCCTGCCCGGGGGTCCCGACCGAGGCATTGATAAAGTACAGGCCTTGGTTTAGGTCGTTGGTGATGTCGACCAGGGCGTCGCCGGCGCGTTTAGCGAAGCGGTTGGCGTTGGGGTTGCGGGCGATTGGCATGTGCAGCACCTGGGGGGACGCAAGGGCGCTGGCGGCTAGGCCGAATAGGGCGAGCCGAGACATTCTTCTTTCTTCTTTCACTTTTTCGTTGTCTATTGTCTATCAGGACGCACTGTGCACTCGGAGGGGGGAAAGTAAAGAAAGAGAAAGACAAGAGAGAAAGAACCAGCTGTCCGGTTGGTTATATATGAATGAATGACGCAGGCGAATCAAACGGAACGCCGGCTCTTCGCTAGCGCGGCCTGAGGCTGAGTGACCCCCGTGATCCGCCGGCCTTGCCTTTCTTGGCCTAGCGCGGCTGCTGCGAGCCTCTCGTTTGTCTCTTTTTTGCTGCAGCCTCAGGCAGGTGAAACACGACGGAAACAGGGGGCCGATCCGTGGTTCTCTCTGCATTTTATGGACATACACTGTTGTACAGCCAGAAATCGGCATATCTTCTCTCTAACTGTTCCTCAACAATACACTCCCCCTGGAAAAGTTGCCTGCCAAGAGTAATTTCGCAATACGAGCGCTCCTACGCCGAAAGTTCAACTATTGGATCGCGTCTTGGCTGTTGGACAGTACTTCGTACAGTGAAGAAAATCTTGCGGCTCAGCTGCGGCCCACGGCAAACTTTATTTATTTAAGCCTACGCCAAGCCTTTCCCTAAGGGGTAGTTTAGAAAATGTAATCTTTGTATTCACGTGGCTTGATCGGTCCTAATCTTGAAGACAAGGAATAATCCGAGTTGACAAGATACATCACTTCTCTCCTAGACGAGGCGAGCACAAAGTTCAAACAAGCCTTCTGCATTGCATTGCATGGCTCCCGTATTCGTATAGAATTTGGCGTTCTTGCCCGACACTCCAGCCAAACAAATGATTAGTTATGGTTCGTGTGTCAGCTTTTTAAGGGAAGTGGTTGAGATACAAGTATCTGTGGCGTGAAAGCGCCAGCTGCTGCGGAGTGCTTGCTTGCTAGCTAATTAGAGTGCAGAAATATGCTGATATTAATCTAATTAGGAATATTCTACAGAATTTAGGAAATTAGGAACAAAATTAATTGCTTATTTATAGAAGCTGCCCAGTACTCCGTACACTCTCTAGTAAGCTCTCTAGTAAGCTGCGTAGTATGCTGCCTACTAATCTTCCTAGTAAGCTGTAAAGTGCACTACTTAGTATACTGCCTAGTAAGTATGCTCTTGAGCGTGCTTAAGTAAGATTAAGATCAAGAATATATGATTAATCTAAAAATTCCTACTAGTATAAAATTGTATGTAAGGAGTGCAAACTCGTGAGATGGTCTAATGGGGGCAGAGATTTGCTTTTTCAGAACTCGCAATTAGACAGCTTCGTGCTTCGCTACGCTCGCACTCCGCAGATGAATGGATCTTTGTCATGTTGAGCTTGATATTTGAAATGAGTAATACATAGTCATTGTTGCATATATTCATTGATTAACATCCTAATCCATACAGTGCTTGTGAAAGTTCACGTTCAGTATCCAATCTTCTCTAAATAAACAATCTACCTATCTTTCTCTTGTCCACTCGAATGATCCGACTCCAGTCTGTACAAGTGTATGCCACCTCCCGTTGTCCCTGCTTTGTAGACGAGGCTGTTGCTGGACAGTAACTTTTCGGCCATCACGCATGAATAGTGTCCAGCCTTTTCTCTTGTCAAATTCAGCATTTTCCACATCCTCAAAATAAAACTCCTCTCTTTGGGTGTGACGGTCAGGCGATGTTTCAAGAATCCTACCATCTCTCGGTCGCTTTCCAACAACAAGACCGGTGGAGATGTGACGGTACCCGTTCGAAGTGTTTACCCAACTATCAAGGGGATAATAGTCGCTCTCAACTGACTTGGAGGTATATGGCACCGTGGCAAGCATGTGAATCCAGAAGAGGGCGAGCTTAACAGTCAAGCCGCCTTTGCGGCCCCAGGGGATTACCATATACTGCAGTGGGAGATATTCAAGGCCTGACTTGTCATCCTTATATTCCGAGGAGATTGACATATGGCTCATGGTAGAGCTGACAGAGGACATGTTTCGTTGATGGGAGGCGTATCCTGTAGTCCGAGTCACCCTGCGTGAACGATCCTTAGCCAAACCTGGGCCGACCTGTTCTACCCTCACTCGAACAACGACCAGCTCTGCATCTGTGATGATATAACCGTATCGTGTTTCCCATGTACTTCCCGCGTACGTTTGAATTTGATTCCATGGTTCACGCCAGTTTTGTTCTTTGCTGGCGCTTGATTTCCATTTGCTCGATACTTTAGTTTCACCTGGACAAAGATTCTTATACAGTCGGATTTCTTGTTTGTCCCGAAAGCGAATTGCGGCCCAGTCTGGGTAGAGAGCTCCTTCCATATCTGATTCTTTCTTTGCGAACCCACCGGCCCTGATTTCCGGGGGATCTTGGGCTTCCTTCTTGCCGTAAAGTGTATTAAATGCAACAGACAATGCACTTGTCACCGGGGCCAGCGTTGATCGTCCAAGAAACAATCTTAAACTGTCCTCGTCCCATATCTCATGTTCAAGGTCTGATAGTTGTGGTGATATTCCTGGGAGAAGTTCTCGAGACACAGGGGTTTCCAATAAATCCCCATAGCATGAAATCAACGTTTTAAAGTTGAATTCATCCCATTTCTCCCATCCAGTCACCCGTGACCATCTGTTGTTAAAAGTGACAGTGCCAGGTGGAGAGCAGACTTTAATGCTAGGGTCGGGGACTTGAAGGTACTGAAGTAAAGTAATAGGCATTGTGGTTGTATTATCAATAAGGCAGGGGAAAAATAATTGAGAATTTCAGATGTCGGCATGGAAATGAGAGCTCGACAAGAGCAGATATCCTCCCCTTTATATATTCATGGGCATCCAATTCTCTATCACCCGTGGATTGAACTATCGAGATCATTCATCAGCCTCCTCTATCCTCTCTGCGTGAAATAACCATGTGTCTTACGTACCCTGCAGGGATCTAAGTATTAGTGAAGCGCCAAAGATGGCTATGATTCGATAAATGTAAATATTTGCCATCTGTGCACACGTATAGCGGCGTTTGTTGACCGAGTCCTTTGTTCTCCTGCAGGAGGTAAAGGGAGTAATGTTGTATGAGGCTGACATTCTAACCCGGCCTATAGCAGCATATCTCGGGATTCCCTGTCCATTCATTTGAGCTAGCCAGTGCAATTGTGAGACACAAACGAAGTGGATCAGTATGAGGTTTCCATTACTCAAATGGATTTACTGGCCATCATTCACTGCGATGTACATACCATACAGTTGGGCAGGCGCTTAAACCGTCTGTGATCTCTTTTTTGGTATTTTCTTTGTCGGGTTTTGCGAATACATCTATTTTTGGGAGGACCACTCTAGCAGCGCCATATTTTGGCGGCATCAGCTAGTAAGTAAGTGCTCCATAACATCTGGAGAGACGTACTCCGTACATAATATAAACCGCGCTTAACTGACAGTCGATATCGACCAATCGATAGAGGAAGCCGGGCGGCGCAGTAGCTTCTAATTATAGGGCAAGGCTCGGATAAAAGTAATCCCGCGGACATCAAGCAAGGGAGCCTCCTTGGGCCTGATCGACTTCCTTTCGTTGCATATCGCATCGCCATCTGTATTCGCGAAGCAGAGACACTTCGCCATTCTATAGACACGGCGTTTCCTTTACAAAGACGGTATTACCTATGGAGGAGTTCTTAGATTACTGTATATCAGAAGAACCTCTGCAGCTCGACGCAGTAAACGAGCACATCTTTTACCGGCCAAAACTAAAACGATTCGAGTACCACGATGGAAAATTCAGTCATCTCCGCTTCTTCGCCTGGGGCGCGGATGGGTACGTCTTCCGCTTTAGCGGTGACGATGGCAAACAGTTCTGTTTGAAGCTGGTACACTCCTCCCCTAATCTTGGTCTCATTCGGCTTTCTAACTGTAACAGTTCCGTGACTGGAAAACCATACCTACACCATATGGATATCCTATAAAAAACAGATGCGCCTTCGCCAACGAATGCCGAGCCTTTGCGCGCCTCAACGACATGAACGTCAACGGCCAGTGGGCCGTCAAATGCTACGGATGGATGCAACTAAGCGAGGTCCAATTTGCGCAGTGCCTAAAACGGGCCAAATTCGACTACTTGCACATGAAAGAAGAAGAAGTAATGCGTAGGAGTGTGATGGGCGATATCAGCCAATTAGCCGGCGGCCTGGCAATTGTTAAGGAATACATACCCAACGAAACAACAGCAGAACATATCCCCGGAATAATTGAGAAGATGCAGATAGCGAAAGAGGCGGATATACTGCCGGGGGATGTTGCGTGGAGGAATTATCGAGAGGAAGTGATTGTGGATTTGGGGAATACGCTGCTTCAGCCGTTTTATAGCAGGGCTGAGCATGAATGGTTTTACTCTTCCTACGATGCGTTTTTCGACGAGGGAAAGTGGCTGAGAGTGTGAAAGTATTCGTTTTTTCTTTCCGTCGAGCTATGTTTTGTGTTTTTATGAGTATTAACGACGTTAACGACCTAATGCATGAAGACGAGCGGATTCAAATTATGAGATAGTTCTATACAACATACCTAAATTGCTAAATTGACCATATTCTGAATTCTTAGAATATGCTAAATATTATATAACTCTTTCTCCTGCCCAGGTGGCTTTCAAATGCTGACATTAAACTAATAATGCTCTTTCTCTAAGAGAGCATATCTTTATAGATAGCTCTATTTACTATTCCCTTCCGTCCTCCTATACCATTTCTTACTGAGCTGGTATGCAAAACTAATCTCTTTACTACATAGACTAACTTCATAATAGATAAGAGTTACCTATGCCAGCAGCAGGATTTACCGTACTAGCCTAAGGGAATTCAACTCTAGCATAAATATCGTAGATCAAATCGGCATTTTAAGCTTCTCAGGCATGACCTGATGAATGTCTATTCATTGTGCATTTAAGCTTATTCTTGTTCAGGTTATCTACTAGTAATAATGAAGATGGATATTTAGAATATTTATTGGGTATCAATCAGATATATCCTCCCCATAATATAATTTATATGCCCGTCTAGGCAACCTCATTAAATCATAAATCAGAGTTCCGCTCATTCCCAAACACCGAAAGAAAAGAAAACATATCAACATATAAGACAAAATGGAAAGACATAAAGTATTTTGCTTATTTTATTCGTCGAGCCTACACATGACGGAACGGCTCGTACGCATCCTGACGATAAGTCTGAGGCACATTGTGCTGCGTGTAAGGATCAGCGGCCGGAGCAGGCGCACCACCAGCATAAGGGCTGTTCTGGTACGGGGTGCTGACACGCTCGTACGTGTAAGGAGCCTTCTCGGCCATGACGCGGTTGCGGCGGTGGTTGCCGTGGTATGGCGAGCGAGCGGCACAGCAGCACGAGCCGAGCAGCCAGAAGAAGGTTCCAGCGAAAGCGAAAGCGGTTGCGAACCATGTGGCGACGAAGATGTTCCTGCCCATGGAGCCGTGGATGCCGTACTCTTTCAGGTCAGAGTTGAACACACCAGTGTACACGGCGAACAGAGCGGTAGCAGTAATCGAGGCGGCAGCAGTGAACAGGAACGCAACACCCGAGATCAAGCTGGTGACGAAACTGCCCAAGCGGCTGCAGATAGCGGTAAGACCAATGAGCAACTCAAGTCCGGTAGCAGCAAAGGCAATGATATACGCAATAGACATCCACTTAGAGACAGTCTTGTATGTCTTGATAGCGTCCTTGTAGCTGGTAGGGAAAATATCGTCGATGGCGCTGCTGTCGGTGCTGCTGTTCAGGCCCCAGACGGTAACAGGGTCGAATGCGAACTCGACCTTGGGCTTGGAGCAGTAGTCGACTTCATATTTGCCGTCGCTGGTCTTGTTGCCGGCACAGTAGCCCCAGAGACCGATGTCGTAGAAGTCGCGGATGTTGCTGGCGGCCTCGGCGGTTTGCAGGGCTGACTCCAACGTGCTGTCGATGTCGCGGCTGGTGAGGCCGGAGATGGCGCTTTCGGCGGCTGACAAGAGCGAGCTGCTGGAAACAGTCAGGTTGCTGAGATCGGCCTGGTAAAGTTAGCGTTGTTTCTAATAATTTCTTGAGGATAGGCATACCCGGAAGAAGTAGAGATCATTTTCGGTGGTGTTGCTGGAGTTTGTGCTGCCGATGCCGACGAAGATCAGCGATATCAGCGCGCCGACCGTGGCAGCATACGGGAAGAGGATGCAGGCGATGCGTCCGATGGAGGTCATCTTGACTTGAAGAATAAGTGATGATTTGACGGTACGGACAGGAGGAGATGGATGAGGATGAGGAGGATGCAAGGACGAAGGAAGAGGGCTGAATTAAATAGCCGGAGTAAACAAAATTGCCAACCTGCCAGCCGCGTGTAAGAAGCACTGTGATTGGCTGGCGTAGCGTGGCTCAGCGGGACAGCGAGGCTTGGCGCCAGTGACCAGCCTCAAGCGGGGCTCCCCAGCCATGTTTCTATTTTAATCTTTGACTCTGCTTACGCCTCTGAGGCTGTGATATTTTGTAAATATTTTTGTGTCTGCCGGATGTGGCATGGAATCATATCCATTCTCTCACTCAGCCCTAAGGAAGACTAAGCACTACGTACGGTGTAATAAAACATCCCTGCAAAGACGTCATCCTAGTGGCATTCTGGAACATGTCATACGTGGAGCGCCAATCACTAGCCCGATTCGGCTAGACGCATGGCGGCCTGAGGTTGACCATTTCCATGCCGACGCCGCCAAGCAACAACAGACTCTCCCTGTCAGTGTCTGTGCCAACCTCCATAGTGTCCATGGCCGCAATGTCTGCCACAGGGCAGTACTGGTCTGATTGCAGCGAAATGCTAGTTTCCTCCCCTGCCAAGTCAATAGCCACACACCAGAGTTTGACGCGCTGGTCGTTCCCTGATGACGCCACGGACAATGTAGTCCCTTCCTTAGAGGACTGAGAGCGTAGTATTTTAATTGCTGTGATCGCCGAGGCATGCGCGTTGGAAAGGGATATGCTGCTGACTACACGCGCGGTGGAGTCCAGTTTGACGAGCGTGACGGACAAGGAGTTGTCGTCGCCGCCGCCAATGAGGATTTGGAGGCCGGGCGAGAGCTCGTTTATTTCTAGGCTTTTGATGCTGCTGGTATGTATGGCGTGGTGCGCCTGCCACTGAATCGTGCGGACTGATGCTTCGTTTGTCATGGCATACTCATCATTGCTATTGCGGGTAATCCATTGAAGAGGCCAGAAAGCGATATATCCATCGGTCGCTCCCGTGAGGAGAAACACTCCAGAATCGCCGACGACGAAGTGGACTTCTGTCAGGCAGTTCGTGGAATAAGTGCCTCTTCCGAGAAGCTCAAAAGCGTGCGTTTCCGCGGAACTCGTATATGAGAATATCTGCCTGAGTTAGTAAATAAAATTTTACAAGAGGGGAAGGAAGGATACCTTGATGGTAGAATTCGAATAAACAAGCGCCAACAAAAACCGATCCTCGCCATCTTTCGATTGCATTCGCCGCACATCAAAACTCATAATCCGCAGCTCCGTCTCCAGCTCCTCCCGCGGACACGCCGCCTCCATCAACGTCGCAAGGCCGAATTTTGGCACCGATCGAATCCTCCATGCAAAAAACTCCTCTCGGCCGGCGCTCGAGAACAGAAATCGCCCATCATCAGACCACTTTATTTCCTGCAGCCCGGAAACGTGGTCGCCCATGAGTTGCAGACACTGTACAATGCCGTCTGTGTCTTGTGATTTTGTCGAGATGCGAATTAATGTGTCCTCTCCGCCGCTGGCTATGAGTGGCGTGCTTATATTGCCTGTCTTGGTCCTGGCTACTGCTAAGCTCTTGACCTCTCGCCCGTGAGAACCCAACTGAAGAGGTCGGTGTATGGTAGAATCAGCCACAAGTACGTGTAGCGAGCGCGCCTGAATCCAGACAATCGTGCCGGCACCTATCGCCTCAGGACTAGCCGCGAATTCCCACACGCGATGAACACCGCCGCAGTCAAGCGCCAGTATCTCCGTCTGGGTCGTCTCATCACATAGAATCAGAACATTCCCGCGGAACCCAAGTATCATAAAATGGCCCGTTTGGTGGTCGTAATAAGCCCCTTCGACCTGCGTCAGGAACGCGGACGAGCGATGAATTATCTGAAAATCGCGCCGCTCATCTTCACGCTCTGGATGGCTGTGCAAACGGTACACGCAGTACTTGCCGTCTCGGCCACCCGTCAGCACGTATCCCACATTAGGATTCTCAACGTAGTCTTCACCCATTGGTTTTATAAACGTAAGGACTGCCTTTCCGTGCGTCCGGTGGTCGATATACGAGTGCTCGAGGCGTTGTTTCTCGGTGTCTAGTCTGTAGAAGAGAAGTTGCCCGAGTTTGCCGCCTAGAGCTAGATATTTGCCGTGGCATACGATCGAGGCGGTGGATATTTCGAGACCGGCAGGGGTTATCAGCTCGGTCTGTTTGATGGTGTAGCTGCCACCGGCCATTTCGACGTCAAATAGATCCGCTTTCTTGGAGCTGGGGTATGCGACCATAAAGCTGAACTTCGAAGCGCTTAAATCAGCATCAAGCAATTCGATCTTCACAGGCCGAGAAGACACTTTGGTGAGTTCAGTCAGGCTCTTGGTAGCGTGATTGTAGAGACGTAGAATCCCGGTAGAACCGCCAATTATGGCAAGGCCGTGGCGCGAAAGCGCAGATATAGACGAAAAAGAGCGCAAGTCCTCGGCTACCGCTAGCTTCTCCCAGGATATCTCTGGTTTGGCTGTAGCGGGTTGTCCCGGTTTATGTGTAAGAGTTCCCAGCTGCACAAGGCCAGAAAGATAGGTTATTATAAAACTGTCGGTCGAAACGAAGGCGAAAACTCGCGGGACAAGGCCATCGTTATTAATTTTGGCACGCGCGGCTTTTAAGAGAGTCTTTGGGCTGTATGGTGAGATATTGATAGATGGCTCTTCCTCATTGCCCCCATCTTTGCCGACGTAGGTCAGTTCATATGCCCTGACCGTCCCGTCGTTGCCGCCGGTATATACAATCTTCGTCTCGTCGTCTCGTTTAGACAAAGCCAACGACCAGATATGCTTCCCAGCATGATGACCCAACGTCGAAACATTCGTCAAGCCAAGCTTCATATCCCCCTGAGCCCGTGCACCAGCCAGATCCAACCGCCACAGCAGACTCGTCGCATCCTCCCCTCGGGACACAAGATTAACAACATCCGGATACTCTGTCCGAACAGGCAGAAAATATATCCCCCAGATACGCGAAGCATGGCCCCAGCATTTCGCAACCGCCGACTCCGCGCCGCGCGATATACTCGTTGGCGCAGTACTTCCGAACCCAGTGCTTCTCAGATCAAATCCATCTGTCGCATAAGCCGCCTCATCTGTGGAAGTGGCATAGCAGCAGTCTGAAATGTCCCATATCCGGACCGTGCGGTCGTCGCTGCAACTGGCGAGGAGTCTGCCTGGTTTTCCATCCGCCAGCGGGAGCTCATCCGAGATGTCGACGCCGAAGATTGAGCCCTCGTGGCCGGTGAAGAAGTGGTGAATGGAAGAGCTAACATCGCTGGAATCGTGTCTGAAACAAGACCAAACGATAATTTCGCCAAACACCGTTCCAGCAGCGATTAGAATGTGCTCGGCTGAGAGAGCCAATATATCAGCCGAATAGAGCGTGGACTTGACACCGGCAAACAAGTGTCGCAGCTGGATGGCGTTGGGGTATTTGGCGTCCACAGTCGGCTTTATATCTACACTGAGCACAGAGTTGTGCCCCGTAACAAGGTACGCGAGACTGGACCTGTCGTCAATATGTGCAGGGCATATATCATATATCCAGTCCGGGGCCGCATGTTCAAGCGAGCCACAAACAATCTTCAGATTATTGTCATCTTGTTTGCAGATATCGATAATCCGTAACGACGAGCCGCCCCATACCAGGACGCGGGCCTTGTCTTCAATCTGACATCGCAGCTCATCAATCATAAATCCATACACATTGCTGCGTCTAAAGACTTTCTTCTTATAGAGTAGTCTGCCGCTCGCGACATCGATCACAGACACGAACGGCCCCTGGCCCTGCAGGAGGAAGGTCGAGGCGCCAAGCCTGAATTCCTTCAAGCCTGTGACCGGGAAGCAGCCGTCAAAGTGCTGCATTTTGTTAGCACTTAGTGTTCGGATAAATACTTTAAAGAGGATTATAGTGTATACCTCCAATGGACCCGACATTGGTCCTCGTTAACAACTTTAGACTGCGCTGGTTCTTGCTTGTTCTATGCTGCAATTCTTTTTTCTGGGAGAACGTTTACCCACTTTTCCCGCGATGCCCCTCTTAGCCTATTTGGGAAGGTATAGGTCACGTGGACATATATCAATTTCTATTTATTTGAAAAGAAAAAAGAATGATCATTTCCAGAGATTTTCTGGAGAATTAAATTATTTGAAGAGGTTGGGCAGATCTCATGTGCACAGGTGACAGTACCTAGGTGACTGTACTATTTCCTTTGCTGGTTGGGGGTTTCGGTGGTGGTGGTGGTAGTAGTTATTTTTGAGTATGACAGGTGGGTGAGAAATGAGAATAATGTCTATATATGAGATAAATATTAATTCTACTACTTGGCTTCTCCGATCCTATTCTAACCTCACCTCCAACTCGGATAATAGCTATGACTGCGGCAGAAGATCTTCCTGGCCCCGGGGACCAGAGAGGTAACATTCATAGTACAACCTTGGAACTGTTGATTTTGTACATCAGCTGAGGCCTTTGAATCTCGTAATAAAGAATATATCATAGAATTCAATAGCGCCGCCTATCATAAACATGGCAACTGCCAACCACGACTATCATGTTATAGTCCACCAACATCCAAAGACCAAATAACATGCATATAGTACAGAACACATAGCATATCAATGATATCCATCGCGGTATCCGGCCATTTAATAAAACCGTGGAGCTGACCCAACCTAAGACACCTGGGATCACGATATATACAAAAGCAGGGTCCTTCTGCATGACATAAATTATCGTGGCGCCAATGAAACTGAAAAATACCAATCGTAGGTAGGCTTCATACGGTTGATAATACATCATAAACACCAAGGACCAATAACGGAACTCCCAGGAACAGCAGTTGCTGTCATTGTGTCGTCTCTTGATCCTGAGCATGGATCGATACATCTGTCTTGCTTTGGAGAATTCACCCATGATCGAGTAGATTTTTGATAGCATTATAAATATTTTCATTTGACGTGTTGTATCCTCTGCTTTTATATTTTCAAGTAGTAGCCTCAAAATCCTTTCAGCGTTGTCCAAATTGTGTTTTTCAGCGTAGTGGACCCCGTGACTAGCGAGAAACCAGGCGAGGGACGCCGAATCTCCAAGGGCTGCTCGTTGGTAAAATATCCCAAGGTTGAAAATCGATACGAGTAAGCTAGGTTCACTCATCATCCACTGTGTTGTTCCATCGAGCAGACGCTCACGACACCTATCTGCGTGTGGAAGTAAGCGCTGGATTTTATCCCAATCACTTGTCAAGGAAATTGTTGGTAGATAGTCGCAAACACAAAACATCGCTACTATTTCACAAACACTGTTAGTGCCGAAATGGAATCTCATCCATGTATGCACACATTTATGCATTCTATAACCTCCTGGCTCTTCCGTATTCTTTGCAGGCACAATCTCAGCCAATCCGTAATTACAGATCAGGCTCATTGCCTTGTGAAAACGTAGTCGATCCCCCATCACAGACTCCTCTGCAGTTAAGAATCTAATGCCTGTTCGTACTAACTCAAACCAGAAATCTTGGTGGTCAAGTTCAGTCCAGTACTTCAGCAAGACCTTGGAATCTGCATTTATTCGGCTTATGTGACGCAGGGATATTTCCCAGGTAGAATAAAGCGATCTGTCTCCATAAGAAGACAAATGGGGAGTGCTTTCCTGAAGAGAATTCCATGAATCTTTGTATACTTCAAGGTATTCCTTAACGCCCATTGCTGAACGTTGTAGATAGGTTCCTGCGCTTGTAAGAGCAAGTGGAACCCCATCCATTTCGCTAGCGAGTTCTCTTGCAAACTTGTCTACAAACAATTCAAGTTAGCTATAATTATTGTTAATACGGTGATAAGAAAGGAAGAAACGTACCATCGTACAAGCCTTCTCGGCCGGATGTATGAGATAGGATTTCAAGGCCAACTTCAACACCAAGTCTTGTCATTCGAATGGAATGCCCTAGACTCACTTGGGATGTCGTCGTGGTCATAATTATATGTCCTTGCCGGGCCTCTGGAAGGAACGGGTCGATATCGAAAGCTAGCTCACCATCATCACATCCTGGGACGATAGGCGCATCGTACCCATCATATATGAGCAACCAGCGATCGTTCTTGGGCATGCTCAACCATCTGTTCACAGTTTGAATGGCATTCAATTTTTTGTGACCAGTCTCGAATATTTTATTGAAATCTGCCAAACCAGGATGGTCCAGAAGTATGCGCCGTGCCGCTTCCTGGAAGCTGGATTGCAGGGTATTGATATTTGTAGCATTTAGCCACAGTATCGCTGAGTACTGGGTGCAATGACGTATAGCATAAGTCACTGCAAGCTGAGTCTTGCCTATTCCACCTGAACCTTGCAAAGTCATAGCTCCCTGGGTGCTGTTGCTGTTGCTGTTTGAGAGTCTCTCGCGAATCTCGGCGAGCTCTTGCTCTCTTCCCATGAAATAAGCAGACCTTGGAATTTTTATCGTACTAAAGCGAACTCTGAACTTTACTAAGTAGATGCATAATATGTCAGCTAGTATATTGTGAATCTTAAAATAAATGTACTCACAGTCCTCCCAGTTTCTGGCCTGTACCTCGGGCACCTCTCCCAATAACTCCTTTGCGTAAGCAGCTGCACTCAGTGCCGCATATCCCTGCCAAATCTTGTTCTTGTGTGAATCCGAATAGTCACAAATGCCGCGGACTACAATGCAAGGAAAGTGATCCATGAGCCCTGCTGCTTCCATCTCAAAACAAAGGACTCCAAGTTCTTGCGCCAGGTTATCTCGAGTTTCACCGTTCTTCATGACTTGGTTGCCCGACGCTATAGTTCCATAGTGTACCTCTGGTGTGTCATGGGATCTAGGATTTCGTAACACCAATTCCACTATGTCACAGTCCCTGTAATCGACCGAATTCTCGTGGATATATGCCGCGTCAAACAACCGATCATTATTCTGGCCAGGATAACGGAAAATAGAAACCTCATCCTTTTTCAGACCATCAGACAAATACTCATGAAACTGCACCGTTCCTAGCATATGATTGGATCGTAAATTGTTTAGTGCCGTGAGAAGAATCTGAGGTGGTCGATTCAGAGTTCCAGTCCGTTCAAAGCGCCCCGACGCAACCGTCTTGCCATAGTCATACTGTACAACTCCTGGGGAAAGCCCTAATGGGTTGCTAACGACCACATCGCCCAGTCGAATATCATTCTGTGGAGATGGGACACCGCCGCCAATGCCTACCATAAGGCCGAACCGGATGGAGGGGAATGTTGACAACATCTGCTGCGCAACAACAGCTGCTGAAGTCGTGCCGTGATTGCCCGACGGCAGACAAGCGACCACAACATTGTGAATTCCGACCCTTCCTAGGACATAGCTGTTGTGATCGTGTGGTCGCTGCGGCAGTTTAGGGTGTATTTCATCCAGCATGGATTTGGCGGCGGCCATCTCCAGCGGGAGGGCAGAGATCCATCCAACGGCATAGTCGTCGTGTCCAAATGCTGATACTGACGACGACTCCATATCGGATCTTACCAAGCGTAAGAGAATAATTGAGGGATCCTAAGAGCCAACATGAAGTGAAGTCGAAAGAGTTGAAGTCTGGATCTCAGCCTTGCGAGGTGTGGCTGTGCACCCGGCATATTTCTAAGAGTAGCAGGGGTAAGATGTACTACTACGAACCACTACCTAACGAACGCACGTACTAACTACCATTAGTTACTGCCATTATCGCCGTCATTAACCACCCTCTCATGCACCTAGCGATGCCTCAGTGCTTCAGAAAGCCGTATATCCAATAATGGTACTACATATCTAGGAACCTCCAGGGCTCTTTCACAAATATCTTAATGAACCATATTAACCTTCTTTTTTTTTAGGAAAGTAGCGCTCTAGCGTTTATATATAGATCCCATCAGACTAGCAACTGCCTCGCCGACAACAGAGACAGAGGCCGAGATAAACTTTCTATCAACGGAATGCGTATTTTAGGAGGTTGGTCCAAATTTCATGTTAGGTACTTCCAATCTTTGTCGCGGGTCAAAACTTAGAAGAGACTACCTAGGTATGTATGGATAAGATTATATACATCAGTACTCCCCCTTCAAAGGCGGACTATCATACTGGACAATCCTCAACTCAAACCCAGGCTTCCACTCAAACTCATTCTCATCGTCATCATAATAAGTATACAGCTCACTCCTAACCACCGTATCCTTATTCTCAGGCGCTAACGCCCCATACCAGCATTCATGTGTATAAGGCGGCAAAGCAGCCCCAGTCGGAAAGCTAATAGTAAACTCCCTAAGCCCTGAAAAGCGCTCTCGAAGATCCGTCCAGTACCCAAACTGCTTCCAGCAGCCGCGTGATACATGCAGATATCCCACTTTGTGTGCATTTTGCGGCAGGAGAATAGAGAGTAGGTAATCCATGTCAATATCTGAGTCTGGACCGCCTATCAGGAACAAATCACTGGCAAAGTTGAGGTTTGTGGGAGAATGGCATTGTGTGGTGAGCAGATGTTTGGAGTACACTTTCAGTGCTTCGGCGCGAGATTCCCGGCACACTGAGAGACATGCTGGTGGTGGTGGTGTGTCGATGAAGAGCTGTTTATCGTCTTCGCCTGTGGCGCTTGTGTAGGAAACTACGATGAGACGAGGGGAGGAGAGTGCGATTTTCCAGATTTCTAAGCGGAGCTCGGTGGGGAGGTCGGGGAAAAGTGTGAACTTGTTAAGCGGGTTAGGATCAACACTTTCGGAGTCGAGACCGAGGAGTTTGGATGCTGATGATCGAGTAAATACGAGTCCTGATAGGTCCTCGTGGGTGTTGAAGGCGAGCCTATACGTATCGATAGTTGAACAGGGGGGCCGAGAAGGTGACCCGTTGCACTGGCAGTTCTCCATGATATTACTTCTTGATACTTCTCCAGCACAATATGGCCATGCAGAGCAAGAATTGTATATGCACTTTAGCACACGTTGCCATATATAGACTTAGAGAGATGTGTTTCGGCAGCCAGGCGGATTTATAGACTTTCTGTCAAGTAAAAATTGAAATCGATAAAACAATATACCCGGATGCTGTTCAGTTGAATGATCTGACGAAGAAGTGAGAGAAAAGAAGTTGTTAGAATCCTGGCACTAGGCAAAGAAGACAGCTACGACGACCACCCCACTTCTGAAGTGGGAATTGGGTAGTAGCTAGTATCTTGACTAGGCTCTAAACAATACCTCATATATATAGATAGATGCATTATTTGTCAAACCAGATATAATGGATATTTATAGAATCCATAAATCCCCTTAGTAAAATGTATGATTAAATGAAACAAAAAGAGGATACATAAATTTGAAGAAGAAGACTGCAAAGACATTCCCCATAGTGACAGCTGTGTATCCTAGAAGTTGTGTTATTCTTAAGGAGGGGTTAAAGGGTCAAACTCTGACTTGGATTTATTTAAAAGCTCGTTTAAGCGAGACTGGACTGTCCCAGCAGGCTGGAAATTGTTTATCTGATCGTGCGGCGTCCTGTGAGCCTGTACATAAGTTGAGTAAAGCAAAGATTTAGATTAGGATATTGATTGGATCAAATCAAAATGAAAGCCCGGACGTGTTGAAATTCAGAGTTGAAACCATTCGAGTTATTGAAAACGTATCTATGTCAGAGAAATTGTCATATCTATCTAATTATATGTGCGACGCTAGAACGCTCAGCGTCACGCCGGTTTATGCTCAGCCAAGCTCTGGGGATTCAGTGAGATGTTCCATGATAGAATCCCCGGAGCTCCGTGATGATGTGTTGAGTGACAATTTCCTAGCTAGCTGTTTTAAACGCACCGGATGTCATTGAGGTAGCGACATTCAATTTCCTACCTAGTGTCTGGCCCTCTTTAGAACCTGTTTGCTAAAACTTGGTTCAAATTTATTTCATTTTGGGATTTCAAGTGGCAAAAATGCTGTTAAACAGCAATATATACAAGAAAAAACCATTGAAACAACGTGAATTGAATTCGTTCAAGAATAATTTAATATAACAACCCATTAAAAAAGACAATAATCTCTTCTGCACCCTGGTACGATAGGGGAAATATTGCCCCAATAAAGCCGTCAGGCCGTAAAATAAAAACAGATCCAGCCCTAAAATCAACTCCGTATCTTCGGCCAACGTTTCCATCATCAGTGTCATAATATGCATTTCCCAGCGGATTTGTGCCAAGCTCAGTCCAAACACTGTCTGCTCTATGCGGGAGAATAGTCAAGAAGTCTACTGGCCACGGTCGAGGATTTGAATCGAGCGTGTCATCCCGTGTGACTGTATTTTCAATCACGAAGCGCTCGCTAGACACCATGATTGACCTGAATGTTTGAAACTTCTCCCGACTGTCTTGAGAATCACCGGCGAAGACCATGACATAGAATTTTGCGACATTTGGTGTGACTGTATGCAACCAGACTGGCTCCCATAATGCCGGCAATAATAGCTGCACGTCTGGTGCTCGATACCCAGGAATCGCTGGAGCGGGTATGGTTGACCGTGCTTTATACTCCTCTGCGTTTTGATCCGTCTTGGGTTCGTCATTTCTCCAAACAGCCATATTGGGCTCGTATCCGATTGTCAATCCGGTATTAAACCCTGTAGCTTCCTCGAAGATCTCCCCGAGAGCCGCATTGGGGTCCTTATTTCCAGTCCACCCAGGTGGAAGCCGTCCACTAATGAGAATGCTTATATCTTCGTCGTATTTGATAAGTTTACTTGCATTAGGGCGTCTTTCCAGGTCGTATGTTTCTAAGACTTCGGGTTTCAACGTCCCATTAAGAACCATTGCAAGCTTCCAACCTAGGTTCACGGCGTCGTGAACACCGGTGTTCATACCTTGACCAGCCCCGCTTGAGTGGCTGTGAGCGGCATCACCAGCAATGAAAATGGACCCCTGTGCCCAAAATCTCTGCGCCAGACGCTGCCCGACACTATAGACACTCGCCCAATCGACCCTTTCGAACTCGGCCTTGAAAGGCGCTACCGAAAGCATTGCCTCTTTGATAAAGACCTCCCGGTCCACTTCATTATAGAGCTTTCTCCGCTCCTCATTCATAGCGAATCCGATTCTCGTAGTTCCGTGGTCGAGTGGAATCCACAAAACATTTCCGTAGACGGGACTTTCCAATGAACCATAAGATCGAGGCTTAGGCATTGTCGTTGACTTCAAAAGGCCATCGACGCGTACCCACTTATCCTCTGTTCTGCTACCAACAGACTCGATTCCGGCAGCTCCTCGGACAACAGTTTTAGTGCCATCACATCCAATCAGGTACCGGCAGCTGACGGTGTATTGTCTTTCTTTGCCCTCTCCGCGGCTACTATCCAGCACTTGAGCCCGGATCCGCCCCTTCTCACCAATTGGGACATCCTCCATGACCTCCAAGCTGAGGAATTTGTTGTGTTCAGAAACCTCAACTCCTAATTTTTTCAACTTGGAGCGAAAGATATCTTCGACATACTTTTGCCTCAACACAGTAGCAAACTTGTAGCGGGTGTCGTTGATTCCTTCCAAGAAACTCCAGCCGCGGCCAAATACCTCACGGCCCTCGGTGTCGTATGCTGCGGATGATCGCACTGCAAAACAATATTGCATAATGGGGTGGCCAAGACCCAGCTGTGACAGCATCTCCATTGACCGTGGCCAGAATGTCACGGCGCGGCCAAAGGCCTCTTGCTTAGGTTTGGGAAGAGCCTCGATAATGTGCACCGAGATTGGATTTGTTGTGAGAGGATCAGCGATAGGAGCATTGGAGAAATGGCGCAGTTGGTAGGCTAAATTCAGACCAATGGGCCCGGCGCCCACAACTAATACGTCAACCTCGATGTCAGCCATTACAACCTATCGACAGTTGTTATGTGAAATGGCTGGATTCTGTTGTATAGGAGTGTTGTTCTGTACGTGTGTTTGGTGTAGTAATTTGACAGTCTTTTGTACTCTTCGCGAGTTCTAACTCCTACCATGTTCAGAGCAGTTTCAGCTAGAAGTGTTGCCGTAGTTATAAGCCAGTAATGTAAATACTTTTTCGCCCATGCGATGCCGCAAACCTGGAATCCGCCGACCACTTGGATGTTCGTCGTCCAGAAGTCTCGCAATGTTCCGAGCAGCAACAACAAGCTTAGGGCTCACAGTGGAGAACCCGTGGGGAACTCGGCGGCCGACGGCGAACTTCCCAACTTCTCATTCGTCGGTCATCCGCCGTCTTCCCAGATTGCCCCCTGATAACTCTAGGGTTAGGGCGAGCCCGAGTGGGGCTGTTTGTATCAGAAGACGACAGAATATGGCCATGTTCTGTAACGCGTGGACGCCTTGAATTTAGATGAATAAATAAAACTAGCTTGCCAATCTTGTACATGTACAAGTCTATTAACTCCTTATGCAACTGATAGGATTCCTTTCCTAGGTCCCTTATCAATAGATATAATGATTCGAAGAGATAAGGCACAGACATTGAGATTATTGTAGGATCAAACAAACTTACCTAGGTAGTATGATAAAACATTCGAATAAGTATAAAATCTACCTATACTCTTCGTTGGCCTTGTCGGGAAATATTCAAATCCTCTTGAACTTGTGAAATCACACGCCCTTCCTCGACCTTCACATTCTCCCGATAAAACCCTCCCACTACTCCCTCAGATTAAATCTTGTTCGTTCGCCGCATCTGGACCATATTTTGCGTCAACATCCACCATGAGTTCTTCCGAAGAGCCTAAGAGTAGCAAACACTTTGCTACTGACATCGAATCCGATTATCATAACGGCTCTGTGGAAGAAACGGCTTCTTCTGGCTTTTGGGGAAACCCTAGAAAATGGATCCGTAGCATAGGAGCAGAGGAGGTCGGCATTGAGCGCGTCCCGGAGGAGATGCGCACCAAGCAGCCAACTTGGGAACTTTGCACCATATTTTTGGCTTCCAATTGCAACGTCACCACTTTGGCAACAGGATACCTTGGAACAACAACCTACGGGCTCGGGTGGTGGGATTCGTTCCTGTGCATCTTGTTCTTCAACCTCTTGAGCGTGCTAGCCCCAGCTATGGCCGCCACTTTTGGCCCGAAGCTAGGGCTTCGCACTATGATTATCCCCCGGTACTCTTTCGGCTGGTACATTACCAAAATACTGGCCGTCCTCAACATCATTAACCAGCTTGGCTGGGGCATCGTTAGCGGTATTACCGGGGGTGAGGTGCTGTACGACGTTGGCGGCGGTCATTTGAGCAAGTCGGTAGCCGTCCTCATAATCTGCCTCGTCGCTATGGTTTGTGGTCTTCTCGGATATCGCGTACTGCACACTTACGATAAATACTCTTGGATAGTCATGCTTGTCTGCTTCGTCATCATCGCGGGCTTTGGTGCCCCCCACTTTCTCAATATTCCCATGAGCACGGGTTCTCTTGAGGCAGCGAATGTCTTCTCCTTTGGTACCGCCATAATCGGATTCCAGGTCGCGTGGTTCGCTGTGGCCGCGGACTATGGAGTCTATATAGAATCCAATGTCAGTGCCACACAAAGTGCCTTCTGGGCTGGGCTTGGCCTTTTGACTAGTCAGCTCTTCATGGAGTGGTTGGGTGCTGCCATTGGCACGCTCAGCCTGAGTAGTGACCCCATTTTCACTGCAGCTTACCAGAAAGGAGGTATTGGTGGCCTCATTGGGTCTGTATTTGAGGGTCATGGCACTGGTATCCGTGGGTTCGGCAAATTCATCGAGGTCTTGGTGTCTTTCTCCTTGGCCGCCGTGATGACCACCAACATTTATTCATTGGGCTTAAGTGTGCAGGTGATTTCACTCAAGCTACTCGCCGTGCCTCGTTTTATCTGGTCACTAGTTGGCAGCGGTGTCTTGCTTGCGTGCGCCATCGCAGGCCGCGATAGCTTAGGCGACGTCATGACTAACTTCTTGTCCATGTGCGCCTATTGGCTTGTTCCATTTTCTACCATAGTGCTGCTCGAGCATTTTATCTGGCGGCGTGACTTTAACTATTGCATAAGCGCATGGGATAACCCCTCTGGACTACCATACGGATTTGCTGCAACCACCTCGTTCATTATTGGCACAGTCCTTTCGATACTGTGTATGGACCAGGAATGGTGGATTGGCCCAATTGCTGCGAGTATTGGACCCGCTCCTTACGGCACGGATATTAGCTGGATATTGGGTGTGGTTGGTTGTACTGTCATGTACATCCCCCTGAGGATCTGGGAGAGAAGGAAGTGGAACTTATAGAGTAGTATTTTGCATTCTAGGCCCCTTTCCCTCGGTCAGAGAGCGAAGCTCTCGAAGTTATATGCAATTGGCCGCAACAGGGAGGACCAATTAATTATACGACGTTTACTTTGATCTTAATTGATATCAATCTGTCTGGGTTGTCCCTTTCTACCATTCTCTACACCTAAACAAGAATCATATAACCGAAGAGTCAAGCAACGCTAGCCAACTCCAAATCTCTAATAAAGAACACCGCAAATTTTCTATAGAATAAGATAAAAGTGGACAGTTAGACTGCTGTGTGGCCTAGCATAATCAAAATTTATGCACGGTCAACCTCCGTTGATATCAGTACTATGCATGTATTAATTATTTTATGCTCCACGCGATTTCGCCGAAAACGCGTATCAAAATCACCTCCAGATAACGGCGATGGTAGATAAACCCAAAGGACACCGACTGTGGATCCACGATACCGTCGGAGATAGCCTAGGCCAGTATAGTATAGTAGTACAGACTGGTAACTAGCTTATTATACCCTGACGGCACCACCACTCTGAAGTCGAGCAATCCAGGACTATTTCCTAGCAATTACACAAACACTTCCAAGATGGGGATCATCCCGGCACGAAAGGCAGTGGCCTTTTCCGTCAAGCAGGGACAAGATATCACTGTCACCAACTCTTATGGGAAGCAAGTGGTCGACTTTTGGGCCTTCAACCCCAACGACGTCAATGACTTCCTTTCCATGGTCCACACCCGAACAATATTGCTCAAGATTGCCATTTCCAAAGGGGATAGTCTATATAGTACCCGCCGAAAACCAATTTTGACGTTGGTCGAAGATACTACGCGTGGTGTACACGATCTCATTTGGTCGGCTTGTGATGCCGAGAGATATCGCATGCAGGGTTACGATGGCTATCACGACAACTGCACAGACAATATGCACAAGGTTCGCGGCCGTGATGTCAAAGTTAAAGCGGTGGCGTCCATACTTACGGGAATATAGGCGCTCAAGGACAACTTCCCAAATTTCTATATTGCAGACGACTGGGTACCCGATCCATTAAACCTGTTCATGAACGTGGCGATTGACCACCATGGCGGGCTGGACATCAGGACTCCGACCAGCGAGCAGGATCAATATGTGAAGTTCAAGGCCGAAACGGACCTCATTATTGTCATGAGTGCTTGTCCTCAAGATATAGACCCTGTTAATGGTGGAATGATGCCTACAGACTGTAGCTACGATATCTCAGACATGGATTCGGCATCATCCAAAGCCTTGATTGTCACATCTCTACAATCAGCCCGCCATCAAGTCAAAATTGCCCTTTCCGTTGATTTCGACGCTGTGTCACATTGGCTTGGGACTGGTTGCCATGCTGATAACAACATGGCCGACTACAGCTCGGGCATATTCTCTGGTCAAGTTGGTGTATACCGCCTCATCAACCTTTTTAAGGCGCGCAATGTTGCCGACAAGGTCACTTGGTTCATTCCCGGCCACACTGTTGAGACATTCCCAGATGCAGCTCAGGCTGTGCTAGAATCAGGAGCTGAAATAGGCCTCCACGGGTATGCTCACGAAGGGATCTCCCAGATGACCGAGGGGCAGGAGAAAGACGTTTTTCTCAAATGGTAAGCCATTCTGTATATTCTTGGGGGTATGGAAACTAATCAGATGCATATTGCAGTATCGAAGTCGCAACAAAGCTCGCAGGCAAAAAGCCTCGCGGCTATCGCGCCCCTATGTATACGATCAGAGAAAGCACAGTCGAGCTCCTCCGCCAACACGAGTTCCTCTACGACTCGTCACTTATGCACCACGACTCGCAGCCGTATTTCACGCCCAGTGACCACCCGATCAAGCACATCGACTTCTCTCAGCCGGCCGCATCGTGGTTACAGCCGACGCCCATCGCGTCTCAGGCGTACCCTGAGAACAAACACCCCTTGGTGGAGCTGCCATGCGGTTGGTACAATGAGGACATGATGCCCCTTCAATACTTGCCTCACCTTGCAAATAGTATGGGCTATGTGTCAACGCGAGTCGTCGAGCAAATGTGGAAAGACAAATTCATGTGGCTGTGGGAGAACAGCAGAGAGGGCAATGAGTCTGCGGATTTCATATTCCCCATTCTGATACATCCAGACACCAGCGGTTTGGCACACATCATTGGAATGGTGGATCGTTTTATTCAGTGGCTGCAGGGGTTTGGAGATGCCGTGCACTTTTGTACGCATGAAAATATAGCTAGGGCCTGGCTGGCTGCAGAGAAAAAAAGTGTGGGAAAGGTCTGAGCTAACATTAGATATCATATCTATTCTCTATAGTCATAAGAATTAATTTGAGGTGCATTTTAATTTGCTGTCTTAATTCGTAGATATATCCAAGCCTCCACTCGTAGGTAGCATAATTGCACCGCTGAGTTAGGTTAAACAGGCGCCTCTAAGCATAGTGACAAAAGGGATACACACTGCCGTAACAGATTTTCCATATGCATTTTATTTTGTTAGGAAATTGATACGTACACCCCCCCCCCCAAATTCTGCATTGTTACCAGTTGGTTTTCGGCGATTAGGGTTGCCGTTAGCGCCGAACTAACGGCAGATAGTAGCTACGTCCCCTTATCAGGCTTATCTCGCACCACGGAGATAAGGAATATTGACCCCAGTCTTAGAGCCATGAATAGTTTGCTGCTCCATTTAAAGGATTATGACGAAGATAATAACATGTTTGAGTAGGGAAAGTACAATTATATAACATCAAGACCCTTAGGAGTACACTGTCTGCACTGCACTCCGGGATAGTCTCGAGCCCCCGTATGCCAGGATCGAAACTAATCATGGCAGGATCCTTGACGAAGCCCACCCAGCTTGCATGCACGATGCTGAAGGTCAATGGTAAAAGATTAATGGACTCAATTCATTCCACGTGTGAGTTTGGCAAAGCTCATCCATATGGAGCGTATGTGTATCCCCCATCCCTCTCCATATTTTGGCGACGCGACTTATGAAACAGAGACCCCACAGAAACCGGTATGGCCCGGCTGTCACTAGACGACAATGATCAGAAAGTACGAATTTGGCTCAAACAGCAGGCCGAGGCTATAGGATGTACAGTGACGGTGGACCAAATGGGAAATATGTTCGCCATCCGCCCCGGAAGAGTTAAAGGTGTGGCACCAGTCATGATGGGATCTCATCTCGACACGCAGCCCACAGGGGGTAGATATGATGGTATTCTAGGAGTTCTTGCGGCTCTGGAGGCGCTAAGGGTCATGCACGAAAATGACTACGAGACTCAGGGTCCCATTGGGTTGATCAATTGGACAAAGTCAGTCTGACAATCTTGGATGGCTCATCTATGCTGACATTTTTCTACCCTGATTAGTGAAGAAGGCGCTCGGTTCCCCATGGTCACAGTCTCTTCCGGTGTCTGGGCAGGCACAGTGCCACTCGAAGTGGCCTGGAACTGCCTCGAGGTTACGCCGCCAAGTCATGGATCTAAGCCTCGGACAATCAAGCAGGAGCTAGAGCGGATAGGATTCCTGGGCGAAACCGAAGCTTCCTACAAGGCCGAGCCCATTGCAGCGCATTTTGAGCTCCACATCGAACAGGGCCCCATTCTAGAGAATGAGAAGCGCAAGATCGGCATTGTCACTGGTGGCCAGGCCTACAGCTGGTTCGAGATTGAGGTCAAAGGCAGAGACAGCCATGCAGGCACTACACCCTTGTATTCCAGAAAAGATGCCATGCTGGCATCGGCCAAAATGATTGCTGCAGCCAACCAAGTCGCCAAGGACACGTCAGGTCTTATCACGACGGGCATCATACGTGCGGAGCCCGGCAGCGTCAATACGATAGCACACACAGTTCGCTTTACATTAGACATTCGACATCCCAATGATGCGACGCTTTCTCAGATTGTGGCGCAATGTCGGCAATTGTTTGATCAGATATCCAAGGAGGACTCGGAGCTAGGGGTGGATGTGAAGTGGATAACCTTGACTGAAAACCCGGCAGTGGAGTTTCACCAAGATTGCGTGGCAGCAGTCGAGCAGGCGGCCGAGTCGGTCTGCGCTCCTCTAATGGCAGCGAATGGCCCCGAGAGACTGTGGCGGCGCATGCTGAGCGGTGCAGGCCACGATAGCTGCAATACCACAAAGCGGTGTCCTACAGCAATGATTTTTACGCCGACGAGGAACGGCATGAGTCATTGTCCAGACGAATATTGCAGCTCCGAAGATTGTATTATTGGTGCACAGGTCCTACTTGGAGCAGTGTTGCGCTATGATGCCATGCGCGAAACCCTATAAAATAACAATCATGCATGGTCACTTTTAGGTGATAACCTACCACCAACACTGTCTGTAAGGCCAATCTCTAGGTAATTGCATTTAGAACTGAGATACTGCGGGTAGACAAAAATGTTAACACCCTCCCTTAAGCATCATATTACTACCAGCAATCAAGAATATTAGTATTCAGAGGCCCTCTCATGACAATATTATATATTAATACTACCTTTATTATTATATAAGTTGCAGGAAGTCTTCAAATTATATTAGTTTCTGATTTAGATGATGTATTTAGTTCTAGAGACCTCCTACCGGGGTGTTAACATTATTGTCCACCGTAGCACACCTTCTATGGATTATATCTACTTTGCAGGGATGAGGCATGCTTAGAGCGCAGAGCAAATCATGAAATGAATTAATAAATAACTTTTCTTTGACAGCGCCAGTTAGGAAGAACTAGAGCACTACATTCGCATAGATATTAGGGCAGACAGGTCAGAATAGACCAAAATTCACTCAAAATAAGTCAAAGTTTCACATAGGCCAAAAGTATTTTGTGGCATGATGGGAATAGGTAGTTTAACCTAATCTAGAACTGTCTATAGGCTTATAATAGGCTTGCTTATGATGTTGTCTTCTACTGCGTCTGTTAACCCTAACCCTGACGCTATCCCCGGGCCGGTGTTTCTCCGTTGAAGTGTATCCTTATTCCTCCCTCCCCGGTTCGTTCTTCTACTCTACCTCTTCCAATTCCAAAAATGAGATGCATGATTCACAGCACTCAGCACCC
Source organism: Penicillium sp. OUCMDZ-019 (assembly GCA_011750695.1). NCBI lineage: Eukaryota > Fungi > Ascomycota > Eurotiomycetes > Eurotiales > Aspergillaceae > Penicillium > Penicillium sp. OUCMDZ-019. The sequence goes on along the minus strand of WTTZ01000067.1, from coordinate 13,836 downwards.
GATCAAGTCAGATCTGTATCTATGCCCCCAGAGCCGGCACCAGAACAACATGGACGAAAGTATCGATCCAAGAAGCAGCGGCCATGTGATCTCTGCCGCTCACGAAAGACCCATTGCAAGATCCTCAGGAGTGAAGCAATATGTGAGCTGTGCAAGAAGTTGGAGCGGCGTTGTACCTTTGTGGATGCGCCCTCGAGAAGACCCTTGAATCCGCGTCGTGATGGGCGAACGAACCACCCACAACCATACGTTGGTCAGTTTACAGACGTCGCTCTAGCACGAGGCCACGCGCATATCCCTATACCTTCACATGGGGATGGAAATGGGCCTACAATCGGTCATGCTCCTTTCTGGCTTCTACAACCTGTTCAGGACCAAGCCTTGAGTCTCGAGGCAGCACCCCAGTTGGACTGGACTGCCGTTGGCTTTTCTTCGTTTGGTTAACACCGTTCCCCGCCTGTACTTGACCGAAGCCAGAGTAGCGGCTAACATTTGGCAGATATGATGAATGAAGAGCTACACCCCGAGCACAGAGGCGAGTCTATCAACAACACGCTTTCTCACAGTGGTGATTTTATGCGCCCAGCCTCCGTAAATTCACCGCTAGCCATCACTTCGGTGTCGTCATCACATAGCGGTGAGCCAGAATTTGAAAGCCCAGCCATAAGCTCAGGCAGTAGGCACTCTCAAAATTATGCCCAGAACTCAATCGATAATCTGCGGCCAGATTCAAGAATACAATCGTCGACCAATGTTTCGGATTGGCCTGTAGAATTCTCATTAGATTCCAGAAACGGATATTCGAATCAAATCATCGGCCTCTCCCATGAAACAGATCCGTATCTTCTTCGAAATTACTTCTACGACGTATCCGACACCCACCCAATGTTCCGACTAAATTATCGCAAAGTGTATGAAGATGCCAACCTTGCACCATTTTTAGAAACACCACCGGATGGGCTATCTTGTCCGCCAGCTTGGGATATGCCGGTCCAGTTCGTAATGACGAATGAGGACATTTGGAAGGATTCGCTCAACTCTGTGGAGAGGGTCCTTTCGGGAAATGCGACAGAAAAGGCTGATATGGAACTTCTTCAGAGACTCGTACCAGCTGAAGTAGGCTCGCGCCTGTTAAAACTGTGAGTTAATATCCAGCCCGAAGAACTTCGCTTACTGTGCTGCAGATACATGAGATTTGTCCACCCTCGGTTTCCTGTACTCTCCCTCCAAAATATCTCCAGGATACCTGATTCTAATTATGATGCGACAAATCCTATTGGCATCCAAAGTGCGATCTATGCCTTGGCAGCCCCATTCACTTTTCTAGATGATGAATTGAGTGTGAAGAAGGGATATGCCCAAGTACTACCCACGGATGACTTGTGGGGCATCGCTCATCGTAGCTATCAGCGCTCAACTTGCTTGTCACACCTTTCCTCGCTCCAACTTTGCCTACTTTTGCTTCAGATGCCCCCGCCGAATTATGCTGTAGCTGAGCCCCTCAGTACTTGGTCCTTGGCCTGTTCTGCTTTAGCTATTGCGGAGAATCTAGGGCTCAACCTCGATCCATCCGATTGGCGACTCCCCCGTAAGGAGATCATGCTACGGAGAAGACTCTGGTGGCTCACATACACACAGCATATTTGGCAGGCTGTTGTAATCGCTCGACCTTCTCACATCCACGACGACAACTGGGAGGTTTCAGAAATTACCGCCAATGATTTCGATGCAGACGAAATCGAAGACCAAGAAATCAAGGCTTTGGTTTTACGGCAAATTCCTTTATGTTTGGCGGAAATTAACTTGGCTACAATCATGGCGGACGTGCTAAAAGAGTTTTAGTGAGTCCAAGCTCTTCCATCACCTGTTACTCCATGCTAATCCATTATCTTTGCCCATTTTAGTACCCTAAAAAGAGTTCGGGGGTGTTCCACGTTGAGCACAATTTTAAACCGGGCCCAACCTCTACGGACACGCATAGAAAGCTGGAGGCAATCAGTCCCCTTGCTTTCAAAGCAAGCTTCTGACCTAAATGAAGAGGACCTAGAAGCTGGAGCTGCGCTACGGCTATCACACCTAACTCTAGAAACATTAATCTTTCGAGCGCTCCTCCGACCCTTATTCTACCAGTCAACTTCAGCCGTGGAAGCAAGCCAAGAACCCATTTCAACTATATTTGATAACAGCTATACCTGCGCTAAATTGGGGACGGAGCTGGTAAGCAGCTTTCAAGCCAAGCATTTTTCCAACTTTTGGGCCCCATGTGAGTACAATCTTTATCTTTCCGGTCTTGTTTTCTGTAGTTGACATCTTTGGGGTTGTGCAGATGTACGGTATCAGTTATGTTACTTTTCAAGCTTTATCTTGATGAATCTGGTTCAGTCTCCGAGTAAAGAAAGTGCCACACGGAATAGAATATTGTTAAGCAGGTGGAAAGATACCTTGCGTGTTCAATCACGAGCGTGGCCGCTCGCTAAGTTGGCCACCATCAGGCTTAATGCCACTTTATGGAAAGGCCTATCTCTGGTTGCGCACGGCAGCGGACCAGATAGCCCCGCTACGATACTACTGAAGGAGGAAGAGGCTACTGCCCAGGGAGAGACGTAACCACATTTGCGTCTTCTGTACAAAAAAGAAAGAAACAGTAGTTATACAGTTCGCAAAGCCGGACAACTGTTTCTCAGCCCTGTCCCAGACTGACATCATTTTGTTCTGGTCGTCTCCCGCTCAACTTGAAAACAAGCACACTACAACTTCCAAAAACAATGGTGCACAAAAAAACGAAAGGAAAAGAAAATGACCTCTCGACTTGTCTTCGATCCACTGGCAGCCCTAGCCATAGTTTCCCTCGTCTCGTCTACCTGTACGCTCCGATAATCGCTTGACACTTCTTATCCGCCCCAAAACATGGGACTTTCCTTACTCGATCATCCGGGGCAATTGCTTGACCATCCAGGGCTCGTTCGCGCAGAATCGCGAGGAGGTAGAATTCACAGTTCGAGTCATCGAAACAGGCAATCTCGGGCTTTTTAAACTAATCGCGGGGGAGTTTCCGCTGCGTGATGTTGAGAAGGCAATGAAGTTAGTAAAAGATATTCGAGGGTGGGAGAAGATGGCGGTAATAGCGATATGAAATTTTATGTAGCAAGATATTTTCCACCAGGCGGTTTGTTAGTTTGTCTTCGTTTTATTGCATAGCCAAAATGCCTCGCACAGAAACCAGGATCAAGGGATGACTATGATAGACATCCTAGGACACGTCTCGAGTTCTAGGGTAATCATCTATGTAGGATAATCTTGCCTAGCGTCATGCAGGTCGTTGTATTCGTAACAACTGTGGCAGATATGCCCACTTTATGGGCTTTTCTGCCTATTTCTTACCACTCTAGATCCTCTAGTGTATACACATTTGCTTCTTGGTCGAGTTGGATTCGTAACAACTGTTCAATACCTTCCATAAACGGCTTAGCTCCATTTTCAACAGCGACACAACAAAGGGGCATTTTAACACCGGCAGTTAGGGAGATAATCGGGCTTATATCCGGAGATAAATGGGAAAATAATGTTCGATCCGAGAATACTTGCCTAGCAAGAGGTATGCCAGTATATTTTATATTTAAATATGCGGTTGTACATCGCTACCTGCAGCACTCATTTTGCTCACTAGGATATAGCGAGCACACAGATCATTTATCCATCGTTTCATTAGACAAATTTGAATCAAAAAAGCACTTCAACATGGCTCAAAAGTACGCCACAGATCAACCTAGCAACTTTACAAACGCCATAGAGCGATTTGCCATCGTTGGAGTGGGTTCCCATATACTATACCCATCTTCCCATTACCTATTGAGCCCTAACCCTGATTTACATACCTAGGTATGTATAGGCGGCCGGCCAGATCGGCAAATTCATTGCACAGGAGATTGTCAAAACAGGGAAACACCAGGTTATTGGCTTGACCAGAGAAGTTAGCAAAAACACGCTTCCCGATCGTGTCGAGCCCGTCACTGTCAAATATGACGATGAAGCAAGCCTCATTAGAGCTTTACAGGGCCAACAATTTCTCATTATAACTCTATCTGTTCTCGCACCACCCGACACTCAGTTGAAACTAGTCAAGGCCGCGGCTGCCGCAGGCGTCCCATACGTGATGCCCAACTTCTTTGGCTACGACATTGCCAATGAGGCACTGATGTCAGAGAGTCCGATGAGCGCTACCGTTATCCCCCAGCTTGCCGAAATTGAGAAAACGGGCGTCTGCTCCTATATCACCCTGGTTTCCAGCTTATGGTATCCGTATAGTCTTGTAATGGGCCCGATGTTGTTCGGTTTTGACTTTCCACAGAAAAAAATAACATTCTACGACGATGGAAACACTAAAATTAACTTGACGACATGGGAGCAGTGCGGTCGTGCGGTGGCGGGTCTACTATGCTTGAAGGAGTTACCCGAAGATGAGACAGACACAAGTCTGACATTAAGTAACTTTCGAAACAAGCCGGTATATGTCTCTAGTTTCCTGATTAGTCAAAAAGACATATTTGAGAGCTGGAAACGCATCACTGGTGAAACTGATTCTCAATGGACCTTGGAGTATGAGGATAGCAAAGAGAGATATGCCAAAGGACTAGCCATGATACAAAATCCAGAAGACCCAATGTCAATTCGCATAGGGGCTGCATTGACATCTTTTGTCAGACCGTTCTTCCCTGGGGGTGGAGGTGACTACGAGAGCACTCGAGGTCTGCATAACGACGCCCTTGGGCTCCCAAAGGAGGACTTGGATGATCAGATTAGGGCCGCGAAGAAGTTGCTGGACGATGGTTATCCAGCCCAGGAGCTTCTACGGGTTACAGGGCAGTTGTAGCGTGTTATTTAGTCTACAGATTTCTCTGGGGATTAATATGTCTGGTAGTGGGTGTTAGGTATTTATCTAAAAGAGTTTGCGCAATAACCTTCCATTTCTTGAGTCTGCAAATCTATGTAGAAAAAAGCCTTTGGTCGTGGATCTTACAACAGCATCATCGTTTTTCCAGGCACCCAAATGTCACCAGAGCAAATAGTCCCCCAGAGGACACAGCAGCAGACTCCAGAGCAATAAGGCAGAGTATTATTATTCCGATATTTGCCTAACTAGGAACATACTACTCCAGCGCTATTGGAATAGGCAAAGGGGATATACACATCACGCACACCTACATTCTACGTCCCTCAAATCCTACCTAGGTATTCTTGTTTATTCCCATAAGGTTCTCACATCACTGATACCGTCCTGTACGAATGATTAATTCTATAGCTTCTATTCAGGAACGATTATCTCTAAACAATACGTGTAGATGTGTTATTCTCAAGCCCAAGTATTGTTCATGGAATCCATAGATCCTTCTTATAGAATTTTTGATAGAACAATACAAACAAAGCTGGTGACAAATTGATATAATTTTAAGACCAAATTGTAAAATAATAGTTACTTCATTTCCACCGACTGCTCCACCACAGCATCATTGAAAAGCCCACTGTGCACCTGGCGCACAATATCCTCAGGATTCTGCTGGATGACATCGAGCTTTGCCTTAGCATAGCCCTTGAGCCCCGGGACTTTGGTCATCGTCGTGAGAATGCGCTCACGCAGTGTTTTCTTTCCTGATCGTTCCTCCCACATCATGTAAGCAACAGTCAGCATAATAAAAATCCAGTAGGCATTGTACGAAATGATAGACCCGTAGGTAGCCGTATTCTCCCACCCGAGGATAGCATTGAACACGTCCCAGCCATTGTCGGTCTCAGCGTTGCAGCAGTTAACGTGCCAAACTGTCTCGCGAATATTGTATGAACCTGGCCCGCTGCCTGCCTCGGCCACGTCGGAGCCGACACGCTGCTGAAAGACGTAGTATTGCAAGCCCCAGATGGATTTGGAGAACATCCCCGCAGCAATCAGGTACAGCACGCAGGTTGACGCAATGAGAAAGAGCTGGATCGACATGACGTTGCCGCCACGGTAGATAAGGTAACCGCACGCCAACCCCGTGAGTATGCCCGTTACAACGGGCAAGGGGAAGGCCGTGGCCGGATAGCCCAGCGAGACACCGCCAACAAACACAACAGCCTCGACACCCTCACGCAGGGTCGTTACAAATGGCAGAAGGAACATGGCATAGCGGCGGGCCCAGTCGCCCAGCAGCTTGGACTTTTTCTGGTTCTTGTTCTTCTCAACAAGTGCTTTTGCGATCTTGATGCGCCACTGTTCCTTGGCCTTGTTGATACGCAGCAAGGTCAAGCCCATGATTGTGATGATGATGGTTGCGATGAGGTAGAATATACCCTCCCACAGATCCTCGGCGTTGGACCAGATGTCATGGCCCAGTCCATAGAAGACGCCGATGAACGCACCCCCGATGACGAAGCAAATGAAGATGCCCAGGAAGGAGCCGAACCATACCTGGCGGACCAATCGTTTGTATATTGCTTGATCCTGGTGTGGTTGACCGAGGCTCTGTTTGAGGAAGGAGAGCAGCACCGAGATGATGATGACTGCCTCGAGACACTCGCGGAAGACGATGAAGAAGACTTGGACCGCGAAGACGTTCACCATGGTGGTAGTTGTATCCCAGAAGTTGTCAAAAGTTGTGCTTGAGCCTTGATGAGGGGTTAAATGGTTAAATGCCGACTCGGATTTATTTAAAAACTCTGTAAAGCGCGTTCAGCGAGACCGGACTGTCCCAGCCGGCTGGAAATTGCTTATCTGATCGTGCGGCGACGCTAGCATGGCCCGAAGAGGCTAGACCCCGCTTGGTCCCTGCGCTACTTATGGACTAAGCCGTTTACGGGCACGCTAGAGAACTTTGTTTTCCACCTGGGCGAATCAGGGCCCGCCGACGGGGCCGCTCTTGGCTGAGGGATTTTATCAGATGCCGCTCTGATTGACTACCAGCGACGCCCCTCGGGTCTGTTGTCTTATCTGATGCAGAGCTTTTCATTAGCTCGCAAAAGGCGACCTCGGAAAATAATCTGCAGCCGTGTGCCGGCAGTGGGCACGTTTTATAAAAAAATAAAGACGCGAGGCTAACACTCTTGAGTCTTGACAGACAACTCGAGGAGATGCCCATCCGTTGCCCAGAATGCTGTCCCTTTTCATCTTCCTGCTGCTGGCCCTCAGCAAGTCACTAGTGCTTGCCAAAAATGTCGTGTATGACTTCAACGTCACGTGGGTGACAGCGAACCCTGACGGACTGGCCGAGCGCAAGGTCGCTGGCATCAACGGGCAATGGCCGCTGCCTGTCATCGAGGTTGACAAGGGTGACCAGCTGATTGTTAGCATATACAATGGGCTGGGTAACTCGAACACTAGCATCCATTTCCACGGCATGTATCAGAACGGGACGAACGGTATGGATGGGGCGTCAATGGTAACGCAGTGCCCGATTCCCCCTGGAGCAAGCTTCACGTACAATTTCACTGTCAACCAGAATGGAACTTACTGGTATCATTGCCACACCGATTCCTGTTTCAGTCACAGTGAAACTCGCCAAGCACTTATCGTTCATGATAATAGTTCTTATTTTGTCAATGATTATGATGAAGAGTTTACCATCACCATGTCGGACTGGTACCATAACACGGATCCTGAGTTTCTGTCACTGTATAACCCCTCGGGGGCAGAACCTAGTATGCATCTTCTATCCATACATTGTTCTCTCGCTAATTTGCTTTAGTTCCAAACGCTTTTCTGTTTAATGATACGACTCAAGGTATCAACCTGGATGTCAAGCCCAACAAGACATATCTGCTGCGGCTGCTAAACATTGGCGCGTTCGTGACGCAGTACTTTTACATCGAAGACCACACCTTTCAGATTGTGGAAATCGATGGCGTCTACACTGAGCCAACTGAAGCTGACACACTCTACATTGCCGTCGCGCAGCGATACTCTGTGCTGCTCACGACAAAGAACACAACCGGCAAAAACTACCCGATTGTCACTGTGGCCGATTCCACGCTACTAGACACAGTACCCTCAGACCTACGTCTCAATAACACCAATTGGCTGCAGTACGACTCCTCGGCGACGCATCCGCAGGCCAACATTACGGTTTCAGTGTCCTCGGACCTAGACCCCTTTGACGACAGCACGCTAGTTCCCTACGACCACATGCCGCTACTCGAAAACCCGACCCTATCAATCAACGTGGATGTCGTGATGGCCAACCTCGACAACGGCAAAGGCTACGCATTCCTCAACAACATCAGCTACACGGCACCCAAAGTACCCAGCCTGTACACGGTCATGTCCGCCGGCGAGCTGGCAACCGATGCAACCGTCTACGGCGACTACACACACTCCATGGTGCTGGGTCACAACGACGTGGTCGAAATCATCCTCAACAACAACGACACCGGTAGCCACCCGTTTCACTTGCATGGTCACCAATTTCAAGTCCTCAATCGTTATCCGTCGTATGGGCCTGACTTCTTCGAGTACGCTGACGGGGATCCATTCCCATACGACCCGTCGAACCACTCAACATTTCCCGCATATCCACCCCGCCGCGATACGCTCGTGCTGCCACCGCAGGGATACTTTGTGATCCGCTTTGTGGCAGACAATCCTGGCGTGTGGCTTTTCCATTGCCATATAGACTGGCATCTCGCCCAGGGGCTGGCTATGACGATGATCGAGGCGCCGCTGCAGATGCAGCAGCGCATAAGCATCCCCAGCGGCCACATCGACACGTGCCGTGCTGCGGGCGTGCAGTTCGAGGGGAACGCGGCAGGCAACACGGAAGATTACACTGACCTGAAAGGCCAGAACACGCAGCCGGGATGGCTCCCAGGCGGCTTCACGGCAAGGGGGATTGTGGCCTTGGTGTTCTCTGTTGTGTCTGCGTTTCTGGGCATGGGGTCGATTGCGCTGTATGGGCTGTCGGATCTGAAGTTTGTCAGCAATGAGAATGTGCAGAGTACGCAAGAGGTCGAGGTTGCAGAGGAGTATCGTGATTAGACTATGTATGCAGTGTGTTTGGTTTGTTTGCAGTTCCATTTGGGATGATACCATGTTCGTATTGTTATGTAGCGTCAATTAAAAGTTTTATGACATATCCATTACTTTGAACTCCGAACTGGATCACTAATTAGGCCGAGCAGTCCTGATTGTATGGATAAATTCATACACAGGGTGTTAGAAGTAGGCGGTGTTGTAGTTGAAAACGAGGCTGCAGCATACGTACGTATCCCATTTTAGGGCTATGCATGCACGTGTTACGCGGCTTCTGTTGCGAGTCCGGTAGTTACAAGGATTTGATTGGAACTAGGAATGTAGTCAAATGTGTATATTCGAACTATGCTACCTGACATGGGGATTGCTCAGTGATCAATATACCCCAAAGATAACATAATTACTAAACGACTAAAGGACACATTGATTTAAACGAATGAATTCGGAGCACGTAGCAATATGTTGGTTATGATGTCAGATTCTGTGCCGGACCCGTATGTAAACCCCTACTCCAAAACGGGGTTGGCGCTTCAGAAGTTCAGCTCCGACATGGATAAATGGAACTATTCCATTGCGCTGAATATTATTTCTTTTATTTTCATTATTCTACTCTTATGCGTTACTAGACTTAATAGTCCTAGCCATTCCTTTATCCCACAAAAGTATTCATCATGAGTGACTGGAAAGAAACCGCTGCCGGCCGCTTCGAGCGTCCCATTGACAGCCTGGAGGCATACTACATCGCCAGCGCAAAAATAGGCCAGCCCTTGGGTACCGAGCATTTTGCCCTCAGCTTCGGCATCCAACTCGAGCACCAATACCCCGATCTGGTCGGCGCTCTCCAACATGCCTGGATCCGTATGCGAGAAGAACACCCCAAACTAGCCGCCATAGTTGACGCTCCCAATCTGGTCTACCAGAAGCTACCCCCCGAGCAGGCTTCAATTGACGCCTACCTGACAGAAACCTTCAAAATCATCCCAGACAAGTCGTCCGCCGAGCTCTTTCCTTTCCTAAACGCCCTTCTCCCGCGCGCGGTTCTCTACTACCTACCAGCCACGTCCGAAATCGTCATCTACACTGCCCACTGGCGCATCGACGGCCTTGGAGCCTTGCAGTTTCTAGACCTGCTTCTCGATCATGTGGCTACATTATCATCAGAGCGGCCTCTTCTGTCCGGCGCCGAGGAGACTAAACTAACCCCCGGGTTTGACACGCTGCTTAATCTCGACACGCAACCCGGACGAGAATTTATAAGTAACAACGAGCTCGCAAATTTTGGCGCACACCAGCCTGCATTGAGCATTCCCCCTTCCGTAGTCCCGCCTATTCCCTCAGCGACCACCCATCGACAGCAGCTCGTATTTTCGCCTTCTCTTTCGCGGGCTATCGCAGCTGCTGCCAAAGAACGCAATGTCTCCGTGACGGCGGCCGCTCACACAGCCCTAATCCACGCAGTAAAGGCGCTGAAAGCAGCCGACGATCCCGCCATGAACTATGCATGCTGGGTCCCCATCTCCGTGCGTGACAAGCTGCCACCACGGTATCAAGGTCCAGCATACGCCGTTACTGGCGTGCACACGGGCTGGCCACTGGCTCTGACGCCGACGGATTTTGCAACTGATGTGCATGTGCTCCAAAAATTCTATAAGGGGGCGCTCTCCAGTGCTGAAGCAATAGCCAGTTTACGAGTGTTGCACAGCACGTTAACTGCTATATTGAGTCAACCACTACCACCTGGAGCGCCTGTCCCGGCTTATCCTGCGCTTGATAGTATTGGTGTTGTTGATCGGAGTGTCAAGTCTGTCTACGGTGGAGGAGATCGTGTGATCAAGACACACGACTTTTGGATGGGAAATGCAGTTATGAGTCGAGATCTTTGGGTGCATATCTGGAACTGGCAGGAGAAGATTGTGCTGAGTGGATTGCATAATGTCGGGGTATATGACGACCAGACAGTCCAGGATTTTCTGGAGAAAATTAAGCAGGTCCTAGTGACTGAACTAGCAGTAACAAATTGATGTGCAATCAAGAATGTCCATGCGTTTCTTTATTTGATATTATCGCTTCACCAACCTTGAAACGTTGATGGGTCGTACCTAGGTACACTCTACGTATCATGTTGTCTTGGGGGTTTCCTTTCTCAGCTTTTGATGCGCTGCATGCACGTTTGAGATGAACGCCCGTTGGAATAAGAGATTAGAGAATCATCCTTGGGAGTGGTGTCCACGTTCTTTCCTTTTTGCGTTATATAAGCAGGCTTTTAATGTGCCATTGACTTGCTTGGCATCTCAGACTCGGGCTTTTCAGTTCCCCTGTAAATAGAAATAGAAATCTAATTGAGATGAATGGTTTATACGTTCTGCTTGTTGAAATTCGAAAGTATACATTCGTATGCCGAATTATGCACTTTGCCTACATTTCCTAGTACTGTTATAGAATCAAAATATCAACTATGTGGATAGCTAGATGTCTGAATAGTATAAATGAAAGTTGTCCGCCATTCCAGCACATGATTTGGCAGCGCATAATGAAACATTTTGTTGGTGGTGCTGTATAGAAGAAAACAATTATCACTTGTTCACTATAATTCTTCAGGCTCTGCTATCTAGGTAACCTCTGTTAGAAGTATGCCGTGTGGTACTTATTCATCCAATATTCAGACTACCATTCGTCGCACAGTATGTTTTTAATATCACGCGAATTTGAATCCTGGGAAAGCAGCACGTTGCACGGCTTTGATACCCCTGATTCTGAGCGTGACAAATAAGGGATAACTGCTATCCGATTGCCATAGATACGAATCCCGGTCTTGTCTAGGCCGAGACTTTTGGAAGGCTCAGTTTCCGGGAAGCAAAGGTCATTATTGCCATCGATGGAGCACTTAATGGCACGCAAATACCCAGGGTAATCGACGAAATAGATATATAGGTATGGCTCATTGCGGCCTGCAGTTGCATCCGAAGCTGCGACACAGGCAGTAAGAGGACTGGAAGAACTGGCTATCGTCTTTGTGGATTCAAGGCGGAAGTCTGTGTCCAAAGTGGTGAGTTGGTCTAATAACTTGATGTATATCAACACTTGGATGCTTGGTTACTTACTCTTGCCGAGTGCCGCGTTATATACAGAGACCGCCTTGTCTTCTTCTTGGTACACCACCCAACGGTTTGACCTGTCGTCTGCCACAGCCGCTAGTCGAGCCTCGCGTGAGATATTTTGGAGAGATTGAAACTCGTCTAGGCTACCTCCCAGGCCCTGATAAAGGGCGACCGACCACTCGACAATTATGGGTTGATTTTTAAAGTTTTTACTACACCAATTAGATATGCTGTTAGCCTACAGGGGAGGATGGTCAGAAAGACTTGCCTCATGTAGTACACGTAGCCATTGGAGTTGTTGTCTGCACACGCCGCGAGAGCCTCGGACTCGACTGACCACGCGGATCCGGTGGACGAGACTAACGGGCTCACAATCCAGATAGAATTTCCTTTATTGGCGAACACGAAGCTCTATACATTGTATCGTGTTAGATCTATGGGTCGTTTTTTTGGAAAGATAACCATAACACAGGGCCATACCGTATTATCTAATATCATCGCTGCCAGAGAGGATATTGTGCCACTATTGCCTGAGAAATCTTGAAAATACCACTTGGTATCGCCTACAATCGAACGTCGCTCAAGGATGAGGCCCGAGTTATCAGCGGTGAACAAATGCACATTTTCAGGATCCTGGGGGTGCTGGATTACAGCTAGAGCCGACGACATCTCGAGGACAGAATCGTGTAGAATCGTGTGCAGAGGATGAAAGGAATGAAGATGAGGAGAGGGGTATGTATGTATTATTTAAATGCTAACTACCTACCTTGAAAGATTTCCTTTGGGACTGTCTCTGCAGGCCGTGACGTGTCAAGGAATCTCGGAATATAGGGAGTAGCCAGGAAAATATTGTTCAGCTCACCACATACTGCAGTCTAGTCCAAATCGAGCAAAATAAAGCGAGCATATAGTTTGATGGCTGCTGTGCTTATACATAATATTTACATCTAATCATAGCCCTAGGTAGGTCGTTTTAAAATCGGACTTCTAAGTAAGACTACAATTATTGCAATAGCTATATAGTTACACTAGTTTATACATAACTATTGAAAAGCCTTCGGGAAATATTTTAGAGGTGGATATAGCTTAAGTTTGGAGAGTAACAATAGATTAGGTTTACAGGGGTATAGATTTAGTGGGGAAGGTAATTAAGTATGTATATAAATTCCCTTTAGGTGTCACCGCAACAGGAAACCGGGGCCCGCCCGCGTCACCATTTGCAGTAAAGCGCCTGGCCAGCACAGGGACTTACCATGCGCAACTATATAAAGCACCATCTCTTACCATTTTAACAGCACTATTTTATATCCTCTTCTCTTCTCTTACTCCCATCACTCCCACCTCCCTAAACATATAACATATAATATTTATTATATATCCACTTCTATCTATCTCCCCTTCCAGTGTTTATTATTTTTTATTATATAATATAACCACTAAATTAGTTATTATTTAGAAAAGAATAAGAGCTATTCTAGTATTATACTTTTAATATTAAAATAATATCTAACTAAGAGTCCTTTATTAGCTTTACTATAAAAGGCTACTATACTATTATAATTAGATCCCTAGAAAATTCATAGCAGTCTTAATATAGTAATTCTAATCTAAAAGATTCACTACCTAATCTTTAATTCTTCTAGATATATTCTTATTATATAAGCTATCCTCTAAATCACCCAAATTATTTATTTTCTTATTTAGTAATTCCTTATTCTTAATTTTTCTATATTTAGCTATCTC